>OZ010668.1:44281679-44881679 GCA_963932185.1 Troglohyphantes excavatus | reverse complement strand
AATAAAAAAAATCGCAAGCATGTTATTGTTCTTTGAATTAAAAAATAAAATATTTAGAAAGAATTTTTCTTTGCTTTTAATAAGTTTGATTTCTATAATTAGAATAATATTAAATACAAAAGAACTATTTTTTTTTCTTATAAAAATCAATTGAATTGCAAAACAACTTCACACCATATATTAAAAAAAATTAATCGTTGCACTTTGTCCATTACTCTATTTCCCTCATCATAGGGAGGGGGGGGGATTTGTGCAGACCTAGGTCTATAGTCGATAAGGCATTTTGAAATATTAAAATTACTTCAAATAAAATAAATGTTCCTGCACTAAAGACATATAACAAAGCATTTTTTTATTCATGAATAATTCTACTTTATTTTTCTATATGCACTATATTTTCAATTTAAATTAAAAATATTTTCTATTACACTTAATCATAAGAGTTCAAGTAATATATATCCTTTTCTTTAAAATCGTCTCTACGAGAAACTCAACACAAATATTTTAAAGAACAATTTTAATACAAGGCGACATGCAAAGGATAAACCTATAATTTCTAGTTGTACAGAAAGTTACAAACAAAACAAATAATATTTTAGTAAATTTGAAGAAATAATTTAAATTACATCTTACGCATTTAAAGTACCGTACTGAAAGAGTATTATATTTACATCATACAAAATACAAATATTAAATTAAAGATAATTTTTTTTTTCATCCAATGAAATTAGGTAGATATTTACTTTTGGTGTGCGTTTTAGTCGCCAATTAGTTTAGTCGCCAACTTCAACCAACACTAAAATCCTGAGTTTGTAGAAATATCACTGGATATAGCCTTTGTAAAATGTACTTGACATGCTTCAACGTTGAACATTATTTATTCCACTACATCCTCACCATTACCTTATACTCATATGGATGCCTACCTGGTAAAACAACAAAAGATGCCAGCGCCTAAGCATTTTTTAATTTCGGAGCTGCTGAATTCACAAATATCCCCCCCCCCCCCCCCCCCCTACATACACACAATCTGACCACACGCTTCTTATCCCCCCGCCCTCCCCCAACGAATTACGAAAATTATACTACACCCACAGCAGCTCGAGAAAAGGGGGGGGGGGGACAAAATCCTACAAGATTTTAGACAAATATACAATTCTGGCACACGGGAGGTAAACATTATTCTTAAAACGAATTCTCTCGAACTTTTATGTTCGGTTGCTTTTAGCGAAATAGTTGTTTCTCACAAAAAATCCCCACATTAGAAGCAAATGATGGTTTTATACATTAGCCTTGACTACTTAGTACGAAATAGATTGCTTAAGCGTAAAATGTTTGCCGTCGTACGTTGAATAAGGCAAAGCTGCGCAGAAATAAATTCGACAGGGAAAAAGAGGAATAATGCAAGGCATTTCCTTAAAATACAAATATATATGCTGGACATAATGGATATATAAAATAATGCAATCTCGGGTATTTCCATGCGAAAATTAACTCGAGTTTAATCAGAATACAATGTGGTATTTTAAAGCATACGATGCTAAAACTTACAATGGAATTTTTATTGTAACAAGCAACTACAGTGAGTTAAATTACGAAATACCACATATAAGTTTATATAAGTTATACTGCGAAATATACATATAAGTTTGCTGTATAATATTATTTTTAATCAAATATTTTTCTAGTTTGCTCATGTGTTCTACACGTATATATAACATGATTTCTATAAGTAACATTAAAATAAATTTTCAAATTATTATTTTTTAAAATTTATTTTAATAATATACAAAATTTAGATAATGTGGTTTGTATTGGTATTATATTGGTCAATTGGTATTATATTCTACAAAAAAAAATACAACTGGTTATAGTAACAAATAAACAAGCTCAACAATTAAATCCTTGAGAAGAACTCTCAAACATGATACCAAAAGTAATGGAAACGATATTTTTTCCCTAACAAACATCACTAATTTTCTTTAAGGATAAAGGACTGCCAATTCATTAAAAACCATTCTCATTTCCAAATATCAATTATTTTTTCAATAATATACAAAATTTAGATAATTTTAACATAATTCGTATTATATTCTACAAAAAAATACAACTGTAACTATAGTTATAGTAACAAATAAACAAACTCAACAATTAAATCCTTGAGAAGAATTCTCAAAAACGATGCAAAAGTAAGGAAAACGATATTTTTTCCCTAACAAACATTACTAATATTCGTTAGGGAAAAGGACTGCAAATTCATTGAAAACCATTCTCTTTTTCAAATCTGAGACCTAACAGAACGCGTTATTTCATGTTAATTACTATTAAAATCCACAAAATGCCTCCCATTATATCATCTTACGATCAAATCCCAAGATTCTTACAGAAAAGCTTCATGCAGCGTTCTATCAAAAGTTGATACAACTCACTTTTCCTGTAGCTCAACCAAAAACGAATGAGCAAACGCCCCCAATGCCTGCCGCACAGTTATCATAACGTTCAAGGGTGAAACGAAAAACTCAAAAGAAAAAGAACCGGAGATAGCAACCGAAAGAAAAAAAATCATTGAACATCACTTCATTATGCCCGACTCTTTCACGAGGGTTCTAGAGTCACTAAAGGGGCATCTGGAAGATCGTCCCCCTCCTCTTCCTCGGTCGGCTTCCCCGAAAGATGCCCGGTAATTACGACCTCAAAGACACATGCAAAGATGAAAGAAACAGTTAGGCCTAAAAGAATAGGGCAGCCCGGGCAAAACCATTCTGTTAATGGACATGGAAACAGGTTCTTCAGAACCCGGTCCATTAAAACCGTAAGAGACTTTTCGAATGCAAACGAGACTCCATCCCTCCCATGGCGCCAGATAAAAATAAACGCCAGAAACAGGGTAATAAAGAGATCTATTTAAATCAACCGAAATTATTCTTCTCGTCCCGGGAATCGAATAGCCTTGAACTTCTGAAGAATGTCATGTTCCCGCCTTTTCCATTAAATTAAGCATGCGAAAAAAGAGAGAGGGGTGGGGGGCAAATCTTAAAGAATTGGCCGACCCCCCTCCTGCTGCGGACAGACAGGATGACCGACGAGCTATGAAGGATTCTGTGGTTTGGGGGGAGCACAGACGAGTCTGGTTATTTAACGCTTGTTTTATTTCTTTTTAATCTTCTGCGTAGAACAAAGCACCTTAACCGCAACCTTGAGTGAAAATGCAATAGAATCGAAGAGGGGGACCTGCTACAGTCAAAAATAGAAGAGCGTGCCTTTTGAAACGCGCATTACAAAGAGCTTGATCCTGTGCCAAGCTTTAAAGGAATAATTATAATAGCTAATTAGTTTCTTCAGAAGTGTATAAGATGTATAGTACCATGGCATACGTTGCTACTAATGGAATCATTTGAATATTATTTTCAACTTGTCATGACTATCGTTTCGCTGATGAATGCGTTGCGTGAAAAAGATAGCCATTTTTGAGGAGGGAGGGGGGAGGGGGTATTTGTAGACTTGAAAAGTAGTGAACATCACAACCGGTCCAGCCAAGAAGTAACAGATATATCACGTAAGCCATCAAAAACATATTTAAAAAATTATAAAGGCTAACAATCACAAGCCATTTAGTAATTGAATAGGTTAACTCAATGGTGTTCAAATGGTCTTCAAACTACGCAGACCGATGTTAATATTAGTTCTGAAAAAAAGAATTTTCACTTGGTACACTTTTTAATGAGAAAATAAGAAGCAAAAATAACAAATAAAATACTTTTAATACCAAAAATAAAATACTTTTCATATTTCACTAGTAGTTTTTAACGAGAAGGTTCGTAAGTCACGAATTTGTTGACTCAGTAATCCACTATAACATCAATTTAAACGAAGAGAATCAAATGTAAAACGTACAATTTTCAAGAAACTTTTGTTTAAATGCGTAGTTTTAATCTATCATGGAAATAATTTTCCGGTACTTATAGCACTGCACCGTGTAACATAAGTAATAAAAAAAAATTGTCGGAAATATTAGCAATTTAGCACCTTTAAAATTTCAGAAAGTATGAAGATATTTATAGAACGTGAGTTTATTTTCTTTAAGCATAGAATACTCATAAACTCTATCTTCAGTACAAGAAGGTAAGTTTATATAATTCAATGTCAATGCAGGAATTTCACGTGACGTATCAACATAGTAACTTACTAGTAGTTTCGATTTCTTCCCTACAGCAGACAACTTTGCTCTTGTTTGTTTAGTCGCTACGCTTGTAATTATGGGAAAGATTGTTTATAATATTTGTTTTGCCAAATAAGCAATACTTTTATTCTATATGTGAATAAATTTAAATAGAGGAAAAAATACTTTTATTTCAACACAAAAAATGCTTCACAAACGATGAGTATAATCCATCTCAGTGTATGAAGTAAATATTTCTATATTGAGGTATTATTTAAAGACAAAAACTTAAAATTATAGTACAAGTACAGGAACAGAAGTTCCATGTTCATTCTACGGAACTGTTTCGGCGTCGTGGATTTTCCTCCGTATTCGGTTGGAACAGCGGTCTTCTTCTCGGCGTGAAACTCCTTCATTGTATAATTTTCCAAAATACCACTCTAAATATATTTGACACGCTTAAAACAGATTTCTTTTCTTCTTAGAAAGTTTATTCCACGCACAAGAAATTAGAATTCCGTGGGCGATATCAAAGCAAAATTTTCAACGTTTACTCCTCTAAGGTCTACCTTTTTAATTATTAGTATTTTTTTTTTTAATTATGCCTATTTTTAGTCTATATCAACATAAATATTCACTAAAAAATGTATCTTACATTTTTTAATGGTGCTGTTTGGCATCATTGGGGACTAATTAGGTACATGAAACTTTCATGGCGCCATTTGGCATTACTAGAAGTTATTGTCCTGGAAAGGAAAAGGCAATTCAATGGGAAAAAACAGGCAACAGAAAAGTAGGTGCAATATTAATTTTTCACAACCATATTTTCACTTTTTGCTTCACAGCGTGTTCCTATTAAAAATCAATTTCCTAAATATAGTGGTGCCATTTACTATTAAATATAAAAAATACTCGAGTACTGAGAGATAAGGCACCTTTTAAATGATTCCAAATAGAACCTACGGGTATTTAACTGCAAAAGTCATTTGGCACCACTGGGCCCCAAAAGGTAAATACTGTAAAATGTCTTTGTTTTCAACAAAATTTACCTAGAAAAATGTTTTAGAAACTATAAAATGTGTACTTGGTCAACAAGCAAAAAGAAGAAGAAAAAGTTCCATAAACAAAACTTTTATTTTAATATAAAATAAAAAAAATAGGTTGCTACGTTATTCGGAGAGATTTCGAATAAAAAGGACAAAACAAACGACCCTACAGGCGAAAAAGAAAAGACTTATTGAATTTTGAATTTCAGTTATGAACGTTTGATTCAAAATTTCGTACTCAATGTGTGAAAGGACGGGGAGGGGAAGAAGGGGGGGGGGGGGATTCCCTGAATCACGTCAACATTTCGTACTTGAAGGAAATACATCAGTAAAACGCGAGGGGAGAAACGGCCAGAGACAATTGCATTCTCAAATAAACAGAAATATTAAAAAGTGAAATGTAAAAATCAAAAGAAACAAATGTAAATATAAAACAAAAAAAACGAAAATTCCATAAAAATTCAAGCGAAAACGACAAAAACCGAAAGTGAAATTTCCAAAGACTATTACTATGTATTTTCGGAGTGAGGCAGAAACACCAGAGATCAGCAGATGCATCGTAGGTCCTGTCGTAGGTGGGCAAATAAGTTTTGGAAAATCTCATTTTTAAACACAGATGCAGTGGCGAGGGGGTAAGGGTAGGGGGGGGGGTATGGGGGGGGGGAGCAAAAAGAAAATCATTTCATGGAAGGGAAACTATTCTTCCGCAAAATAGAGTTTTCGAGCCACGAAAGAACAACATATGACGATGGCCGAAGCGTTTTATTCTGTTTTTATCCCCCCGACTTAGAAAGGTGGAAAAAATAGATATAAATAAATGAATACGACGCCTTTTCTTCTGAATAGGTGGACATTTGTTTTAGGACTGCAAAGTTCGCCAAAAGTTCAAGGCATAAAACACCACGCAAAAGAACCGATACAGAAGGGATTTTTATATAAAAGAGTCCCATTTTTCACAACCAAGAGGTATATTTGTATAAATATTCTATCAAAGTATGTAAATTTTATTATCATTGGGTTACGGTTATATAATCTTTAATATAGGATACTACGAAGTGACGAGCCGAATTCCCCATACTTTCTTCATCGAACCGAGAGCCATTGGTAAGATTGGTGATAGTTCCATCAGAAGTTGCCGTTAAGCGGCTGATAAGGTTATATTACTTAGAGAAGTCAATTAATGTATTTTTATAATTGCCAATTTTTTTAATTAATCTTAATGAATTCAGAAAGCGCATTTCATTGAAACGATTAAAATTCAAGTAACGAATAGATTAGTTTCCCAAAAAACTTTTTATAAATTTCTTACGTAAAATAAAAAAATATTGAATAAATTATTTAAAATTTTAATAATAATTTTTAAATAAATTATTTTTAATACAAAGAACAGAATTACATAATTTAAAAAAATTATTTTATATTTAATCATACTTCAAACTAAATTAAGAAAATGTGTGCGCCATTTTTTAAATTTAACAAATACATAAAATTTTCATATAATATATATTTTGAATTTTTTTGACAATTTATCAAATACCTTAATGAATACATTTTATTAACTATTCAATTGTATAAATATTTTTTTAATTAAAAATAAGTATATATTTTCATGTGAGATCATCTCGTCGGCTTAGAAGTAAAACCATGTATATTTAAATTAAGATTTGACCATCCGTAGTTGGCGACGAATTCCAAGGTCAATATTTTTTCCTTCCTAGAACCCAGCAGCAAGGTCATTTACATTTCGAGGTTTATTGCTTTATTTCGTTACCCAACAAACTGGTAAATCTTTGGTTTAAATCTACGAGGTTTTACTTCTAAGCTGATGATATATTAAAATAGATTTATTATTTATATTTTTTTTTTCAGAATTTTTACGCTAAATTCGCGAGCACCTTAATAATAACTGACTTCTTATTCAAAAGAAAAATTAACTGACTTTGAAAAGGTAACACCACACCTCTTTTTTTTTTCGGATAAAAAAATACCAATCACGCACAGCTATTTGAATTAAAATACCTAAGAAACATTTTTATGCCTCACCATAAAAGATAATAAGAGACGGAATAATGAGAAGAGAAAATATATATATACACATACGGTAGAAACCAATAGAATAGTCAGGAAGGAACCTTTTTTTTTCTATCTCCAAGTCTTTTATTTACATGCACTGCTCAAAAGAAGAGTGAAAGAAAAATTGCTTGTTAAGTCAACGGAGTCTATTGGAAAGTAAAATCATTGCAGTCTTAGAAGGACCCTCGTCTTAAATATTCGGTTCAGTTCAACGATTCGCAACGGGGGTCGTACACTTTCTGCGAAACGTACAAGAAGTCGAGAATATTCAAGAGATAATTTGAACGTTCAAACTGCTAACAGTCAAGTCTTGATATCCCGTCCTGGTATCACCATTTTTAATTTACAAAGACGGTTAATTTTACAATATTTTTCAAATTTATAAAGATAAAAACAACTTTACAATTTTAAAAATCGCTTTTAGCATCAAATAGTTTAACGTTTTAAAATATAAAATGTATGGATTTTTAAAGTATCAATACATTATGTTTAGTTCGCAAACTAGATTGTGCTTTGCAGGATGTCTAAATCTCTAAATAGCAAAATATATAGTTTCACATTACAATCATATTTTATTTCTACTCATAGCTTTTCTATATTTTAAAAGGGGAAGGCGGGAAATTACTAATACAGGGGTTCCCAATTAGCATTAAGCCACGGACCCCTATCTAAAATAATAGGACCGGAGACCCCTTTCTTCATATGGCAATAGCCCAATTGCGGCCGAAGCGGTGCGGGTTTACCATATTCTCAAAGAAGAAAACAATTGTTTATCGCCCAGACAAAATGTTGCCATGATCCGCAATTGGAACTTTCCGTTTTCATATATGCCCATGGAAGTCCCACCGCTTTCTGCGAATGAAACGTTTCAATTTTGTTGGAACATAAAAATGAAGCGAATATTTTTTTTAATTAATTTTATAATTACCTTAAATTTTACACATCTTTCACTCAGAATAAAGACACAAATTTTCCCAACAAATACATATAAAAGATAACACCACAATCAGAAGTTTAATTACTTTTAGTCTCTTACTTGAATATCTTACACTCATTTAAACTTATAAAAATATTGTAATAGTCACGTGCTACAGTTGTGAATGTCGTTGCTTTTCAGAAAAGTCGCCAAGGGTGGACCTTTCAATGCTAACTGCCACGGGTCGATGCCACTAACAAACGACCCGCGGACCCCCGGGTGTCCCAGACCACCAATTGGGAACCACTGAACTAATACATATATTTTGAATTATATCTATTAATTACTCAAAAGAAGTATTATTTACCATGATTAGACAAAATATGTAATTGTATTCGGTCACATATCATATTTTTAATAAAAAGAACTACATCAAACATATAATGACTAAAATTAGATGGCGTCAAATACTCATTGTTACGCAGCGACACCCTTTCAACTCTACATTCGAATTTAACTCCAAGTAATGTTTCAAAATTAGAGGCAGTTGGAACTACAACTCGAAATGTCTCGACCAATGTCTGCATCAACTGCGACCTATGTCTGTGTCCCTTGGATTTGTTTAATTTTAATATATGCCCGTTGGATGCTTCTTTAAAAAATCTGGAATACACTTTGTTCCTTTTTTTTAATTATTAATATTTATAAAGAATTGACGACATAAACATTTCTTATAAGGATATCGTAGATAAAAAAAATAGACAATGGAGGTTTAAATGTAAAATTTGTATTGGTCAATTTCGTAGAAATGGCCATTTTCTAATAAAATACATACTAACTAAATAATAACAGGAAAAATATCCTCAAAAAAAGCAATTATTTTATAAAATAAAAATACAAAAACATTTAACAGTTTCCTTTGCAGTCATCCTAATTAACCCAACTGTGTTACAGATACAAAAAAGCAATACATTTCTCGTGTTTCCCTGCATTTCAACCTTATTAAATCGTTTTATAACAGCGGCCGTTTATATCGAGTTTGATTTGTGTCGACCATATTTTAAGTCGACAAATAACACAACAACACGACGGAAAAAGGGTAGGGGAGAGCAACTTGTCGCGCGAAAGAAAGAAGAGAGAAATGCCCGAATTTACCCTACACACTGAGGAAGGTATTTTCATAAAATGTATATTCCACCAGAGATTTCAGCCTGGAGGCAAAAGATTTCAGCAACCGCTCAGAATAAGTACATAAATCGAATAAAACGGCACTTTTCTGCATTTCTCCAGCTTTTGAGAACGAACGGGGGGAGAAAAAATCTTTTTTTTTCGGGGGCGAAGAGGTTAAAAAAAAAATGTTTTATTCCCCGCCGACACATATTTTTTGCGGGGGGAAAAAATAAAACAAGAAGCTGACAGCAAAGCAATCGGAGAAGAGTGGGAGGGGGGGAGGAAACAGCGAGTTTACATTTCAAAAGAGTAAGAAATCGACCCGCAGAGCATCTCGAGTGCGATCATAAGAAAAGTAGGTAAACAGATGCAGAGAGACAGGAAGAACCTCGGACAACGAGGGGGAAGGGGGGGGGGGGTTAGAAAAAAAAATGGACAACGGTGTCGACGATCGTGAGAATTTATTTGGCTTCAGTGTATTTCCCTCCGGCTGGAATTTTTATTCACTCTTTTTTGCATAAGACTCGGAATAAAATGGAAAATATTCTTGACCCTAGATAAAAAAAGATTTTAAAAAATACAATTCTCAACATAGTATACTTTTATGTAGCTTATACAAAAATAAAAAAAAAATTAAGGGAAATCGACTTCAAGAAAAAGGCGCTAAAAAGATTTTAAAAAAATAGTAATTTTACAAACAAGTTTTAATTAATTGATATCAATTTATACTTATTACACTTTTTCGAAATCGGCGCCAAAATTTACGTATGTTTTTTGTAAATTGGCACCAGCTTCAAAAAGTTGTAATAAATATAGAATTAATATTAAATAATTCAGTTTCTTCTACTCGTTCGAAAAACTAAATATTATTTTTTTTAAAGTGTTTTTTTCCCCTTTTTAAAAAATATATATTTTATTTTCCCTTTACCTTCTAATTTAGCAAAGACCTGTTATTGACCAGAAAAGTCAAGTTGTTAATCCGTTTTTTCCACGCTACGGCTTAGCCATATTATGAGAATATTCGGTTTATTAAATGCTGGTGAAACGAAATTTCATTGCTGTACAACATCTATCCAACAATGAAAATATTTCGTAATCGGAGAAAGTGTTTAAAAAAAGTCCTGTTAATCGATATTTCCGGATTAAAAAAAAGGCCGCTAAACAATATTTTTTTGCAGTTTTGCAAAGTGGATTTTTCTAGATTCAAAATAATTTTATTGAATTCAAACAAGATTTGTTTTCAAACAGTCGTTGTAATTAAAAATTCCGGATAATTAAATGTCGGATAACCGGGTATTTTTTCAAAAGGTTCCCTAGTGTAACATCCATATCAAACAAAAAAATTCAAAATATCTGAATTAGAACTGGAACCTTCGGGGAACATACAAAAAAAAATACGTAATCGAATTAATAACCTCTCACCATTGGCGCGCATCTGAAATCGGTTGGCGTGCTTTTAAGTCGGTTAAAAATCTGAGTGTGAGTTAAAAAGGTTAAAAAAATATATAAAAGGGATCCAAAAATGGCATTAAAAATTTACATATATATATATATTTTAATTATGCCATTTAGATTTTTATATGTCATTTCTAGTTAGAAAAGTTTTATTAGAAAGAAAAATAAACAAACACGTTAAACTAACAATTGTAACTCACATCTATTTGAAATGTTATATAGTTTAATATCTAAATTTAGCATATAGCACATTCAAAATCGAGACTTTAATTTCTACTTTACGTGAGATTCATAATAAAAATTGGAACCATATTTTCTCTATTTTCACGTTTAATGCATACTTGGTTTGACTTTTACACATTGAGTACAGCAGTAGAATTAGGATACATGTAAACTAAAATTTATGAAAATGCACATATATTTGTTATTTTCTTTTAAACCACATCTGTTCTTTCTCAACTGACTTCAGAAGAAATAAAAGACTCAATAAATTTACTGTAAAAAAAAAGCACTACATCAGATTTAATCTCCCCGCAGAAAATGTACAACTAATCAAAAGGAACAAAACATTCACAACCAATGCATCAAAACGCTACATAGTAATTATAATTGCAGAAAAATAAACACAAATTACCATTAAAAATATTTTAAGATCTACCAACGTTGATGGTATCACATACAAATTAGAAAAAAAAACAGTTCCCTTTCTCAAGCCAATCCATTCATCATCATCGCTGATTCGAGATCACTTCTATTGTTTTCTTCGCCCACTCGGATATCCGTCACATCCACCTTGCCCCCCCCCCCCACATCCCCACCCCCCACATCCGTGTAATAATTTACCTATCTATGCGAATGGTTAAATTACATTCAATTTGCGTGCGAAGATTTGATGGATGATTATTTGTTGCAATCCCCTGATGGATCGCTTCGAGTCGAAATTTGTATGCATAACTTCTTTGTCGGTACGGCGCATTTAAATTGCTTTCCGAAAGGGGCTCGAAACCACCGTTTTCGATGTCTCTCGAACTTGATATGAGAGCCCCAGTTGCTCAGTTGGTAAGGCGTTCAGCTACTAATCAGAGGATTAGTGGTTCGAATCCGTGAAATGGACTTGACATCGAAAAATAAAAAAGTAGTGATCTTGTGATCGGAGGGTTGCCAGCTTCGCTACAAAGATACTAGAAAGTCGTCCAGAATATCCAACAAATTATACTGGCGTGTATACGGGATTGGTGCGCGATAAATCTGATCGGGGTCCAAAGTCCCGACGTCTATTGAATGCGTTGGGTGCCAGTTCAGGTGTTTCCTCGTCATCTGACCATAGTTCTAGAATAACGAGGTGCATGTATGAATGTGTGTGTGAATGTGTATATGTTCCCGGGTTTTTCCTTCGATATAGACCCCGAACCGTCGCCAATAGCCCACTGTGCAGCTCTAGTGCGACGTTAATTGACAAAACCAAACCAACTCGAACTTGATAATTTTGGAGGAGGGGACGTGACGAGTGTTGTTTTGAAGCAACAAATAGTTGTACGCCTATCGATATACAAAGAAGCATTGTGTGATAGTAGGAACGTGGCAGGGGAATGTTTTTATCGTCGCAGTCGAGTTTTCCCGCTGTTCCTCAATTCATAAAAGTAAAATCTAGTGACAATTTTTATCGCAAGGCTTTGTAAATCGGTTTGTTTTGTGATTTCATAAATCACTTTGGAGATAAGGAAAATACGCATCATACATTATATAGTATGCAGAAGTAAAGAATGGTTCATTGCTGATACGAATTTGATGTTTTCTCCTTTAAAAGAAAGTTGACAGTTGCGCAATTCTTTTTTGCAGCAAAATGTAATCTAGCGAAAATAAGAATATATATATATATGTAAAGTTTCTATAGTTAGGGAAAGTCGTCATGATTTTTACAGGGTATAACAATAAGAACAAATAAGTTAGGTTCGAAACATTTATTCCTCCAGAGCCGAGAGACGTTACGTACAGGATCTACGTTACATTAAGAATGAGAGAGGGTGTCCTCTCGTAGGGACTTTTCATATTTAAAGACAGGGATTTTTAGGGATTATCTTCAATTAGATTCAGTCAGAAACGTCAGTCATTGGTCCAAAATGGTTCAGCCCAAGAACTTTTCATGTGGAGGCACTCAAAAAAAACCTAAGGTGCTCTTGTTTAAAAGTTACGCCAAAATATTCGCGTAAGCAGTTTGCCATGACTAAATTGATATTGGAATGAATGGTCAGCAAAACTTATGGGAACTCTATTGCATTAAAACAAGAAACACGAGTCTGATAGTTAAGGTATGTTGGATGGTAAAAAGAGTTTAATAGATACAAGGAAAGATTATTATGACGCAATGAAGTTCTAATGATTAAAAGGGGTGGTACATTATGGGAATTTAAAGTATGGTAATTTAAGGAGTATATATTACATATATAGTAACAGAAAACACTTATTACAAAAAAAAATTCAAACTTTTAAGCTCAAAAAATATTTTTTGTTTATTTGGAAATGGTATGACCTTTTTCTATATTGTTGAAGCCCTATCTATCAAATGTCTTGTTTCGGAAGAAAAATAATTACTTTAAGAAATATTCATTCTAGAATTTTTTTTATTTATACTTTTTGCTTTCTACGTATGAACAAAAAAAAATTTATAGGGAAATTTAAATAAAAATGTGACAGGAATGCCAATATTTTTAAATGAATTATAATAATTAATTGAGTTAATTAATGAATTTTGTGTATTATAAAGTAATAATATATCAGTTCAAAGTAGAAATTATTACCTCAAAAAGGAAACAGACAAGAGAAATTTACAGATACATACATTTCAAATGACATCGATCTACAAAGTAAATCAAAAATAAAGTTCTTAAAACTTCAGATATATGGGACACTATGTCGATTTTTGCTATTTTACTGGAGTTTGAAAAGAGTATCAAAGTTGTGGACATAGAGTTATTTGAAAAATAATATATCCGTTGGTAATCCATATAAGAGATAGTGTCTTATACAATGCAAAGAGTGAGAAAACATATAATATCGCAATTTTAACCTGAAATCGAAAAAATGGGCATAGTGTCATATACCTCAAAGGTACAGATATACGTATGAAACCCAAAAAATTGACAATACGAATAATTTTAGTAAACTAATCAATTATTCTCAAAACGACTCAATATGACACGACTTAAAGAAAATAGCTTCTACAACAAACATCCAAGCCTACCTGGAATTCAAATCCAGTACCATTGGCTTGCACGAACAAAACGCTAACCTCTCAGCCATGAAGAAGGCCAAATCATTTTCAGAAGAAGATACACACCACCCCTAAGATATATCAATTAGGGCACAAATATAGCAGAACTCTGTTGACTCGTCATGGAAAAATGAAGAAAGAACCGGGGGTCTAAACGTCCCATCACGTGACATAGTGACATTAGCCCCCATCTCCGAAAAAGATGTAGAAAACCTCCCCGTCATATGCATGCGATAGCGTGATCGGACACTTTGTGTCCCTTCTTCTTCTGGAGAGTCTCGATGCAACGGTGACTTTTGGGACATAATCTCGCGACGTCGTAATCATGAATATAGTATCCAGACGGGGTATTGATTGACCCCTCTTGCCACGCACACTCAGGAGGGCTTGGTGCAGCTAATGGACACGGTGAGAGGGCACTTTCACTTCCTCTGGATCCTTGGCGTCCATTTCAGATGGCCTAAGAGATGGTCACGGCAAAACGCACGAAAAGATGCCTCTTTCTTACGATCAGAAAATGGAATATTCTATTTCCATTTAATTTCGTATAAAAGTTATCTCATATACTAAAAAAAGGTTTTTAACGTAGAAGGTATATACAATGGCATCAGACCTAAAAATAAGGTGTATCAGTAAAGAGTTGGAAAGGCGGGGGCCCACTTACAGATGGTAAAGCAAAGTTCCAAATAAAAAGTGCGGTACGTAATTTTAACTGCGAAAAAATAACAAAATTCAGAAGCTAAATAAAAAATTTCACGACATTTTTTTTTGTTTCTTTTATTAAATGATATTTTGACAAGTCACTGTAAAGCACTATTGAATACACAAAGGAGGATTTAGTACGAGTCATAAAAACATTTGACATTTGAATTTAGGAAATGGGGTCAATATTTTTTATTTTGCACGCGCACATAATCACTTCTGCGCTCGAAACGTATTAACTTTTACAGGGAATACAGAAAATTAACAAATTAAAATTTAATTCATCAAAATACGAAGGAGAAATATACTATTAAGGAAGTGATATTTTTTGCTCGAATTTGAAGTGAAAATTCTTCATTTCATAAATATGTACCTATATTCAAAATACAAAACTTTAATTTAGTAGTTAAAAAAATATTTATAAAGTAAAAAATGAGTACAGAAATTAAATCATATTAAATCGTCATTAGCGGTAAAAATATACTTTGTACTTTGTAATACTCAATACAAAAAATGCTTGCAAATAACTTGGTACATAGTATGTTTCTCTTTTAAAAATAAATATCTTCTATTAAATGGATATGTAAAAAATTATTATTTATATAGATGTATTATATAATTCATTAATCACATTTTCACGAACAATCCTTAATCAAATATAAATATTTCGGAATTAAATAGTAATCTCCCTTTTACGCAGGTCCTTCCCAAATTTGATTCCTTCTAAAATGTTCAACAATATTAATTTTTTTTAAGAGCAATAAAGTTCATTAAATCGATAAATGGGTTACATGATCCCGAGAGAATACGAAACACCACCTTTGACAAGATCACCGAGATACTCCCAGGATAACGTTACTCAACACCCCCCCCCCCCCCCCCCCCCCAAAAAAAGTAAAAACAACGAAAATTATGCACGTAACCTAAAACAACATGGAAAAGTCATAAACCCATATATACATTTCGCCTCATTAAACCTCATTTAGCAGGGGTCGGCCATGACACACGGCAGAAATCGGCGTTTGCTTCGATTAGACATTGATTTACGCTGTGTCTTCCGGACACCGCAGCCACTACACGTATGAAATAATAAACAGAAGCCAAGCGGAAGGTGGAACTCCTGTAATACTAATGAAGAGCATCCGGCCATGAAACTTGCTGCCGCGCATGTAAATTTATTCTCCGACACGCAGGGAGTATTCTTATTTTTCAGCAGCTGCTTGCTTTGCCTCGAGGAGGAAGCACATGCTTTAGAATAGAATTTATGGCTAATAAATAAGGACGGGATGATTAAATTTCGGAGGTGTTTATTTAAACAATTCACGGCATTTAGGGATGGGGGGGGGGGGTCAATTCAATTTCTCACAGGTATCCATGAGTATTTTTTTTATCAATGATAGTTTTTAATAAGGGTTTGGTTTGGTTAATTAACGTCGCATTAGAGCTGCACAGTGGGCTATTGGTGACGGTTCGGGGTCTATATCGAAGGAAAAACCCGGGAACATATACACATTCACACACACATTCATACATGCACCTCGTTATTCTAGAACTATGGTCAGATGACGAGGAAACACCTGAACTGGCACCCAACGCATTCAATAGACGTCGGGACTTTGGATCCCGATCAGATGTATCGTGCACCAGTCCCGTATACACGCCGTTAATTTTTTGCAGATGTTCTGGGCGACTTTTCTAGTGTTTTATAGCGAAGCTGGTAACCCTCCGATCACAAGATCGCTACTTTTTTACTTTTCTTTGTCAAGTCCATCGCCTAGCTCATCGCCGAACCAGGAATCTTCGTATTCCCAACTAACGCCTTTAACCGCTCGGCCACGGAGGCCTCTTTTTTAATAAGGGAGTATTCACATACCTGAGAACATTTCAAAAAATTAAATCCTACAGTTTTTAAATGATACATTTTCATACATTATTTTGTTTAAGATAAAAAAAATTAAAGTTAAATTTGTGTTAAATATAAAAAAAAATTAACTTCAACAAAAAAAAATTTCGCTAATTATTTTATTTTTAAATTTTTTAAAATATTTCTCCGAACTAATAAAATACTTTTAATTCATAATGTTAAATGTATTAGCCTAACTTTAAAAATACACGAGACATTTTAACAAACAAAAAGCAATTTTCAACAAAAAAATAAACGAAAGAAAACAATTTACGGATTTTTGTTTGCTTTGATGGTCAAAATATAATTTTTTTTGTAAAATTAAATACTCTTGAAATCCGTACAGTTTTTTTTAAGCAAAGTTACTAAAACAAAGATAATATTTTTTTTAAAACACAGTATTTAGAAAGAGGAAAGAGTCGAGTAGTTTGACAGTGAGTTAAACATAATCACTCCTTTTCATGTAAAAATTTTAACATTTGACTAAAAATTAATATGATTTTTAATTTATTACGACTATGCAAAATAAATTGTAAAATAACGATTTTTGTAAAATAAATTGTTGTTGTATTTTTAGAAGATAGAATGTCGTAGTAAAAAGGTTGCCGATAATAAAATTTATAATTTAATAATAATACAACTCGATAGTGATTTAACTGAAAAATGCGCATCTCATAGAACTCAATAATGTTATAATTCCATGAATATTAAGAACATATTAAAGTTTAAATAACACCGAGTTTGACAGTCATGGGTGTTGTAAATGAGGTCAAGTGTTTCAATTCTTAAAATTGATTTCAGGAAACGGAAAAGTTTAAATATAACATATTTATTCTAAGTTTAGATTTTTTGGAAATGAATTTGATAACTCATGGGAAAACAATAAACGGATTACGATTCAAATCGAATATTATTTACAATACATGTACATTATATTGTTAAACTAAGCATTTAAAGTTAGAAACCTTGAAACCCTGAAGTCTATTTAGAATCATTAACTGAAACTGAAATCCAACATTTTTTATCATTAAAAATTTCCCGGAACATACACTATCATCCCAATTGTCATTTTAAAATATCTAAGAGCCCAATGATTTTGAAGAATTAAGCTCTAAAAATAAGACATCGCCAATAGAAAACAATTCCTTTGTTGTGCCGAAAGATATAATTACAACTAGTCCGACAGAATTTAAGTCAGCCCATTAAGCAAGCCTTGTAACACAAACATTTGATTACAAAATTCATTTATGCTGATGACTTCCTCACTAACGCACAATAACATGAATTTCAAACGAGCGGATTTTTCCTGCTAAAAAAACTAATCATTTCCCTCTAACTCGCACATACTCAGAGTAAGCAGCGGTAACTATGGCACTGGGTTTACTCCTCGAAATTTCCTCTTCCTCCTCTCGCCAACAACAAACACAAATGCGCCTATTTGGTTACAAAACACGAACTTTTTTTAAAGTCAAAAACCCCATCGCTGGGTTCACAAGGTACGCGAAATTAGCAATCCAAACAACATCCTTTTCCTTTTTTCGCCAAACTCGAATGCTCGCTCCCTCGTCTTTTGGCACAGTTGTTTACGATAACTGCCCTCGGGAACGATATGGAAATCCTTGAGAAAGCGGCAATCTAAATAGGGATTTTTATCATATGATGAGTTCAAACATAATGACAGATACTCGCGAAGGTCTTTCCGTAATACAAGCCACAGCGCGATATCGAATTAGTAACAACTTGTAAAATGTGCATCTTTCCTCTTGCAACCTCAGGCCACGTGGGTACAGGACATCAACCCTAAACTGAGATTCGAGGACACAGGAAAGCGTTATTTAATACAAACATTCTGTCGCTCTCGTAAGGAGGAAAAAAAACAGAGAAACTTCAAGGAGATCTGTGGATGGGATTCCCCTTGAAGTAAAATATCATCCCGTATGCTTAGGAAATGACCATGAGTGATTGTTGACAGTTACTATAATCGTATTATTATTTAGTTTCGCATTCATAATACTTCTCTTACAATGTTAAAAATTGGTACTCAAAAATAAGTAAAATGTCATCATTTTTTATTACATTAATGGCTTGTCATAGCACCGAATACATAAGTTTCAATTTTGAAAAAGACATGTACTCAAAAATGAGTACAATGAATAAATAGATCAGATGCTAGCCTACATAGGCTGCCTTCATAAATCACTTTCAATAAATATCAACAGCTAAAACCAAGATTTATCGGGAATTGAACGCATTTCCTCAGATACATTGTTTTGTACTATTTTAATAAAATTTCCGAACACCTGAAGTTTTCTTTTTAAGCCTCATGAATGCTTATTTATTAAAAAAAATACTTAAAAATGAATACCTGAACATACTCGTTTTTCTTTTAGTACCCATCGTAAATGAGCAATGTCGTACACAAATTTAAGTAATAGTACCTTCTCAAAAATGTGAGAACCTTAATCCTCTGGCATCAGTGCCTTATCCGTTGTACTACGAGGGCGAAGTGAAGAAGTTATAAACAGAAGAAAGGTTTAAAAGGTGTGCCAAAAGAATGGGAAGTAAGATAATTGAGTTATAATAACTCAGTTTCCATTTAAGCAATCGACATTAAAAAAAATGCGAAAAACCATCTTTTGAACAACTATTTTAAGTGTGTCAAGTCGCTTTGTTAAGATGGCTCGAACGGAAGCTGAAATTAGCAATATTAAATTACACTGCTCACTTTTTAAAGAGTATACGGTTGCTTAAATTTGAGTACGTCATCGCTCATTTACGATGCAATTGTACGCAAAGAAAAACGAGTATGTTTAGGTACTCACTTTTAAGTACCTTTTATTTACAGTGTAGGGTCACTGTTAAAAAGGCATGATTATAATTGACAAAATTATCGTATTTTTTGACAAAACAGACGCCTCCGGTTAAATATTTCATCAAACTGAGGACATTCGGAATTTAATGAAATTTATTTCGTCAAATATGAGGACGATTTGAAATATAGACGGGCCGACTGAAACCGCGCTCTATACAGCGCTGAAATCATAAATTTTGCGGCCTTAGGCAAAATTTCCCGAGCGACCCCTTTCCCATCTGTGACTTTGAAGTAATATATATATTTCAGAAGTCACTTCATGTCAGATTAGTACTATCAAAAAATTAAAAACTGTAGGAACAAGGAAAATCCGTCATTTCAATTAGATTTTTTTTTTTTTAATATTAAGAACCGTGCAAAAGAATCAAGAAAATTTGTGTTATTCTACAATAATCGAACTTCTTTAAAAAATATATACATCTACTTTTGTAAAAAAAAATTATGTAGCTTATTTTTTTTTAAGTACGATCTCAATGCATAAGTTTAACACACAACAATGTGTAATTTATATTTAATTTCAAAATACTCATTTTCTCCCACATTATCCTAAATAATAACCTTGATGAATAAAATTAAACATAGTTCACTTAAATATTTTAAGTAAATATTTTACTATACAATCATAAATCATTCATACAAAATTAAATAGGGTCGTACAAAAAATGAATTTATAACAATATTTCACCACGGAGCTCCTCTACCATGAATAAAGACATTGCATTCTTAAAATAATAATTTAAAAATAATTCATTTTCATAAGTATAATTCTTTACTGAGCTTTAAACTAAATTGCGAATTGTTTTGGTTTTAGTTGAACATAAGTTACCTGTTTGTGTACGAATACCTTTGTTTTCTGAAATAAAAGATGGCGCCACAGAATAGAGTCCATAAATCAGAAAACACTTTTATCTAAAATATCTAAACAACATTGACAGAAAAATATTCTATCGTAATTTTACAACTGCAAACTCATTTTTTCCATAGGCTTTAGAAGTGTCATAGTTGACGAGCACGAGAATGTTACAAAGTGCGATTTAATAGCAAAAAATATATATTTATTCTAACTTTTAACTTCTTGGCACATTCTTATTGTTCAATTTTGGAACTAACCATTATATAACGGTACCATTACGGATAACGTAATATAACGACATTATATAAAGGTAACGGACAACCTTAACTTGTATATTAAATTGGTCAACGTTTCAATATTCGTTAGACATGTTTAGTTTACAGCGATACGGACAAATAAACGATCATTTCTTTTAATTACTTAATTCGAAATCAAGGGACAGAAAATCTAAAAGACTGAAAATCCGACATCTAAATTTTGAAATAACATCTTCATTCTTCTATATTTTATGTAGAATATTAAAAAGGAAAAAAATACTAGTCATGAGGTCAATCTATACTAGCTAAATACTAGGTGCAAGATAGAATTTTCTACCGGAAAATATAGATGTTGATCGTCAAATTTCATGATACCATTTTAGAGCAGAAAACCTATACACCCTCATAAAACTTGTGTACCAACCTGTAAACTTATGTATACAATTTGCGTCAATGTTTTTTTTTAATAGCTTCAATGTTTTTCTGAAATATTGACAAAGTTTTCAAATAATTTTAAGGCAATAGCAGTTATGTATTTCTTTTCAATTCTATAATAAAATTAAAGAAAAACGGAGCATAAAAATAATAAGGAAATAAATTCGTTAACGTTCGATGAATATCTCACACAAGATAAACATTTTAATATCGAAGTGGTTTTTAGATTGAAATCGGGTACATGTCCATGAAATTTGAAAACAATATTTCGATATTTATTTTAAAATAAATTTAGACCATTCTTTGCTACAGAAGATGGCGCCACGTACAAAGGACACGTTTATAGATATTTCTCTAACTCAAATTTAATAGTATTTCAAAATGTTCTAACAAACATTACAAGACAAATAATTGGATAAACTTCGCAAAATAACATTACATATATTTCTGACATCATTGTAATAAATAAAACAGCTAATCCTACTTAAAATAGTTCTTCGTGTGCTCATTACTTTTTTTCAAAAAATCAAATTTGTAACATATGCATTAAATCAAAATTTAGAAAAGATAAAGTCTATTGTGAAATTTAAAGTTTCAAAATAATTAATAGAATGCGAATTTTTAAATTTAGATTTTCATACATTATTAGCTTAAATTGAAACTATTTCTAAGAAATTTGACAATAAAATTAAAACATAGTAGAAAAAACAGAAAAAAGCATTTCTGTTCAAATTGCTGGAAAATTAATTCTGCACTATTTTCAAAATTTGAAATGAAAACAGACTAAGTATAAAGAACAGGAAAATTCACTACCGCAAGATCGGCAATATATTCTTACTTTCTATATAAAAATAAAAATGAAAAAAGTCATTTTGTTTTCGTAAACTTAAAACGCGAGTGAGAAAGGAAAAAATCTGACAAACCATAGATTTTATACTTTCATTTCATAACGTATGCGATAAATCTCAATAATTTTTCTGTCAATTAATAATGAAATTAAAACACACATATTAAATGGGTTTCACATTTTTGCAGATAAGCTAAATTAAAATTCAAGGTGATCTAATGCATGCATGGTGGCAACAACTTCGTGGAAAAAAAGTTATTTGATATTTCCATAAAGGTGTTACAAAAATTTCCCTAATTTTACAATTACATTAAGAAATGTTGCAATACTTGCTTCGTATAGAAACAAAGTATCCACGCTACAATAAATATATTGCATTATAAATGAAAAATTATGAGCAATACTTATATTCAGTTAAAATAATAAATTTATGGATACAACATAAAATTATACACATTTGTCAGGCATAATAGTAATTAAACATACTCCCTAGAAGCAGATAATTGAAAAAAACGCAAGATTTTTCAAATTATTTCTTTTGTAGATAATTTAAATGTTTTGTACGCTTCCTATTTCCTATTCCAATCTTCAGTAAATCGCATATCATTAGCCCTGCACATATTTACATTCCAATTACCAACGTGCTTTGCTTTCGCTTCTCCCTGCAGAAGTGGTTCTCGTTCTTACAAAAATAAAACTGAAAATGGCCACTGCCATGTTTGTTTATTTTTTAAATTCCTTTTAAGAACTAAAAAGAAATATTTACAACTAAATTACCCAGAATAGAGGGCATAATAGACGATAATTGCCGTTTTAATGATCCAAAATTGAAAATTTCCCTGACTTTTTTTTTGTGAAATTTTGGAAATTTTCCTGACATTTCCCTGATATTTTCAGAAATTCAATGATAATTTCATGATTTCCCGGTTTTCCAGGTTATGTTGCCTGGTTATGTTAAGACCCGTTCATAGAAATTTTACAGATTGCGTACAAATGACAACCCAAATTTATTGTGACAAATCGGTAAAATCCCATCTACATTTTTAAGATATTTTTTTTAAGTATACATATTTTTAAACTTTTTTTAAGAAAAGAATTTTTATAAATAAAACAAGTGAAATTTATAAAAATTTGTACTACTTCAACACATTTCTATTTACACGTACATGTTTTTAAAATGACATTTCGTTTCAGTGAGTGTAGAAACTAGATCTAACAAATGACGCAAATGGAAAAATAAAATAAAACTGTAGCAGAAGGAAAAAATATCGAGAAAGATTACTGTTGGATTATAGATAATGACATGACGCAGCAAAAATAATTTGGTTATCGATCGATCTCTAGAACATGAATAGAACTTTCTCGGTGAAATATTTTTCGGAAGGGAACAAAAAAGTTATGGAAGACTAGAGAATGCCAGTAACGTAAAATAATACAAGTGCCATATGCCATCGTTCTTTTTTTTTAAATTAAATTTTTTTCAGCGAAAATAATTTGGTTATTGATCGATCTCTAGAACATGAATAGAATTTTCTCAGTGAAATATTTTTTGGTAGTGTACAAAAAAATATATATATGGAAGGCTAGAGAATGCCAGTAACGTAAAATAATACAAGTACAAAATTCCCCCGTTCTTATTTTTCTATGGTAAATTTCATATATCGATGGCTAAAAGCGCAATCGCAATCGTTGTATGTTCACTTTTATAAACTTTTGGAAAACGAAAAAAGAAGATTACAAGCATGATAGAAAACTATGGGTATATTTTTTTTTTAACCTGTACCATAAATTTGTTATTTGGAAATGACATACGATGTTTGAGCAGGAGGAAATGGTCTCCATCTTTACTTGAATACAAATATCTCATTTTTGCCAATAACGGACATACAATGATTGTGCCTTTAGCTATCGATATTATTCTTGTATAATGTCGTTTCTCCCTTCACATTTTAAAATATATGCAATGGAATAACTTTTTTTTCTTCAAAAATTGAACAAATTTACATATTGATATGAATATAAATTTAAACTATACAATAAACAAACTACAAAGCTTTATTAATGGGTCTAAAAAACGTAATTTTTTAGTGTACAGTTTAATAGTTTAATTGCCGTCACTTATTGATAGTAGCGTAGCTCATTAACAAACTTTGCTTTCAAAAGAAAAAAAACTCGTTTATGAAATAAATAAATGAAATAATGATAAATAATAATATAAATAAATAAATGATTATCACCACTTTTCGCTTGTTATGGTATTTTAATGCTAGATTTAATAATTGGAAAAACGTGGCATTTTAATGTTGAGATTGGTTGCATCTTCTATCTAATCTTCTAAAATCTAATCTTCGTTAAAAACTATCATACAATAAAATAATTACTTTTTTCTTTAAAAAAAGCTAATTTTCAAACAAAAAAAATTTAAAAAACTTTTTTTTTAGTTAGTAACAATGTACTTATTATTTTTTGACAGTAGGCTTAAACTACATGCAATGATCAATCAAATTTTTAAAGCAAATTTGCGTATTTAAATCATAAATCAATTTTAATTAAAAATACTTTCTAATAAAGTATAAAATATATTGAGCTAATTTGTAAAATCGCAATTATTAAATTATTATGAATAACTAAAGAAACGAAGTGAAAAACAAATAAAATAACAAAACAACGTTTACTATATTTAAATACCGAATTTAAAACATATAGCAGTTTAAATTAAGAAAAAGTTACAAATAAATTTATTATCAATTTCATAGTTACTTCAAAATTCTAATACCATAAAAGTGCACATCTCAATACATAAAAATTTAATATATCATAAATAATTATACATTTTCGTTTTAAGCATAGAAACTATTTACATAATTTCAAATCAATTTTTAAACCAAACGCTCATCAACTTCAAAACAATCATATAAGAAATACACTAAAGAATCCCTACATGATGACAAAAAAAATCCCACCAAAACCAACAAAAATTGTTTTCCCAAAAACAAAAACTGAATATGTCCAACATTCAGGATGACCATGAATAAAAAGAATATCACATGGATAAAAAAACCATCACTTTATTCATTGAAACCATTCCGAGCGCAAGAAAGACATAACCACTTCCCCCCAGAAAAGGATCAGGGGAGAATTTTGCTTATCGTTCCCCCCTTCTCCCCTGATTGGAAATACGATAAATGCAGAGCCCCTGTGTCAAACAGCATTCGATTGAGCCGGGGCCTCGCATCCCTTAACAGCGTTATTTACAGACCTTTTCGCAGGTATCATCTGTTTGCGAACCATAAATATGTTGTGTGGGGCGAGAGAAAAGAGAGCATCCCCCATTTCGAGGTTGATCTCTGGCGTTTCCCTTTATTCCCTCTTCATAGAGGGATGGGAGCAGGGCTCTCCATCTTCCCGTCCTTCCGCCTTTGATCCCTTCGCCCTCCGCGATGATTGTTTCGCCTTGCATATACGCCATTAGTCCTTTTCCCCGGACATAACAATATCCGTGCAGAATGGTCGATAAAAATATATCGGAAGGAGGGGGGGGGGGCGTTGATAGAGAAACGGAGTTGGGAAATCCCAGTGAAAAAAAAAAGAATAATAATAATAAAAAGAAAGGAAAGACCGGGCAGCGGCGTCCATTTTGACTGAAATATGGCCTCGGCTGCGAAGGTGGCCGGCAAATGGCCGGTAATTTGTCTTCAGATTCGGCTCCCTTGTTTAGCATTCCGTGAAGGTTTGGTGAGAGCACTTTACGGGCGGCTCCTTCTGAACTCAATCATCCGCAGTCTGCGTGTTCACACCGACACCGGGAGCACGGGAGCTGCTTGGTTCTTCTTATTTATTTTCTTCATCGTTGTTCTATTTTCAGGGAAGGTCTGGACATTCAAAGCAACAGATATGGTAGGAAATAATATGGGATGTTTTAAATATAAATAAAAAAAACGGACAAACTTAAATAATTAAATTTTAATGTGTAAATTTTTTTTGTGAAGAAGGGAGAGAGAGAAAAGAAGGGGGGGGGGATATAACAACGTTGCTTTATTTATAATTATTTAAATTATTATAATTATTTTTATTACATAAAATTATACAAGGCTGCTCACCCTGTATAATTTTAATCGGGTAATAAATTGGGTAAAAAGAATGGCGTAGGTATTCAGGCAAACAATGACATTGCTCAAATAATTTGCATCCGCCCTGTATGTAGATTATGTATGATTTTATATATTATAAATTCTGAATTAAAAAATTCCTTTTCACTGTCAATAGTCTGAGCTCCAAGCTTATAATTAATTATCCGAACAACTATTTGTAAATACTTTGAATTATTCAGAAATCTCAATAAAAAAAACAACTTTCTATCTCATGAGATAGAAATCTTTGCGGCCATTGTAATATCCATGCCATAAAAAAATATGAGTACCTAAGATTTTTTTTTAATATTTAACACTTTTATAAATGCTAATTTTTTTTTTTAATTTTAAAGTTTTTAAAATAGATTTTGGTACATGTGCGTTTATAACTAATACGATGTCAACCCTTACGAAATGCATTATGTCGTATACATGGACTTACATTTTCTTTAACTTCAAATACAATTTAACGCAATACATTTGGATAGATATTTTTCGTTTTCGTAACACGCGAATCATTTTGACAGCACCCATACTATCCAAAAGTAAAATAATATATTTTTCGTCAAAAAATACACATGACTACATTTAAGTAAAATGCAAGAGATATTTTAAGGAAATTCGTTATAATCGAAAATATTTTGAGCATTATAGTATAAATTCGTAATGCGTTTACTGAAGCCCTCCTTTTAAAGAAACTTCCCAAATGTGCCGAATAACGTGGGTTCACCTTTGTCCAAAGTTTCATATTAAAAATAAACTAATCGGTATAAACTATCAATTACTAGTCAATTAGGACAAAATATCGTATTATCATCAGGATTATGCAAGTATGCTAATTTTCAAGTCGATATTACATTTGAAAGGGGCTAAAAGTGAAATTCAAGATTTGATGATCCAACCACAACAGTGCGAGTTACATAAACCGCATAATGATAAAAATTAGCTGTTTTCTTTAAAATAATAGACAAACCTTCAGTTTATATTTATAAAAGATTAATTTCCATCCAAACGTCGGGGGAGAGGAGAGAGAGGGAGAGAGTTCCTACTCAAAGTTATTTAAGACCTTTACTCCGAAAGTTAAAAACGAATATACGGATAATGCCAAAGTAAAACTATGTATATTTGCATGCAAAGTATTGTTAACAGTCTACGCAACAGAGCATAGAAGCGCAGAGCGTGCAAAAGTTAAAAGGAAAACTGAACGGGTTAAAAAACTAATAAACAAAATTCTGCGTTAAGTTAAGACGATCTTTTACATGAAAAAAAAACCAGCATAAATAGGCACATTCATAAATTCTCCGCAAATGCTTTTGCGTTACTTATTCCAGGAGCGGTGTCACGCAAACATAAATAATAAATGAGCAAACACACAGAGTACGCTGCAACCTTAGCGAAGGTGTGACAAAGAAACCGATTGTACTTGCAAATGAAAGAGGCCTTTGGTGGTATTCAATTTACCATACATAAGCTATAACAAAAGCGCATAAAAAGTAACACTGGGCAACATGAATGACTTCCTGGGTAAAAGTGTTAAATATGCTTTTCGTCACGTTTTTCAGTGTTGCCGGCGGGGAAACAAAATGATATAATGTATTTCTCTCATGAATTCAATCGGCGCGCTTGCATAAAAAGTGCGAAGCTTTTGCTAAAATATTATTCCAAAATGATGTTGATTTCTGATTTGAGTTCAAAACAGTTGTATGCAGTAAATAATTACATTTCGAGGAAAAGTGAAAAATAATAAAAAAAAATTGACGTTTTGTTTTGAATTGGGATTTTTTATTTTTGCTAGAAAAAATATCAAATGAGGATCAGAAGTGACATGCCGTTTTTTTTTTATATATATATAAGCCCTTTTAGAATAAATACTAATTTTATTATTCAATTATTTCGATTATGTCGTCATCTATTATTCATTTACAAAAATGTATTGAATTTAAATTACAATTAAATGTATTTAGTTATTACTGTTAAGGATTTTCCAGTCATTACTTTTAAAAAGGTATTAGTTTAAAAATAGACTTTTATATTTAGTTAATTTTTCTTAAATAGTATGGTCTTGAAATAATTTAACCAATATATCGCACTTCATATCATAAAAAAGACAATTTTAAATATTAAAATCAATATTTGAAAAAAAAAATTATTTATTGTGTCTGATTTTGAACTTTAAAACAATTGCTCTAAACAATTACTCAAAATATTTTTTTTTAATTATGCTTCGGATCGAACAAACAGAAGATAACTGAAATATTACAGGTTAGTTTTAATATTAAAAGCTTAGCAAATAAAATTGACATCTCCGAAACATTATAATACATCGAGGTAAAAGATACACAAAGAGCAATGCAAAAAAGAATGTGTGTTACATCTCATAACTTTCTGTTACGCTAAGTAGAAACCTTTCAAATAGTTCGCTGTTCGCGTTAAAACTATTGCACACATTAGACAACAGTTTATTTATGTTCTACAAGTAAACAATTTGATGTAAATCCACCAAAAGATAACTAACATTAAAAACAGCGGTTGTAACTTTTGCTCCCCTAACCCTCATATTTATAATCTATTACTAAAATTAGTTATAAAATTCATTCAATGTTTAGTTATAACGTTTCTTATAATATATGTCATAAACATTCTTATTAAAATACAAACATTTTTTTTTTTTTTAAATATCAATTATTTATACTTCAGTCAATTTGCGTTACGATCAACAAGACAAATACAAAATATAATATAATTTAAATATAGTACACATACGATTTTTTTTTATCTTCAGATTATATAAAATTACTTACTTCTAAAAAGCATTGTTAAACACCTTATTCAAAACACAAAAATTAACTTCCACAAACTAAACCTTTAAACTATTTGACTCGCAATTTTAAAGTGGCACCAAACTCGATTCTCACTGGATGTATTTTTAATAGCTGTCAGAGAGACGCATTGGGCAGGGAATAATTAACGAAGTCTGGACATCGGCTGCGTGCGCATCAACAATTTCCAGTCAATTATCAAGTCACACTTGCGTGTTTCCGGCGCGTCCGTTTTTCATTACTTATTTACCACTCGCCGCAATCCCGGGACCGCACCGCTGAGCAAGTCCGACGCCATGACCTGCTGTCATTCACCCGAAAACCACACACACACACACACACACACACACACACACAGGCTACCACAATAATACTAAAAATGAATAAATTAATTTAATTATAAAATTAATTAAATTAATTTAATTATAAAATTAATTAAATTAATTTAATTATAAAATTAATTAAATTAATTTAATTATAAAATTAATTAAATTAATTTAATTATAAAATTAATTTAATTATAAAATTAATTAAATTAATTTAATTATAAAATTAATTAAATTAATTTAATTATAAAATTAATTAAATTAATTTAATTATAACATTAATTTAATTATAAAATTAATTTAATTATAAAATTAATTAAATTAATTTAATTATAAAATTAATTAAATTAATTTAATTATAAAATTAATTAAATTAATTTAATTATAAAATTAATTAAATTAAATTAATTATAAAATTAATTTAATTAATTTAATTATAAAATTAATTAAATTAATTTAATTATAAAATTAATTTAATTAATTTAATTATAAAATTAATTAAATTAATTTAATTATAAAATTAATTAAATTAATTTAATTATTAAATTAATTAAATTATTAAATTAATTAAATTAATTAAATTATTAAATTATTAAATTAATTTAATTATTAAATTAATTTAATTATTAAATTAATTTAATTATTAAATTAATTTAATTATTAAATTAATTTATCCCCTCAAAAAATAATAAACGTAAATATTACACGTAATTTTTTTTTTTTTTTAGCTTAAGGGGTCGTTCATTTATTACGTCACTCACTTTTAGGAGACGTGACAGTGGGTGAGGAGGGTCTCAGTGGTTGTGTCACAAATTTTTTTTAAAAATCGAAATTTATTTTACAAGTTACTTTTATAGGAATCACTTTCTTGATTAAATACCCAGAATGGAAGCTTTAATGTTTTTTCACTGTAAAAATTTATTGTGACGGGAGATAAGAGGGGGAGGCAGTGCGTGACTAACGTGACAGTGCATGACACGGGGAGATAGATGTACAAAAGGATGAAAAATTGAGTGACGTAATAGACGAACACTCTCTTATTAATAAATCCCATCTTTAGCATCATCAGGCCACAAGACAAATCGATATTATCAAATTACAAAGCATGTCAAGCCAAGATTTTCTAAAACGTTTTATACAATTTGCACATTGATTCACACACAAAGCAAATTTTACAATTATAAATACTCCTTAAACTTTTAATATATAAAATTAGTGATCAAAATACTGCGGTGTAATAAGTATACTAAATAGGCAGTCATTCCAGCTATTTTAACAAAACTAGTATCCTTTTCTTTGGTCTAGTAAAACTGTTCATTTTATGATAACGTTTAGTGTCGGCAGTTGCAAGTCAGACAATTTTTTCTTTCTTAAATGTAAGCCACAATATTAAAAATAGTTAGGTTTCTTCCTATTTATGAAAATCGTAATTAAAGTCGAAAAAAAAGTTAAGAAGTTTGGAATCCAGTAATTGTATATTATTAAATCGTATTTGTATAAATAAAAATTAACGAAAAGTTTACATATTAAGTTTCATTTCATAATTCATTATTTTTTAAGTAACAAATATAATAAAGAGTAGATACTTTAATTTTCCAAATCCATCAAATTATTATTTAAATGTTAGTCATTATGTTGATAAAAATCGGTATCCCCCCCCCCCCCCCCCAGTATATTATTTTACAGTATATTGTTGCTTTCTATTATATACATAAATTAGCATATAATTAAAAATTAAGTTATATAATTTATGTTAATAATATTGCAGTTCAGTCAGTTCCCGCAATTCTTTTGCGTAGAAAAACACGCGAAAAAAATCGAAACGAGAACAACTGTATATAAATATGCTGTAACGTTCCCATTTCGTAACATTTCTTTTGGTTTTTCCGAAAGCTTTAAAAATAGACACAGCCCGTGGGATGGGGTTGGAATCTGGCTGTAAGAGCAGAAAAAAAACTACAGGAAAAAAATTAACTAGGGTGAAAAATCTGAGGAGGTAAACAAAGCAGAATAAAAGAACGCATAGAACTCGTCCTTTGTAAACTGTTCTATATAAAAGTAAACGATTTGCCAAAACAAGAATAGCTTAAAAATTAGAATAATCATCAAATAAATTCAAAGATTCGCCATTCATATCGGTTCGTTTATAGTTCTGATTAAATATTAATTTATCTAATCCAAGTTTCTTCAGAACTGAAACTCTACACTATTGCCAATCATAAGAAAACATAACATTGACGTATTTGTGATCTTTCCGCTAATCCTTTCCTTCTAAAATTTCATTTATAATTCCGAACGATTATCAATAAATAGTGTTTATATTGATATCGAACAACATTTATTCCGTACTAACTAGTTAATAACTTACAATTCTATAGGTACTACTGTTAAAAATAACAATTTGTGCTAACGGAACGAAAATTTTAATATGTCGACAAATTACAGTGATAGTACACTGCCCTAGAGAAGTCCAAGGAAACCCTTGGAACTGCGAAAACTGCAGTCGGAATTTTTTTTAGAAATGTACTCTATATGCAGTAATTTTTGTAGGGATACTTTTAGATAGTCAAATCTATATTTTCAATATAAAGTCATTAGATTTCTGAATGTAAAGATACCCAGTAACCAGTATTGATCTAAAATTCGGGAATAATATTACACTGTTGGAAATGCACTCTCAAATATTTAACGAAACTTTTGTCATTTTTTAAGAAACAGACGATTAAATATTTCGTCAAACTGAGGACATTTTTGTCGTTTTCTCGACGAAATTTATTTCGTAAAAAATGGGGCAATATGAATATAAGAACCGATGGGGCAATATGAATATAAGAACCGATGGGCAATATGAATATAAGAACCTGAAAAGGGCGTAAAGTAATCTGAGTAAATTACTTTCGTCAAAAACGAGGGCCTAAAAAAAGGCCTTAAAAGAAACTGATTGAATTACTTTCGTTAAAAATTTGAGGATTCTTGTTTCGTCAAGAGTTACGTGATTAAATGTCGAAACTACTGTCAAATATGCCGAAAGTAGCCTTCACAATCGCAGTAATTTCAAAATAAGTGTTATTTGTAAGAGTGTAGCCATAATTAATTTTTTTTTAATTTAAATTGTTAGTGTTACTTGCAAATACCTATAAATACCATAAGTACAAATATAAAGTATTCATACGTAAGCAAATTATTTTGAAACGCATGAAAATTTCTTTCATTTGTATAAGTACCTATTTTGACTTCATTGTAACTATATAACCTGCTCTTTATGGCTCAACCTCTGTAATAACAGAAAATAACTAATTAAACATTTCCGTTACTATTAACAAGATTCGCAAATATTTTAAAATAGCTAACATCCATTTAAATGTTCTGATAAAGATTAAACTAATTAAACATTTCCGTTACTATTAACCAGACTGCAAATATTTGAAAATAGCTAACATCCATTTAAATGTTCTGATAAAGATTAAACTAATTAAACATTTCCGTTACTATTAACAAGACTCGCAAATATTTGAAAATAGCTAACATCCATTTAAATGTTCTGATAAAGATTAAACTAATTAAACATTTCCGTTACTAAAAACAAGACTCGCAAATATTTGAAAATAGCTAACATCCATTTAAATGTTCTGATAAAGATTAAACTAATTAAACATTTCCGTTACTATTAACAAGACTCGCAAATATTTGAAAATAGCTAACATCCATTTAAATGTTCTGATAAAGATTAAACTAATTAAACATTTCCGTTACTATTAACCAGACTGCAAATATTTGAAAATAGCTAACATCCATTTAAATGTTCTGATAAAGATTAAACTAATTAAACATTTCCGTTACTATTAACAAGACTCGCAAATATTTGAAAATAGCTAACATCCATTTAAATGTTCTGATAAAGATTAAACTAATTAAACATTTCCGTTACTAAAAACAAGACTCGCAAATATTTGAAAATAGCTAACATCCATTTAAATGTTCTGATAAAGATTAAACTAATTAAACATTTCCGTTACTATTAACAAGACTCGCAAATATTTGAAAATAGCTAACATCCATTTAAATGTTCTGATAAAGATTAAACTAATTAAACATTTCCGTTACTATTAACCAGACTGCAAATATTTGAAAATTGTTAGCATCCATTTGAATGTTTTGATGAAGGTTACGGACAAAGAACGAACCAATATTTTACTGTTCAATAATCTGTTTATAAATTTTTAACCTATCTATATCAACTTGTAAAATTATAGAAGTTGGTAAAAAAACATAAAACAAAACAACATATACAGATTAAAGCATCAAACATTATTTGAATCCTCGCTTTTCAATGCTAATTTATACTATAGGTCTAAAAGTTAGAAGTACAAATTAATATTTTGTAATTAGTGTTAGCACATTAAAAATCCTCTCGATAAGAAAAAAGAATATTTTAATTGGAAAAGATTTTTATTATTAAAAACAGAATTAATAAAATTACATTTTCATAGGTCTTATCTCTTTATCTTTCTTGCGGACAAATTTACAGAGGTATTTTTCAATAACTATTTATTTTACATTTAATTTTTGTTTTCAACTTCCAATTGCTTTAGAACCATTCTTTTACAAATTAACATCATCTTATAAAAGCTGTAAAAGATTAAATTTATTGAACCATTGCATCCTTGAACACATTCGAAATCACGATATTATAAACGTTAGTTTAATTCCTAACTGCTCGTGATTTTTTTTTAACCGGTCAAAATATGTTTTTGAAATACATTTTATGACATATATAGTTTTAGTTATAATGTTTTAACCATCGATTGTTACAAGCAAAAAGTAGTAAAAACTCAAAAGATTATAGAATGCTAAAAATGAACAAATTAAGATTTATTAATGAAATATAGCTACTATTGTAGTATTAAAAATTAAAGCAATTTATTCTTAAATAAACATTAAATTAAACTTCCTATTACTCATTTCATATCCATCTCAAACTTAACTAATCTGCCAAAACAATCTATAATTATTTTTTTATATAACAAAAAATAAAATAAACATAACAGATCGCATTTCACGTCCAGTAGGTCATTAAATTTTATTTTCTAAAACATAAAAACTATTAAACTACTAATAACAAACGTTACACAAAGATACGACAATTCGGAATTAAATATATAGAAAATACCATTGTACGTAGGTTGAAAGAGACAGCCAAAGGACTGTAGTTAAAAAGATCAAGGCATTATTTTAAAAGGTGCTTATTTTTTAAAGTATGTACCACAACATGTCACTTTATCTAATTTCAATTTTCGTTTGCATTATTATTTATAAATTATATGAATTTAAAAATCGTCATATTTCTAAAGAGTTTATCATATTCAGGGGGAAACGCTATATTAAAATATTGAATTGAATACATGAAATATCAAAATTTACCATAAAACATTGCAGGAAATAACTCATTTTTCCTTCTGACATTCCATTTCAGTGCATGAAAGTTTTAAAAAATATGACAAATACAAGTTTGCCCCTGAATAGCATATTAGTGTAATTCTTATGTGATGACGATCACAAACATTAATTGAAATACTTTAAAACCAAAGACTAGCCTTAAACCATTGAGATAAAACTTTTTCATTAAATAATAAAAGTAAGCAGGAAAACTGTAAATCAAAAGCCCTATACAGGGTGGTCACAAATTGTTGGGCGATGGTCATTGATGTATCACATTTGACATAATAAAAAATTACGTTTGCCCAACTAATTCGCTTGTATTTAGACAATTCGATTAGCTTTAGTAGCAACAAACAAAGTAATTAAAGTGAAGGAAAATGAAGGGTTCATTATCTGTAGTTAAAGAGTCAAACAATGATCACATCGCCTAACAATTTGTGACTATCCTGCATATTTAAACTTTAAATGTATTAATATGGCCTATGTTGACTGCAGTGTCCACTAAACATGGTTTGCCTGTATTCGTGTCAATTTCCGAGAACGAGCTATGCCCGACCCTATAAAATATTCTCTTGTGACATTCCATGCTGAATCCACATACATATGCATCGAAAGACATTACCAGTTTAAGTACTTACAAATCTAAATTTGTCTTTCTACGGATCTCTCTGAGCGTAAAAAAGAACACAGCCGGTTGTGTTTATTCAGAAAAATGCAACGATCTGAAGCCAAGGATGGAAAGGCGAAAAAAAAATTGAAAAATCCGAGGCGAACCAATGAAGATAAAGACTGGGCATCGTGCGTATATTCGAAAATTATGTTCCAGTCACACAATGCATGCGAGTCGAGGTAACTAGAAGGTTCCCTGATATTTTTTTACGATTACAATTTATCGGTCGTAAATCACAGAATTGGCACCTTTATCCTGCCTCATAATCTATTCCCAATATGCAGGCCTAGTATGCGAAAAATTTATATATGCTTGAGGATCATAAAATATTCGCTTGAATTCGAGTTTATTGCTCGTATATAACGATGGCCATCTATTGTTTTGTATAATGCCTGAGCGCAGTTTTAATTCAAGAAGTTGAAAGCAAATCATGCATGAGAAAAACGTGTTCATAAAAAAGACATTTACAATTCCCAGGGCCTTAAAAAATAGGTATGACGTCAAGTTCCGAATTGAAAGAAACTTTTCGAATGAAAAAAGGTAACGTGAGCTTACAAAGTTTATAAATTCATATTGAAATAAAATGGTTGATAGTTTTTTAAATTTGTAAATATGAAGGAATTTAATACGTATTAAAAAATAAAATAATAATTTATTTTCATTGCCATTAGTCCTTCCCAGCACACACAATTACACAAAGTACTCGCCTCTTATATTTTACAAAAAATATAAAAAATAAAATTTTAAAAAAATGAATGTAACACTATTTTGTAGAGAAAGGTGGGGGGAAATGGGTCATGGGGGAAAATAGTTTTTTTTTAATTAAATATTAATAATAAATGTAAAACGCATGTTTTAAAATGGCTTTTTTAGCATAATTGAGCGTAATTAGTTTTAATTAGGTGCCTAGAGCCGAAGGCACTTTAACCCTTTCTTAAATTAATTTACATAAGTGAATTCATAATTAATTTTACTTAAGGTGAAAGGAAAGACGACAGGACAACACAAACGGAAAAAACACGAAACCTACTCAAAAACGTCCACACACTCTCAAATCTCAATTAAATTCGTCTAGACTTCATTGAAGGTAAGTTCTATCGGGAACTGGTGTCGAGGAGATAACATTAAGGAGCAAGTCAAAAACAATGGTCAAAATACCAATCCATCCCAAGGAAGACAGCACCCCGCGAATGGTAGTATTAAATATAAAAAATAAAAGAATTTCCAAAATAAATTCCAAAAATTCAAATTTAAAATTCAAAAATTTTAAACTATTGGAATTTTTTTAACATAAAGTAGAATAAGAATAAGTTATCCATACTAAGGAGTGAAGAAGAAGCCCTCTTCAATCACTCTGTGAGAGAAAAAATGGTGAATAGTAATCGTAGAGTTCAGGTAACAAATGTTATTTATTTGTTTAATTGAATACATTTTAGCAAAAATTTACATTTCTGGGTGATTTTGTTCAACTCCAACAGTCGATTTGTTTCGGTAAACAAAAAAAATTGTGAAAATTTGATGCATGAATACTTGTATATATAAAAACTAGAAAAAGTTGAATTACTTATCAATATTCCAGGGTTTTGTATAAAAAAGAAACCTTTTAACACAACCAATGAAAAAATTAGAACTAATTTATTTATATAAGGCGTATAGACTAAATAACTGCTCAAGGATTGAACATAAACATTTTTAATCACATAAGCCATACATTTTAGCAAAAATTTACATTTCTGGGTGATTTTGTTCTCGGGGAGAGACGAAAATAATACGCATACACCGCAAGAGTGCAGTTACAAGACTGACGCATTCCCGGCGCAGCGGGGGCGGCATAAAATATATAGAGGGCGTTACAATCGTAATAACGGGAACAATATATAGACACGTAACTGGAACATGAAATATATACAGGTGACGGGAACATGATAATAAGACAAACATATAAGATAATACATAAATGGATAACGCTGGTTACTTCTAGCTTTTTTTTGCAATGTTTTGCAAAATGGGAAAAATGAGTTTTTGAAACAATAATGTTAAAGTATAGGAAATTCGTAAAAATTTAACGATCTTCGGTAAAAGTGCAATTATTCTACAAAAATATGCAATTATTCTAGAAAAAAATGCAATTATTCTAGAAAATATGCGATTATTCTACAAAAATATTAAATTTGAAGCTTATAAATGACAAGAATAACTACAATATATTTAACGTTGTGTATATGTTAACATCATTAAGTTACATACTTTTTTTTTCTTCAAATAAACTGTTAACGTAAGAACATATTTCGATTAAAAATAGGCGCCATTTGCTTATTTTTAGAATTTATACAGAATGTTTTAAATGAAATTAAAAAAATCGTCTGCGGAACAAATTGAAAATAACATAAATACAGCATTCGTTTCTGAATCAAAATAAAACAAATTATAATAGCTGGTGTTCGTTTTCGAATATAATAAATAATAAAAAAGACAATTTTTCAAAATGGCGAATGTTTCATTGACAATCAAATCAATATTTATTGATTCGATTGTCACTGAAACATTCGCGGTTCCGGTATAGTTAACTCCAACTGATTGAGATAGTTCGTGTTCTTTGGCAACACTTTCAATTATGGGCTTATTTTCATTTTATTATGCACACAGACTATTCATTTCTGCAGACGAAGGGAGATGTATCTCCCGAAACATGTCTAGATTTCATGTATTTTTATTGCATAGTTTTAACGTTGTATTTGTATTTTAATATTCTTAACGCAATGCTCTATAAGACGAGTTATCTTACACTTCCATATACTTTGAAAATGCTCTAAAACTACAAAAAACAGCTGAGGAATTCAATTAGAAAACGTTCCATACGTTAAGCATACTTTAAACATCATTCCAAAATTTACTTAATTTTATTAAACGCAAAATTTAAGTAAGTGTTGAAAAGAGTTATTAAAATAAGATATACTACATTCATTTCAAAATAACTCCATTCTACTCTAATTTTTCCTAAAATCTAATAGAAAATTTTTACATGTATACAAAAAAAAAATTAACAATAATGAAGAAACATTTTTAATTATTTACACATTCGACAGAACATACATTTTGACCGAACTGTTGTTGACCGAACATACATTTTCTTTATAAATAAAAAAATAAGTTAAGGCACAGCATTTTCGCGGCTGTCTTTCTATCAATTGAGAATAATTTAAACTTCAGTTTTTTTAATGTGTTACTGTCAGGGTCAATATAATACAACTAAGAATCAAAAAAATTTTAATTTTAGTTACTTTTTAGTCAATGTTTTTAGATAAAAAAAATATATAATTAACGAAAAATAAATATTTCATTGAAAAATATATAAGCAATATTATAAAAAGCCATCAAAATATATAAATATATATATATATATATATATATATATATATATATATATATATATATATATATATATATATATATATATATATATATATATATATATATATATTAATAATTAAAATGTAATTCTTACACCCTACTTTCACATGTATAAATGTTTACATGTGGCTATCTAAACTTAACTGCATTGTTTATATTAGAAGAGCTGAGTTCTTGTATTGAAATGGTTTTTCATCTTTGTTTAGTGGAAACGTTGATATCCATTGCATCAACTAAGTACATAATACTTGAAAAAAAAAGTCGTCGAAAAAATTAGAATAATATAAAACCTTAGGAAATATAAATTGTTATTCTACAGAAATATTATTTGATACTACAGATACAGAAATCTACAATAAAATACGAACTGTTATTTAAACTTATACGAAATTTTTATAAGTTTCCCTGCTCGCGGATATTAGGATAGACAACAGCACTTTTGAATATTTTTTTGAAAAGTTCAAGATTTGAAAAGCATTCGTTCTATTTTAATCTAGATTTACTAATATGACCCAGCACTACCTTACAGTATTGGCTAGTAAACAAAAATAAGAATAAACATTTAGTTTGATCAATAATCATTTTTTCCGTATGCAGATTGTATCTACATACACAAAACGAATATTACAACATGTAATATGTTTAATTTAAAATCATTAATCACTAAACATCATCTTTTAAAACTAGCCTACAATTCTAACAGCATGCACGCTTGCAGTAATTCTACCAAGACAAAAATTATTGCAACTCAAAACACATATTAGTTAGTATAACTGTTATATAAGGTAAGTTTTAACTTTTACACTACATTAAAATAATTATATTTTCTCGTTTTTATTATTATTACCTTCGCCATTTCGATTTTTTAATAATGTCCCGATTTTTCTGCTGCCATCAAACGACTTCTCGCATATCAATCAAAATTTACCTTGATTCCCTTCTTGCATTACATCAATAGTAATGCGTTAATTTTATACCTCAACAATAAGATTTAATTTAAAAGAACTTATCCGAATGTTTAAAGCTGCTTCTATTTTCGGCTATATATATAATCGGCTATATAAAAATCTTCCGAATATTCTTCAACTAATTTTATTTATTATTGTCAAAAAGCATTTGAGCTGGTTTTATTCGGAAAAGCTCTTTCTAATGAGTAATCTCACAAAACTCTTCTATACACAGTTTTTCGTAACAAGTACATAAAACTTCTTACTTTTAAACCTTAACTAAGATTTTCCCGAGAAACATTAAGATGCCATGTCGCCATTACGATCATAGCAGCGGTACTTGGCGACAACGTTTCGGCGCCATAGAGGCATTTCCGTTAGAATAATTAAGTGAAAAATTAGATGGGAAAACCATTATAGTTGTTTGACCGCATGTATTTTTCTACAAACTTGCACTATATCGTCAAAAGAAATAATTTGAGATCGTGGTACAACTTTATCTTGAAGTGATATGCAGCAAACGCAATGGATTTTTTTTTCTAGTTTCTGTAAATGAGTCTTTTTTGCCAATTGATATAGATTTTTTTTCTAAACTTTTATAAATAAATGCCTTTAATAAAATTTGTCATAATAACGTTTAAAAAAATTACGAGATTTGAAAAAAATACGAATTTGATTTTGACACTTTCTATAACTATTTCTTGTTAAACTTTAACAGTATGATAACTCATCTAATTAATTTCGCATATTTTGGTCAAAAAGAAATGTTTAACGCCGAAAGCACTTTGTTAAATTAAACACTACAATTTAAAACAAAAAAAAAGCATTTTATCCGCAAAAATATTTTCCAGTAATCAGTAGAACATTGTATCTATTACAATCATATTTGTTAATAATGCGCATTTATCTTCCAAATGTAATGAAAAAGTACATAAACACTGAAATAATGTGGAAAAACTCCGAAGACCTTAGCCATATAAACTCGAAACTTAAAATAATTTTACTTATTTTACTCATTTCCAATATAAGTCAAACTCTAGCACAACTCCAGTGAAAAACTTTGCAGTGGCAAATTATCTATACAAAATTTTGCAAACACTCATCAAGTAGTTTAATAGTAAACAAATTAAAGAGAAATAATGACAACTAATAAGTTGAACAATTTTTCCTGTCTGTCATACGTAGTCTTATATTATTATTATTTTTTCATTACAAAACAATGCTTCTTTTTAAAGATATTTTTTAATGTTGTTTTTAAGAACTTAAAATTTCCAAATTTCTTAAATTTTCAAATAAATGCAACTTAATTTTGTTTACACAATGATTATCTATTGTCTTGAACTTAAAAATAGAAGCTAATATTCGGAAAATTAGCACTGTGTACTTTCCTATAACTATTCTTAAAAAAATGCTAAAAAAAAAAAAATTAAACAATTAAATAAGTATTTAAAAATTATAAAATATTTGTTTAAATAACACAGACTAAATGTAAAATTAAATTACAATTACTGTATTATTATATAACAAGCGATGATATGTGTCAAAAATCAAAAAAATATTAAATTAACCGATTTTTAACACACACAGTAGCGCTTATCTTACATTTATTTCTTAATTATTAAAATTACTTTTAAATATTTTGTAGGATAAGGCTAGGAAAATTGGTTTTAAAACTCGATTTTTGACGTTCAAAGCCTAATTTATCTAACAAAAAAAATTCAAATGACAATTGTTTTATAAAAACGTTCACCTATTTATTGGAAACATATACGTATATTTTTATTTAATTCTGAGGGATCTTTTTTAATCTTTTTAACAATTCTTCTTCTAAAGTAACCTGCTTCGATTCATAGATGGGTTATAATACCAATGAGAATCGGAATTTTCCGTGTAAAAAATAATTAAAAAAAACAATTTTAGTCAAATTAGTAAATTTAATAAAATAGAATAAATAACAAGCATAAACTCTTAAAAACTTAACATATTTGAATATTACAGTTTTTCATATTCTTTAGCATTAATAATTCGAAAACCCATTTTTCCCCCTATTCAAAACATTCCAATTTTTCTTAAAGTTTTCGTTGGAATGTATTAAAAGGTTTCTTTTTTATACAAAACCCATGAAAAACGGTAAATAATTCGACTTTTATAGTTTTAATATAAAAGTTTTCATGCATCAAACTACCACAAAGTTTTTTTTTTGCATATTCAAGCACTTTAATTAACTCAATCAAAAATTTAATTTTTTTTGCTAAAATCTACTCCGTTAAACAAAGTAATTTTTTTTAAAGACCCAGATCAAAACGAAGTTGAAATGACAAAAGTTTAACAATATGTAATTTAATATTTAATTTAAAAAAAAAAACCATTTCACTCCATTACCCACTTTCCTCCACCTTACCCTATATATACAGTTATGTAACGGCGTTAAACAAAAATGTAGCAAATTTTGAAATAACTATTTTCCCCCGTCAATCTAGTAGGTAATAAACTTAATAAGGCTCTTCGAGCAGAACTCCTCATTTAAAATTATCACAACAAGGTATCAGTTGCTTATAAACTAATAGCTAACAAGTTTTAAGCCTACGATAAAGTTTATTTTAGTTCATTTTGACATGCTACAGTTGATGTATTAAACGACCTAAACACATTTCTCCTACTATTTTGTAAATTTCACCCTCTATTTCAACAGTTGAAGCTGTATTGCATCCCTTTACATTGATTGTTATATAATTTTCTATAGTTATTGCAGCTACTCTGGGAAGACACATTTCGAACGCGCATTGCTTATGCAAATTCATTGCTCAGATACCAATACTTTAGTACACAGATGTGTAAAGTGCATTTTTCGTGATTTGAAAAACGAACCCAACTCTGAAGAACGAGCAAAATATCAAATCTTTAAGTTGGTTTTCACTGCAAAAGCTTCAATTTATATTTCCAATGCATTCCTATTTTTTTTAATTCAATTATTTTAGTAGTTTTAAAAGATACCCTAATGCTTTAAATTTGAAAAAATTTACAAAATAGAAAAAAAAGAAATTGTAAATTTTTAGATTATATGGACAGTTTGGAAAACGGGCGATACGCAAACTGATGCAACAAATTCATATACCTTAGATCAGCTCATTTGAATCCTCAATTTGTAATCTACAAAATACCTTAATTATGATGTTTAACAATTATTTTAATTGGCAGAAATATCTGATGAGTTGTTTTTTATTCTTTATAAAATTGGTAACTTTCGAATGGTTGTCATACAAGAATTGTGAAATGTTACTTATCACATATGCGCACTAAGACATCGATATATTCAATGTGCAATGTTTAGGTATGTATTATTTACAAATAGTAGTAATAATTGGGATGCTTAAAGAGAAATAATTTATTTCGGGTTTTGTTAATTGGGTTTATATTTGTGTCGATTCTTAAGAAATGATTAATATATAAAATTTTAATTAGCGACGAAAAATACTTATTATATTTTAACAACTTGAATTCAAAAAATATTACAAATAAAATATATTATTATAGAAAAGTATTTACCTTGTTTCAATAGATGAGGAGTAAAACATCAAAGCGTGTGTTTTGTCACATTGGGGCGATTCGTAGGAAAACGCTAAAATAGCTTTTCCTAACTTTGCATTGACTCGCATACAAAATTCCACTTTTTGAAAGTTAATTTAAGTGAGAGAAAACGTGTTTTGGATTAATGAAATAATTGTGCTCGATAGAAAATTCAGAAGGAAATTCAGTAATCTAATAATTTTTTTTTTTTTTTTTAATTTTGTGCAAAACACGTTTTGATTGCCTGCTCCTCAGATAAGAAAACTCAAACAAGATTAGCTAAGTATAAGTCATACGATTGAAATGTAATGTAGTGTATGTCGTTATGATATGTGACGAAGAAAACATTTTATTATCGATGCAATAATTTGATTTTAAATACAAAAAAATAGTACAGATATGAACCATATAATACTAATAGATAGAAATTTTCATAAAATGTATATAGTTTATTTATGTTACCAAAATAGATTTATGTAATTTCTCTTTCAATGCTAAAAAATTCATATTCTATAATTAAATATTCAAATCTTCATTAAAATTCACTATAATTAATAAAAATAAGGAGATTTTTGGGAAGAATGAAGTTTGATGCGCAGTTCACATTCCTTCAATGTTATGCGGTTCAAAATGAACGTAGTTCCGACATTTATCATTCCCAGAATAAACGAAATTTGATTATATATCAACGCAAAAGTTCACACAACGATATTTAACACCCACTTACCTCAAGATGCGACTTCGAGCAAAGTGACTGCAACGACAACACGATTTTTTTTAATGTCCCAAACTAGGAGGCAGTGACACGCACGGTCCAGTCCAGTAAAAACCGAACAGTCGCAGAAACGAATATTTTCTTACACGACACCAGAGAGAAAGAGATTCACGTGCAAACACGATTCTGGAAGAGCGAAACCGAGTTTACAGCGATTATTTACATGAACGACGAGTCAAGAGAAATAAATTACAGGCGGAGAGAAATAACAGGAGTCGTAAAATCTCCCAACAAAACCGAATGCTGGGAGGACTTAAAAAGGCGGATACGACTGGCGAGCGCAGGTGAGATCGAGTTATCTCTCCACCCCCTTTTACATTGAAATGTGTATAAATTACACTGGATGGTCGGCTCGGGTCCCGGCATGTAGAACGAAGCGAAGGCGATAAATAATACAGACGCTTACCATTCCGGTCTGTGTTTTTATTTGCAGAAAAGGACATCGGCGAACCCTGTCATTGGATACGCACAGTTAGGAGGGAGGATCAAGAACTCGACATTAAATCTAAAGGAGTGAACGAGGGACAGAGATACGCGAATTTGCGGTTAGATTAACGAGAGTATTTTCGTATTTCACCATTGCAATGGTGTTGTCAACGGAAAGGGCGACATTTTCTTTTTGCAGTGTACAAATTTGTTGACAAATCTGTTGTAGTCTGAAAGAGACCACATCTGAGTTGTTGAAACTGCGTCTACAAGGCGTGTGCTATGTTTTTTCTTTGTTTTTGTATTTTACAAATTAAATGACATACGTTGATCTTTCGTTTATTTCATTTATTGTGCATTCTGCGGAGAAAGAAATTACCTGCTCTTATATTGTCGTTCTTGTTTCATTGTTCTTTTGTTACTAAAACAAGACAGATATTAAGTCTTCATAAAATTCTCATGTACTTTTCGTTTGACGAAACATACCGTACACTAGATGAATAGAGGCAGTTTTGACCTTCATAGGCAACAGGCAAAATATGCCTTTTTCTTGTACACTTAAAAGTATGAATAAAACCTTAAAAATTCATTGGCGGCCTGTATTATAAGCCCTCATGGACAAAACTTTTTACTTGAGGACAAAATAAATTAAATTTATGCATTGCTTCTACGGGAGTCACTTCATATACCTGATATTCTTACTTGGGCTTGAGTGATCTCTGCCTGACTGGTAGAGTATCAGTGTAGCACACGTAAGGTCCCCGGTTCGATTCCGAGTGACTGCCAAGCGCATAGCACTACAAAGTGGCGACTCCGGACTACGAATAAAATACAATCTTCCATCAAAACTGCATCACCCGCAACAAAAAATGCAGCAATAGAAAAACAAATTATCAACCACTGTAACACTTCACGGTCATCAATCACTACCCACGTGATAACACTTCACGAGTACCAGTCAATCGTTCCTCCATCCGACTCACTGAGAGTGGGCAAATGGGGTCACTTCATATACCCGATACTACTACTTGGGCTCGAGTGATCACTTTAGTCTGAATAGTAGAGTATCGGTGTAACACGCGTAAGATCCCCGATTCGATTTCGAGTGAGTCAAGCGCATAACACTACACTTCTATTCGCTTGCATGTACGGGATAATAGAATCATCGTCTGTTTTTATTTCTGTATAGATTACGAAATCTCGCTACGTGATTATTTACTTTTAAAACAACCTTTTTAAGATTTCATTACAACAACGAAAATTCGTTGTAAATTAATGGATTTTTTTTTAATAACACTATGATATATAAGTACAGTTTCTAAAAGGTATGGGTTTGGATGAGGTCGAGTCAAAAATCAAGAAGCGTATCTTGCAAATAGGTGTTGTAAATGGCGTCCTTTTAATCAGTGATGACGGGAAGACAATCAGTTGTGCGTGTAAAAACTACCTCTAACGACACAGTTTGCGCCATTTTCAGTCAAATGGTGAATTTATTTTATCTTCGAACGTCTGAAATTATATAGTATTTTTTTTTTCATGATTTTGCCTTCAACAGGGTGACGTTATAAGACACAACAACTCTTTCCGTAAAACTACTTCTATTCACCCGGTTTTAAAGTACGTGAATTTTAAATATATTTAGATTCCGCTTCATATCTAAAATACATTTTAAAATTAAAAGTATAGATATATGAGGATTAAACATTTAAAACGTGTTTTGTCACATTAAGGTGATTTATAGGAAAACGCTGTTAACTATTCCTAAATCCATTGACACATGTACAGATTTTGATCTTTGCAATTTAATTTCGCCATGTACAAAATTAGTTTATAGCGAATAACATAGATTAGTTCTATAGCAAATTCAGTGATGTAAATATCTGATTTTCAGAAATGTTAGAGAAAACACATTTCAAATGTTTGTTTCTCTTATAACCACACGAAATCCATATTGCTAAGATTATACAAAAAAAAACGTCATTTACAGCTACTAAATGGTAATAAAACTATCAAATTTATAGATATTACTGTTTAGAAAAGCACTAATTATTCCCAAACCCAAAAGTAAACCTTTATATTCTAATAAAGCAGAAAAGAATTATAATTTTTTTTATAAGTGTTTCTTAAAGCTTTTACAGAAAAAATGCTATTTAATTCGGCTAAAAATTTAAATAAAGTCATATAGTGTGATGATATAAAGTCCAGTTAAAAAAAGTTTTTATCAGGAAACAGTAAAAAAAATGTATATAAAAGTATTTACAAGATAAAAAAAAATAATAATGCTAATTTTAATTCAGATTTATGAATTAAAACTAGTGACGCATAGGAAATTTTAACGGTCAAGCCAAAAGCCATTAAAACACCGAAAAAAAAATTTGGGGGTGTGAATTTTTTTTTTTTAACATTTACTGTTTTTTATGGGTACACAATCATTTTTTTTTTTAATTTTAAGGTTTATATATACTATTTTTAATAATTATTTTTCTGGGTAACTTTTTCGATTTACAGATGAGAAAAATTGGTCAATAGTATGAATCATTGAATTTTTGTGTTAAAAATCTTTATCTAAAAAAAACACTTACTTATTCAGATTAGTAAATTGAATAAAATATAATGAATAGCAATCAACAATTCTAAAAAAAAAAAAAAATTAGATTCTTGAGGAAAGGTTTTTGAAATTTTGTCTTTCTAAAAAGCCAGCTATAACCCGCTAATTTGAGAAACCAACATCTTGTTTATTTACTATCGTCTAATAAGAATTTGTTCCTCCGACAATTTCATGTCAATGAAAATATTAGGAAATATTGGTATAGTTGAAGGTTATTTTTAAGAACCGATATAAAACTTAATTATATTAGCATATAGCTGCTAATGAATTGTATTCTTGTCATTTATAAGCATGGAATTTCCTAAATATTTTAGAATCTTTAGCATTTTTCGAAAATTGTTGTTTTACAAAATATTTTAGTTTCCTACACCTCACCCTTAATAACTCGATTACCCATTTTAATTGGAATGTGCTCAAAGGTTTGTCTGTTATTCAAAACGCAGGTAGGTGGATCAGCAATTTGCCTTGGCTAGTTTATATATATATACATAAGAGATTATACAAAAACACTATTAAGTGTTTTTGTTTGCTGAAACAAATCGACGTTTGACTTGAATGAAATCTTCCGGAAAATTATATTTATGGTAAAATATACCCCATTATATAAAATATATATTTATTTTTTTTTAAAAAGAGAGAGATCAAAATATGAGTTTAACTACATGTAATTTATACTTATTTTCAAAATAATCTTTACCCTATGACCCATTTAACCCCTCCTTACCCCATATACACGTACTTTTTATATTTCAACAAAAAAATTGACAATCGATTTTTTTAATTTTAATTTATAAATTTTTAAGAAAGTTTATTTAACTTTTCAAAGAATTATCAACATCCGTTTACAAAATATAAAAAGCTACAAGGGAACCAAAAAATATCCAATTTAAAAGTAAATTATATACCTGACAATTGAGTTCCATACAAAACAGATATAAGAATGGATATATTTAAACTTACTTAATTATTTAATTGTTATTATTGAAGTTACAGCATCTATGTATTAATAAGCGTTGGTATTAACTTTCAGGCAAATTCTAGATTATCTTTTTTATAGACCTTTGAAGATAACGGTCGTTTTGAAAGTTAAATTATCTTATATCATATAATGAAAATGTGTAAATGCAAAATTCTACTACACAATTTGATATAAAATACACGCTCCTGATATTTAAATCTTTATCCCGTCAGATTTAATAAAATCGCAGAATAAATTTAAAAGTTGTTACATTTTAGCCATATGTACAAAATTCAATTTTGTTGCTAATGGCGTTCTATAAAAAAAAATATTAATTTAAAATATCGAAATCTTGATCATTCATTGATAAGCTTTACAAATATGAATTTGAAGGGTTTGTATAATATGAGTACATTGGCAAACAAAAACACATTAAATACCTAAGAAATCTTTCACATGTGAATTCAATTATTCTTTTGCGATTTAAAAATGTTTTTGAATCGCAAAAGAATTGTAGAATAATTACATCAAAAAGAATTAAAAAGACGTTTGTAAAGAATTACATTGTTAACAATCGACATTAAATAACGCTATCGAGTGCCTCTCATTTTCTTCATCTGTTTGAATTTGTAGTCTACACAAAATTTAAATAAACACAATACCCCATTACAAAGTATATTTAGTAAATATTTTCATAATTAAGAAACTTTTAAAAATAACAATAAAATTAATAATTAAGTTATGCAAATACTTTAAAATTCAAATACAATAATTTAACTATGAAATTCAAAAGAATATACTAGAAAGAAATTAAAAACAAAAAAAAACCACAAAAACGTTGAAATTATATGAAAGGACTCATTTCACTTAAAATTAAACAAGTTAGAATCAGGTATTTTTAATTATTTTCAAAAAAAATGATTTAAAAACAATAATGGAATCGTATTTGAATTTTAAGCTTTTTAAATAGTCTCATATATCTAGAATTATTTTCAAGAAATATTTTTTTTATAAAATGACATACCGTACTGAAGTTAATGCCACAAAAATGGTGACACACTTAAAAAAGGTAAACATTAAAATATTCCATTTAAAATCATATTTATCGAGTGCCTATTTTGATTGAAGAACGTGCTTTATATATTCCGATTATATTATATAATATTTTTAGCAAGTTTAACATAATGGTGTTTCTAAATTCTGCTAACATAAAAAATAAAATTTAATCGAATAATTTCTAAAAAATAAAAATCGAAATATTATAGTCTTCTATTTGGAATATTCGATTTTAAGATTAGTCTTGCGATTACACGTACATATAACAATAGATTATTTTCCATATTTTGTCGTAGTAGCATTATCCGTTCTTGATGTATTCGATTTTAACATTAGTCTTGCGATTACACGTACATATAACAGTAGATTATTTTCCATATTTTGTTGTAGTGGCATTATCCGCTCTTGATATATTCGATTTTAACATTAGTCTTGCGATTACACGTACATATAACAGTAGATTATTTTCCATATTTTGTCGTAGTAGCATTATCCGTTCTTGATATATTGTGTTCCTAAACACACATCACTTTTAAAAACTATTTTTTAAACTCAAGGTACCCCAAAACGTACGAATACATAAAAAACCCGACAACAAAAATTAATGTATTTTTGAAAGACAGAAACTTGTTTTTAAGTCTACGCAAACCTATTCGGAAGGACTATTTATTCTACCTTGGCTCAAAACGGTGTAAAGTGGTCGCGCACGCTCAAGTATCTATTATTATTTTAGCTCAGTGCTGAAACTGAGTGGAAATAAATACTTTAAAACTCTAAATATCACATTACGTAATGAAAACTAAAATATTTTATTATACCGATTACTTATACATTGCTACTGCACTATAAGGCATAACCTTGGAGATAAGTAAAATGCAATGAAGAAAGTTACCTTGAATTTAAACTCAAATTAAAATTATAAATAACAAAATAACGAATTCTAAATTACCTAGGACGATATTCTCAAATTCTTTTAGAACGATATTATTAAATTTCTAGTATCAATACAGATACCTTTAGTATGCAATAGCGATACTTTCCAGCAGTATCGATACGTGAATGGTACATATCGCATTCTTAACAACAATAAGAATTATGAATTTCTGATATTTAAACTTAGGTGGTTTAAGCACTGAGCTAAAATAATAATAGACACTGGAGCGTGCGCGAACACTTTACACCGTTTTGAGCCAAGGTAGAAAAATAGTTCTGGATAGGTTTGCGTAGATTTAAAAACAAATTTGTAGCTTTCAAAAATACATTAAATGTTACACATTTAATACTTACTTTCTTACTAAGAAGGCAAAAGGAACTGAAAAAAAAAACAGTTTTAAACCTTCTGTGACATAGCGTGAGCAAATGTAGAATGTTTTCTTAATGACGTGCAGCATGGTAAAATACATTGTCGCTCAATGGAAGTCCTCGGCTCCATTGTCAATTATTATTTTAGATCAGTGAGTTTAAGTATACATTAATAATACTGACAGAATTGCCACACCAAATTTTCAAACTTTAAATTATTACTAATATAATTACAAAAACCATAGTTCTAATTTTTTTTATTGTTTTTAAACTAATGATGTTTCTGAAATGTGTACTAAAAAGATTCTGTGAAATATCGCACATCCCCAAAAACCTTTTCAAATACACAAAAAAGCAAATTCGAATACAAAGTTTTGGATAAATATAGTATTCCAATTTATATAAATCCTTTTCAACAAAATTTCTATAAAAATAAATACTAACCTAGGTTATTCTGAATCTACATTGATTGAATTTATTAAATATATCACAGAACATTGACCCAATTTTGTCAACGTTAAAGAAATTTACTCGAAATATAAATTTTAAACTTAGTAACCAAAAAACCATCCTAGTAATTAGAAGAAAAACAAGCAAAACTAACGTGTTAATATCATCGTTTGCTGAGTAAAAATTTTATTAAATTTTATTCCATTTTTTATATTAAAAAATGCTAAATAACTTTAATTTTAATGAATAATTTTGTAATGTAAAAACTAACATATTAAAATGCATACTATGCATTTACCTATAAAAATCATAATATAGTTTTCGATTTATTTTAACTATTGAAAAGTATTCCAAATACGGAAAAGTTCGAATTAAATTTTGGGCTACGGCGAAGTACTCTATGTTCCAATTTCGCATAGTGCAAACTGTTAAATGGTGTAGATCGACTATTCCAGCAAAAATGTAGAAAGTTTTAAATTTAGAAAATTTCGTCGGTTTAAATTAAATTCTAAAACTTATAATTCAAAGGAAAGGAATATTAATGTTTAATATTTAATTTGGTACGCCACAATAATTGTTTCAATTATTGATATTTTCTTCGAAAAAAAAAAATCTTTAAATTGTGAATATTTGTCCCGCATAATAAAAAATCTATACATACACATGAAAGTTTCGTGTTTACATAAAATCTTTTATTTTTAGAGATGATTGTTTAGAATACAAAACAAGATATTTTAGAACTTGACTGTTTATGTTTGCCGTTTTGAACATACATATTTTTGGAATTCTTACTCTAGTACACAGTGGAAAATCAAAAGCAATCGTATGCTTGTGAGCAAAATTCTCAATAAAAAAATATTCACATTAACCGAGCGTTAGTGAGAAAAAAGTTTTAACTCAGCACTTCGTCTTTTTGTCTGTAAATGTGTTTGTTACACATTTACTACCAAACACGTTGTTCGATTTTCTTCAAATTTAGCATGAATGTTACTTGAAGTCATTAAAATCGATTTATAAGTTGTTTTTTAGGGGGGGGAGGGGACTAGTAATTAAATATTATACACTAATTACTAGAATTACAATAAAAATGCAACGTCAAAACTACGTAATAAAAATACATAATTTTTATTGCGTAATTTTAACGTTACATTTGTATTTTAATATTCTTCCCCGCAATATTCTATAAGACGAATTTTTATCTTCTAATAACTAGTGCCAACAATAGTGAACGACAGTAGTAAATGTAGTCGAGAATGACTCTAACGATTATGTTTAAAAGAAATATTCGTAGCATAATTTTAGAGGTTTTATTTTTAAAAATTTGGATTAGTACACCCTGCGTAGAAACTGCTCATACAGAAAAGTTGAAAAAGATATTTTGCAATCTGCCTTTTAGAGTTCGAGTATTGGAACAATTGATCACCCATATCATTTGATTTAAATGAGTGCCGATTTTTTTTTAGATCGAATTTGTACAATTCGTGAAGTTATAGATGTTACAAGACAGATTTTATTTAGATAATTTAAAATGCATGTCACATTTGTCGCAGTCGTTATTCATAGGTATTACCCTTCGAGCATGAATGGACTGTAGTAGAGCGAATATGACGTCATAATCGTGAAACCAACATCTCAGACCGAATGGCCTCAAACACGTGACTTCTTTTCAAAATTATGAATTAAAAATTACTCGCGATTGGCTGATGAATTGGGAAATGTGTAACAGTAAAAATTTATGAATGTAATAACGTAATTAACCACGTGTCTGAGGCCATACATGTTGGCCTCACTTTGATGTTAGCGAGATTATAACATTATGTTTTCTCTACTATGAAGGATCCATGCTCGAAGTTATTACCCATCCAGCAATTAAAATAATATAAACTTAGTGTTGATAATCTAAATTAATAATTTTTTTTGTATTAAATTATTTTTTAAATTAAAATTAACGTCCATTACTATAAAAGGAAAACGTATAGATAATTATTTAACAAACGTCTCCTCACATACGGACATATTTGCGCTTGTCCTGCTCTTGTTTCGAGTACAATTTAACTTCTTTTTTTTTAAAAGTAGACCATGCTCTATTATTATAAAGTATTTCAGCAGTGAACTTAACTATAAAAAAAAATAGGATGAAAAGGATAAACTATGAAACAATTACAGACCAAAACTTGATTATTAATAAAATATTCTGAATTTAAATACAAAACCTTTTGAAAAAAAATTAATGTCTACTACAGATTTAATGGTATTAGTATATTGCGTTGAAAATTTTGCAACATTCGTTTTATATATAAATAAAATTATTGGAACAGATTTAGCATGGACAATTCCTTGTAATAGACTAGGGGCTTGTGAGGCTTGTATTCTGCAACTCCAGAGAAACAAGGGTCACCCAAGCCAAATATTAAATACTTTACAAAATTGGAACTTTCAGAAAATTGAATTATTTAATCACAGTTCACTCTCGTTAAATACCACTATAAAATTAATTTTCCTTCTATTTAGTCAAAACACGTTTTTTATGCAATTCCATTTTCACCAAGCTGCTAGATTTACATGCAACAAAAAGGCACTTAGAAAGTAATACACCAAAAAAAAAAAGATCAAAATATCTCATTACGCTAAAACATTTTGTTGGTAGATTTTTTGGCGATGAAGCAATAAAAGCGTAAGAAGCCTCATTGAATATTCCGAATGAAAACCTATCCTCCAAATAGGATCTTTGCAAAAATTATATATTTAAATGGTGCCAAGAATCGCAATTTGTGTGTCCCGGACTATTTTAATCTTTTTTGTCCCTTATCTGCATGATAATGGCTAATATCGCTAATATAATTGTGAAGGGTGGCTTCACGCTTGGGCCACCAAGCCTTCAGAAAAATTATTTAGAAGAAAAACAGGTTAACCTGCTTATCTATGCGATGTGGCCACTTCGATCTTTTGTAACTTTTTTGAACAAGATAAGGGAACCGCAATCTCTATCGCTTCGAACCATTATTCATGGGAAAGAGAGGAAATGAAACGCTCTATCTGGATGTAATAGCTTGGGTGTTCCTAATAAACGCATCAGACAAATTGGCATTTATAATTTGAACCGGGAATGAGATTGTTACTTGCATTTAAAAAAAATGGCTACTTGAGCATTCAGAATACTCATTGATGAAATTTGGATTGTTATCATTCTTACATAATTGGTGAAAAATACCCATAAAAACGTTTTCGTGTTATATCTATGAAATATATTAAAATAATTATCGTTGTAGCAACAAAAAAAAAGCAAATTATCTCTACACTGTAAAAAAAATGTGCTTAAAAATGAGTACATGGACGTACATGGACGAAAAATGAGTACATGGACGTACTCATTTTTCTTTGAGTACAATTGCATCGTAAATAAACGATGACGTACTCAAATTCAAGCAATCGTACATTCGCAAAAATGAGCAGTATGGTTTAATATTGCTAATATCACCTTCTGTTCAAGCCATCTAAACAAAGCGACCTGGTAAACTTAAAATATTTGTTCAGAAAGTAGTCTTACGCATTAGTTGATGTCGATTGCTTAAATGGAAACCGAGTTATTACAATTCAATTATCTTTCTTCCCATTCTTTTTTTTTCACACCTTTTTAACATTGCTTCTGTTTATAACTTCTTCACGTCGCTCTGGTAATACAACGAATAAGGATCTGGACTTCGGTGCGGACGACATCAGGTAAACGGATTGGGTTGGTAATCCTGGTTGCAATTGTTGAAATTTATTAAAAGTGATTTATGAAGGCAGCCAATGTAGGCAAGCAACTGCTCTTTTTATTCATTTTACTCATTTTTGAGTACATGTCTTTTTCAAAAATGAAACTCATGTATTCGAGGCTATGATAAGCATCGAATGAAATAAAAAATGAGTAAATTTTACTTATTTTTAAGTACCTATTTTTAACAGTATACATACATTCTGAATCATATGGACAACAATATCAAGTTCGGTATTTATTGTTTACACATTTATACAATCCAGTATTAACTTTTGGTGGACAAAATTGAAAATAGTTATTTTGATCCCTTTTTTCCTAGCTAAGTACAGTCGACTCTAATATAAAAGACAAAAAATCGGAACCCGGTTAAAAAAGATTTACGTGAAACGTAATTTCAGAAGATTACAGAAATAGAGATCGGTCGGCAAAAAAACCTCCCCAACAAAAGGTAGATTACGTCCGATCCACTTCAATCCACGCCCAGTACGTACTTTACTTTATTTCCCGTTTTTACACACATCGGCGCCTAATTTCGTATCTAACGAATTCATATCAATCAAGGTTTTTTCTCCTAAGTTAAGTGTGTCTGAAAGAATCACACTAAGAACATAACGTTGTGTTTCTATCCTGAGTAGTTAATTTTAAAGACGTTCCACGTAAAAATAAAATTTTTAAGGGAAAGCAAAATGATTATTCAAATGCCGATTTTAATTATAAGGAGGAAATAGGTCGTTGACTATTAGCACTAACATAAATGAAAAGATTCGATATCTCAAATGAGATTATTAAGTACTCCTGAAACATACAATAAAATCATATCTCCATTTTAAGAGGGATGAAGTCTCACGAAAGAACATAAAACGATCAATTACGGATACGCAGAGTGGTTATTTTTATGATGGAACTTAAGGTGGAACTACGAAAGAGAGCAGTAAATGTTTGATTTAAAAACTACAAGTTAATAGCCCAATCACAGTTAAAGATACACCTCGCGGGCATTGTTTAGTTTCATACAGCTGATCAGTCAAATAAAAATAAGAAAGAAGCACATTTCGGTCACGATTATTTTTGCCTTGATATGCTTTTAGTAGGGATCTCACTATTTCCATATGGAAAAAAAGTATACACAAAAGAGTTAAGAATTAAAAAATATATATATATGAAGGTATTTTTCTGTATAAAAAAAATACAAATTATACTGAAATTTTAGATTTCAAATTTTTACTTTGGACATATATATTACAAGACATTTGTTTTTTTAAATAACAAAATTTATATTTTTAAAAGTTAACTATTTGCATGTGGTAATAGTTTAATTAAGCATTAACCTATACTTTTGAAGAAAGGTTATCCAAAATTATTCACTTTTAAGAAGGTCACCACTGTAAGTTTTACAATAAATCTCCATTTTTGCTTATTCCAGTAATATTTTTATTATTATGCGAGCGCTGCTCAAGAATAACTAAGACATTGTTCCGAATTTTCCACTAGCGTTATAATCCAGTTCTGCACTTTATAAAGTAGTTTATAACGAAGCGGGTCACTTAGTTAGACCACAATTAAATTCTTTATTTTTAACAAAAGTATTCATCGAATTCCATTTTCAAAATAAAAGAATTCATTAAAAAACTCAATCACTCTTCCTTTATTAACTAAGATATCCAAGCGCCGCCACTTATTGCACAATTCCTTACATTTCTTTAAATGATATGCGACACATTTTTTTTAAATAGTTATAATTTCCATCTGAATAGCTTTAAACACATTCTTAATTTTGCTTTAATAGTTAGAACTGCAGTTGTAGTACTGAAGTTATATCGAAGAAAACTACTTTTTGTATTTTTACTAGTAATATATAATGTACATGTAATACTTTTTATAATATAATGCAAAAAATTTACATTTCCTTTCACAGAATTTAATACTAAATTCAGTCCTACTCAGTTCACATCAAAGTAAACCAATATGCTAATACAACATCTGAATATAAAGCGTCGATTATGCAAATTAGGTACAAATATCTGCCACTAATTTGTACTACTATTTTTTTGTCATCCAACACACTAGCGTGCAAACTAATTTGCTTATATTCAAATTTCTTAAACCACACTGTTAAAAATAGGTATTAAAATTTTGAGTACATTTGTTGCTTATCACAATTCCGAATACAAAAAAAAATTATTTTGTAAAAGACAAGTACTCAAAAACGAGTAAAAATAAATAAAAAAGGGCAGCGCTGCTTGCCTACATAGGCTGCCTTCATAAACCACTTTCAATAAATATCAACAATTACTACTAAGGTTTACCGGGAATCGAACCCAGAACCGCAGAAACTGCAACCCAATGCCTTATCTGTTAAACTACCAGGCCGTCTTGTAGAAGTTATAAACAGAAGAAATGTTAAAAAGGTGTGCCAAAAGAATGGTAAGTAAGATAATTGAGCTATAATAACTAAGTCTCCATTTAAGTAATAGTCATCAAATAATGTAAAAAACTATCTTCTGAACAACTATTTTAAGTGCGTCAAGTCGCTTTATTAAGAAGGCTTGAACAGAAGCTGAGATTACCAATATTAAATCACACTGCTCATTTTTGAGAAAGTAAGGTTACTTAAATTTCAGTACGTCACCGCTCATTTACTCAATTGTACTCAAAGAAAAACGAGTAGGTTCAGATACTCATTTTTAAGTAACTTTTTTTTACAGTGCATGCATTCATGCAAAATACACAGTAAATGAAGCATCTATGCAAATGGGACACACGTGCATGCAAATTTTGTATCACCATATATTTTCGTCGCTCATTTTCGCCCTTGCACACTCACAGACTCGCCACACTCTTCAACCCATCCAAAAACCAATAAATAAAACACTTTACCAAACTCGATCGGTGCGCAGGCCCGAAGAAACAACAAGGCAGCAAGGGCAGTCCCGAGACCGACAATCCAAAATCCGAGCCACGAGGGGGGCAAAAAATAACTTTTCGAGGCGGGGAATTACTTAGTTATTCTCTGAAGCAATGCCAGTATTTACATGTCGTCGTCATCAGGGGAGGACATTTCTTTTCTCTCTTGTTTTTTTCTTTTCCCCCACTCACTGGAAACAGATGCGAGAGGCCCTGTTTAGGGGCAGAAGAAGAAGCAAGGCACATCCAAGGAAAAAAAACAAGTTCACTTATTTTGTGTTTTATCGCCGAGCTCTTATCGCGTTGTTTACTTCCACCCTCTATTCCCATGCCATCGGCAAATAAGAGAAAGCAATACATAAAAAAAAAATCACGCGTCTTGGAAATTAGCATATCTATGCATGCGTAGCTATCCAATAAGAGTGTGCTTACTCATCCGGATGTGTGGCCGTTCGCGCCGCCTACGCCTTGTGATGGAGAGGGGAGGTGAGGCAGAAAGGTACTTTTTAAAAAAAAAAAAATAATGGGAGGGACCAGGATAATTGATAACAGAACGGCTTGGGTGATCGAACTTGCCGCTTTGATGTGTCTCACAAAGCGAAATTAAAAGGAGCCTTCAGACGGGACTTAGTGGAACATCTACAGGGAGACGATTGAACAGCCCCTCCTATTGACTAGTTCAAATCTTAGAGGTTCAAACCGGCTCCGTGTAAACGTACTTATTACGTTCAATGAAAAGTAAATAGCTTATGCTCACTGTAGCTATGTACAAGATACTCTTTATAAGAGATTTTTTTTTAAAAAATAACCCATCTTCAAAAAATTCAGTGGCATAACGAGAAGCTCCGGGTTTGAGCTCCCTATGAAATTTGTAAGTGGATATACAATAACATTTTAGATTTTTTTCACGCTTTTTATGTTTCCTTATATTTGAATAAATTTATATTAAACTCCCTTTATCTGTCCCATAAAACAAATATGATTAAATAATTCTTATATGTAAATATTAAAGAAGTTTAGAGTTTTAAAATATCACATATATGTAAGATATTTTATAACTCGTCTCCCCAAAATAAAATTATACCCACATGAGATCTATGGTGAGTCACCATTACACATGTGACTACTTTCCCTCCCACGCAACTTCGAACACCCGAACTCAAAGTAACTAGAAAATGCGAAGTAAAAGTCGAGGAACCAATCAGAGGTGTCCAGGGTGTATTCTCTTTCTCAAAATCTCCATCTTGATACAGATTCACGATGTAACCTCGAAGCTGAAAGAGGTCTTGCTCTGAAGTCCTGAACAATAAATGATATGAACATAATATTTCAACCTTCAAAACTGAACCTGTCTAATAACTATAACGACTGCACTTTTAATTGATTAAACATCACATATATTTAATTTATGGTGTTGAACAATTAATGTTATTTGGAGATATACCTAATAATATATAAAGATTTAATAGGTAGGTTGGTTAGGATTTTTTAGATATAAGCTCAAATTCATTTACAATTAAGAAAAAAAATTCTTCGGTCCCTTTCCGAAACTAAATTCTGATTACCCTACAAATACTATTCCCCTAAACGACTGATGCAAGCGTTGGTAAAATTCGTGTTTTAACTTCCTTTCACACTTCAGCTTTTAGTATATTGTTAAAATGTTTTTTTGGTTGATAAGATAATTTATGAGATATAAGAATGATCGCGATATGAAAACGAAGAGAATCAGGACGCCAAACTATTTGCAATTTGATAGATTATTTATCTAACATCGCAGGCTGTCGAGAATAAAATTAAAAACTTGGGTGTTGAGAGAAGAATACGAACGATCTCTCTCAGATTCGAGTCTTTAAAATAATACTAACAAAGAGGACTAAAGAACCATTCTACTAACAGGAAAAACGCGCAAGAGCTTCTCTGTGATTCGAGAATTCATATCACGTGGTACGAATTCTCGAATCACTGATAAGCTCCCGCGCGTTTTTCGAGTTAGTGTAAAATGAGCCTAAGATTGAAATTGGTGTACACCAGAATGCTTGATGTTGCCATTTTGAATTTTTACTGATCAAATGCTCCATTAAAACAAAGTTTATTATTCTATGCAATTGGAAGCGAGTGTACATATTCCAGCATTCATAAAATATTCAGAATGTTTCCATTATAATTAACATGGATTTACATGTGAAAAATGTTTCATTTCAAATATTCTGAAACATTTATTCCAATTTCTTTTTTTTTTTTTTAAACTGAAGTGTAAAAGATTCTTTAAAATTGTATAGAGATAACTTTTATTTAACAAAGTACATTTTTTCATATTTTTTTTTTAATTTTAACATTATCTTGACATTTTAAATTGTTTGAAAGGACATTTTCTATAAAATAAGTCACTAACTAAGAAGAAAATAAATGTGGGCAACATGGGGATGAATCATCTATGTAGTAATGTAAACTTGTCGATACACTGTAAAAAAAAAATTGCTTAAAAATGAGTACATGAACGTACTCAGTTTTCTTAGTACGATTGCATCGTAAATGAGCGATGACGTACCCAAATTTAAATAATCGTACTGTACTTTCTCAAAAGGAGCAGTGTTTTTTAATATTGCTGTTTTTTAATATTCCCATCCTTTTGACACGCCTTTTTAATATTACTTCTATTTATAACTTCTTCACGTCGTCCTAGTAGCTTAACTGATAAGGCTCTGAACAGCGGTTCCTGCAAATGTGCGTTCGATTCTCGGTAAGACTTGGTTGTAATTGTCGATATTTATTGAAAGGGATTTATGAAGGCAGCCTATGTAGCTAGCATCTCTGTTTTTATTCATTTTTACGTATTGCACTCATTTGTAAAAACATTTTATTTATTTTTTTCAAAATTTAAACTTTTGAATTCGGAGCCACGATAAGCATCGAGTGTAATCGATGATGGGTATATTTTACTTATTTTTGAATACCTATTTTTAACAGCGTATGGTGCCTCAGTGTCTGTTTGATTGCAATAGTGCCCCCCGCGCTTCCATCGATCACATCGATGAACTTTTAACATTAACGAACGAGAGTATTTACTAGAAGTTAGAAAATCCAGAACATTCATATAAATACGCCACTGATTAAAAACAAATAATCGAATACGGACACTGAATATTATATAAGCCCCGATTTTTTTCCCCTAATACCCAAATTTAATTTGGAATCTCTTAGAATGGTATATCCATAACTACCTTCTAACTACTCTACAGACAAAACCGCTTATTCAGTGTGCTCGTCCAGTTCAATTCCATTTGTAGTAACGCATAAAGGTAACCGGATACAGGTAACGATGGGGATATTCATCGATACCCCTTGTTAAGTGTCGAGAAAGTGCTCTTCTCAGTGTCGTTTGCGGGCTCCTGGAGCCGCGCCCTTTGAGGGTGTCCCTTTTGTTGAACACAGAACATCCCAATAAAAGAAAACACACGCAAAACCACAAAAGAAAACCCTTGCTCCCGATCTACGCTCAATTAACGTTTCATCCGCTTCTCGGACGCAAGAAAAACTGGAAACTTAAGCTTTGGTTGGTAAGAACGCAAGAGTGAATTCGCTTTCCCTTTTTTTTGAATGAATAACATAATGGAAATGTTACTGAAACGACCTTTAGATTATACCTCTGAACCCGATTCTTTTGTGTAAGAATGAAAATAATTGAAATATTGAGACCAAAATATGCTTTGTAAATGCAATCAAAACAACAACGTACATCGTGGACAATTTCAACTGTATTAATTGTTAATAAAATTATGATAATCATTACCGTGCATCAACAGTAAGTATAAAAAGTTTTTCGAAGCATGTACATTGTACATACTCCTATTCTAGATCTGGGAACATAACATGACATAATTTAGGTTTTCCATTCAATTATAAAAACTTAAGAAACCTGTATACACACCATTCATAGTGAAAAGAAGAAGAAAATAATATGCGATGTTCAGTTGTGCTGTAATATTTCATAATAATTTAATGAACAACGTTAATTTAAAATATACTGGAACAGAAGAAAAAGTAGCAAATTGAATAACTGCTGTTTGTGTTTGACATTTAACTGGGGGAAAAAAACGAAGAATAGTTACTGCACAATTAAAACTTAATGATAATCAAGAAAAGATTCATACAATTTATAATGAATAAATTTTTTAGAAATTTTAAAAAAATAAATTAATTTTAAAATTAGCAACGAAAACTTGAACAATAATAGCTGAATGCCTTATATGTCACAAGCAAGGAAAAAAGATGTACACACACCATGATTAAAAATAAATATACATACGAAAAAAAATTTATCCGTTTGAAATTAAGTCTTATTACAAACAATAACTGATAAATAATGAGAATAAAATTTAAAAATTTATTCAAATACAATTAGAAAAAAATTCAAACTTATTGCAATGTCTCTATGCAGACTTATTATTGCAAATTATCATGAGCAAATTTTTCCAGTAAGACTATTTAAATATCTAAAGAAATCCCCCGACAAGTCGGTAAAACAGAGAGGAACCAAAGACAGATGAGCTTTGAATTCCTTACATACAACTCGACAAACAGTCGGGTTTCAACCAATCCGCTCAATTTGAAGGTTCGGCTACCCCTGTTGGAAGTTCCTAGAAATCTGCCATCCATGAAAAGCAATTTCCACTTCACACACTGCAAGAAACCATAGCTTCGCGCGTCATTAAGACAGCACAATAAGCTGTATCGATTGGAAACGGGATGGTTTTAATTGCTATTCTTGAAGCTTTTAAAATAAATAAAGAATGCATCCATGCCCTTTACAACAGTTTGCGTGTGCGGTGGTGTTTTTACTGCGACAAAATGGCGTTTAGAACTTTTGTGGTTGAGGGCAGAACCAGAAAGCGAAATTGCACTTTTAATAAAATAGATAAACCAATCATTGGGATAACTTACGCTTGGATATATAACGAAACATATTTTACACCCTAGCAGGATTTCCTAAACTTTAAAAAAAATATATATATATGTTTTAAACTGTAATTTTTTTTTTTTTATTATTATAAATTTGATTTTATTGTTTGCAAGCATAAATAATTGCATGCACACACACTCATTTTTAATCAACTGAACAGCGCTCCAACCAAAACTCTGAAATAAAACCGCCAGAAATTTTAAATTAAAACCGCCAAATCGCGCGTCAAGTCGAGAAATTATAGATTCGACTGTTATATTTTTATTTATTTTTTCAACTTCAATCCATTGTACAGAAATAACTTAGCTCAAATAAATAGATTGAAAAGTACTGTAAAATGAAATATTTTTATTAATATAAAAAAATTGGATACATTGATGACAAATTTGAAGTCTCCTGGACGAGATATCACGTTCATAAGCGTTAGAGGGTGAAAGCTATTAATTATAAAATTAAAGTTGGTTTGGTTTGGTTAATTAACGTCGCACTAGAGCTGCACAGTGGGCTATTGGCGACGGTTCGGGGCCTATCTCGAAGGAAAGACCCGGGAACGATGCCTCGTATTATTGAACCATGGTCAGATGACGAGGACAACACCTGAGCTGGCACCCAACGCCTTCAATAGACGTCGGGACTTTGGACCCCGATCAGATTTATCGTGCACCAGTCCCGTATACACGCCGTAAATTTCTGTGGATATTCCGGACGACATTCTAGTATTTTGGTAGCGAAATTGACAACTCTCCGATTGCAATATCACTACTTTTTACTATTCTTTAGTCTAGTCCGCGCAAAAGTTCGAACCGGGGATCCCTTGGATTCCCAGCTGACGCCCCAATCCACTCGGCCACGGGGGCCTCTATAAAATTAAAGAAAATACTGTTTTTTAAAAAAAGAAAATGGTGTTACTGTTGTTCCCCATTTGAAGGTGGGCTTTTTCTTCTTTTCAATTCATAATCGGCACTTTAATCCAGCACACTATCAAAACGGAACTTCGTGATCCATGTTGGGGATCAGCGGTACGGAAAAATGATGTCTATCTTAAATAGTTGATCTTCTGATTAATACAGTTATGGAATATAAATAAGTAATCATGAAAAGTCTGTTCATTTGATTAATTTTGTCACTGATTGTTGAAGGGAATGTGACGTTGTGTTAAAATATCTAGGTGTAAAATAATTCAATTCTCTGTATGTTAAAATATATTCTTGGTTCTTCTATGCTAAAATATCCAAGTTGAATTATATGTTATTATTTATTTGGTTTTCTTTTTAGTTTTTATTAAATTTTTACTTTTTGACTGGCACCGAATGCTCATGGGTCAAGGCCGGAGTTATTTCCCCTCGGAGGTTGGCCAAAGTTTGTGCCGGTCTGGGTGTGAAAAAAAATTCAAAATAGGGTCCTGAATATAAAAATTAATTTACAAAAGGCACATCATGAATACCTTTAACCTTTGAAATTATAATCGAATAAAATAAATATTCGATAACACTAATTAAAATGAACCTTCTTTGAAAATGTATCTATAAACTCATTTCAACTAAAAAGTTAAACAGTTGGTCTTTGGAAAAATGAAATAAAAAATATTTGGATTCTCACTTAATGTATTTCCTTTTCAAAACCATTTTACTGCTATGTTTATAGTAGGATGTAATTTAGCCACCATTGGACTTTTACTACCCCCCAGGCTCGTAGATATAGGCTTTTCATGGGGGGAGGGGGTTCAGTGACTGAGCAACCGATATCTTTAGGTATCTTATTCCCCACCACCCCTCTCCAAAAACAAAAATTAAACACAGATAATAATGCGAGAAATTCAAATGTTTCTCATTTTTGTAATTATTTTTATAATTTTCACAGTAATTTGGTTTATAATTTGATTTTTACTTGACTTTCAATGAGAGGGGTTTGAACCCGCTGAACCCCCCCCCCCCCCCCTTACCAACGTGTCTATGTTACCTCCTATGACATTAAAGAACAGCTGCTAAAATATATAAATATTTTAACCTTCAAAGAGCAAGTGTAAACCAGAATTAAAGCCCAGAATCACAGAAGAGTATTTGTATTTTAAAATAATGCAGGTGAATAAAATGAAAGTAACGATTTCTATTGTGCTAGTAAGTAAAAAAAGTTTTCATTTAATAACATTTTCAAAAAGAGAAAGTTTTAGCTAGCAAAAAATATCAGTTACTTTCACGTAAAGATTTTAACAATAGGCCATCGGTAAAAATAAGGAAATCCGTTCATCCCAATGACAATTTAACAGTGATAAAAACGATTTCAAATTGAAAAAAATAATCGGAAGCAGATGAAAACTGAAAGAGCAGATTTTATACTTTTTTTCACAAAAAGGCATGCGCGAAATCTATTGTTTTGGCAGAATCCAATGATATCCGCAGTGAGATTTCCGTTGTCATTTTTTTTCCTTCATATTTCCTAAAAAGTAAAAGGAGCAAAACAATAAGATGCGATTTCTTCTCTTCAACAACAAAAAAATTCGGAATGAGCATAGCAGATGTGAAAGAATTCTAATTTTCAAATAATAGCTGTCACTTAAAAAAAAATGGAATTGTTTAAAAATCGCAAAATTATTTTGCTAAAAAAAATTGACAGAGGAATAGGAATAGTTAGTAAACTTAAATAGCTCACAAAAAAAAATGAAAATTACCGTAGATTCTATTAAATTCGGCTACACATGCCACCAGCTTACACTTTATTTTTTTAAAAAAAACGGGATTTCATTATACAATCAAATAGAATGAGTCAGGGCCGATTGACTACAGCAGTGGTCGGCAAACCGCGGCTCGCGAGCCAGATGTGGCTCTTTGGCCTTTCGAGTGTAGCTCTTCCACAAATTACCACGTGCGGGCGGCCGCGTTGAAACTTCGTGGCAAAAATTAAAAACAACAACATACAAACTTGACTTACCCAAACTTTCCGAGTAGATGCAAGGCAATTGTTCACATTAGTGTTTGTCAGTTATTGTTATGATTGAGAAAGGTATGTTTAGATAGTTTGGACATATAGAGTTGGAAGGGATTAAACTCAGCGAACGCACCTCAATCAGATTGAGGACGATTTTAGCAAAGGCCAGATTAGGAGTACCCTAATTAGGTTAATAACAATGTATCTACCTATATAGTTTAAGTTTAAAAAATGTGGCTCTCAAAAGAAATTTCAATCGTTGTTCTGTTGAAATTTGGCTCCCAAAAGAAATGTCAATCGTTGTTCTGTTGATATTTGGCTCTGTTGACTAATAAGTTTGCCGACCACTGGACTACAGGATTGAAGAGTTATTTTAAAGAACAGATGTTCCAATTTCACGCTTTGTCCTATCTCCTTATTAAGACAGTTGATTCAATTTCAATCTGCTTTTTTCATGCATTGAAAACATCTTATATTTTTACTAAAACTACTTCTAAGATATCTGACGTATATCCGTAAACTTTAATCTTTGCATAGTTCAATTTTATTTCTAGACTAGATGCAAGAAAAAACACGAAACACGGAAAACCATCTATTCTACTTATATTTAAACTAACAAATTACCTGCACAAAACACACATTTTAAGTAGGAATTGCAATAAAAAGCAGATGGAGAAAATAGACTTTCAATACATATTTCTAAGTATTATAACTATAAAAGTTTATAGCTGCCATATTCAGCAGTACCAATTTGCACAAAACTTTTATACAGCAGATTGCGATGTTTACTCAGCCGACATATAAAATTTTGTAAGCAAAATATATTTTATACGAGCAAGGTTGTTACGATACTATGACGAAACAAATTGATAGTCAATTGATACAATTTTTTTTCCCTAAAAGAGTAGTGCTGAAAATGAATCAAAATCTCACTTACATAACCGCACTTAATCTAAAATTACAACTCAACTTGAATAAGTATAAATTATATTTAAAAACTGTTGCATATATTGAGAATTGTTGAGGTTTTTTTCCTTTTAACAATGCAGTTGTTCAATAAATCCATTAGATTTTTAGATCCATGCGATTTCAATAAATCCATTAGAATGGTAAGGATTAAATAAATGACTTTCTATAAACCATAAAATATTATATAGGAATAGGTTATCAATTTCGAAGTTCTTCAATATTTTTATATTAAATCGCATCTAAGTAGTTATAAAAGGAGAGTTCTGTCCAAAATGAGGAGGTACACGGTACGATGACGTCATTGCACCGCATACCGCCTCATGGAGCAGAATTCCTTTTTCTAACTACTCATCTACATCTGGAAAAGCAAAACAACATAACCTCAAAAATTCTAATTTACATGAACAAAGTTTTAAAATTTTAGTATATATTTTTTCTAATCTCATTCAATGCTTAGATTTCTAACAAAAACTGTAGAGCTTAAAAATAGCCTAAGACATTCCATTTAGCACTAATGCAAAAGATCAGCAATTGAAAATAGGCAAAACACAACCAGTGGCGTAACGAACAGACCCGCAGGAACTGCAATGCGGGGGGGGGGGGGCAAGATGGAGAGAGATCTACAAAGACGAGAAAAAATTAGTTTTATAACTGCCAGTTAAAAAAGTTCTCCAAATCAAAAGCTGGATCTTGTCTGGAATCAAAATAACTTTCTAAATGAGGCAAAATTAAAACTAAATATCACATCTACTATTACTAATCGTTCTTTACTATCATTAATTCTTTTATTTCTATTTAATACTCTTAAAATGTCTTCTATTTTTATTTTTTACAGTTCCCACAAAAAGTTACATAAATGGCAATTTTCGTGAAACTTTCGGGAGTTACGTGACATACGTATGAAATATCATTGGTAGGGCCTGATTACCACATAGGTCAGTGAAGCCCAGGTTTACACTTTACATTTTTGAGGGGCCCCTAAATCACACATTTAATATAAATATTTAATATCCCTAACTTAGTTCGCTACTAAATTAACCTTAAAAAATTGCATTACAAACTTTAGTAAAAGAAATTGCTCCTTCTGTTACATTTGTACGAATATTGGGGAAAAAATCTAAATATCAGGAATACTCATTGCTATATTTTATTATATTATTTATAATGTGTTTAATTTTAATGTCATTCAGGGACAAGGATTTAGTACATGTAAAAGCTTAATTTGATGTTCCAGGGTTTATTTGGGAGCAATGGGGCCCCCATTTAAAAGCGGGTTTCCCTTGATTCAATGTCTTAATCAGGCCAAGATCATTGGGTCGAAATGAAAATGAATAAAAACTACTACAGTTAATAAGATTGTTTTGCTAATATTTTGCGGGAGGTAGCGAAGGGAGGGGGGGGGTGCATAACATATTTTTGAGGGAGGGCCTCAACTAGAATCATTACGTCACTGAACACAACAATCCCAAAATTATTTTTTTGTCTGGGCGATAAACAAATGTTTTCTTCTTTGAGAATATAGTAAACCTGGCTTCCTTCGGCCGCAATTGGGCTATTGCCGATAGTCAGTAATTTTATTAAATTAACCGGAATCTGATTCTTACCACTCGCTCCTTCTCGTTCTTTATTTCATATTAAAAAAGCAAATTTCTTTGTTTTCCCATTTCGAATTAAGTTCAAAACCTATTTGTGATACAATATTCGTCACTGTTAAGTTATTCTCCAAAGTCTGGGACATTTACGTCCACAAATACTATTTAAAATCATTTCAAAATTCCCACGAAATACTAGGAATGGCACACTCACCCAAAAATCCGACTCGGAGAAGAAGTGGGAAGCAGGAGAGGAGCCCTCTTCGCAGCTTTCATAATGAACCGAATATCATATCTCCGCCTACTGGGTCAACGCACCGCCACGTGCAAATCGAGGAAACAACGCAGGCAATAAATAATGTAAATGATAAAAAAACTTTTTAAGTAAATGTAGAGCTTATAAATTGGATCAAGGTCACCCGATAAGCAGTGCGCCCCCAAAACAGGGCCCCTCATCTCCTCATCCATTCTTCACCTCGACAGCTTTTGTTCTTAGTGTCCCCTTCCCCCCTCTTAACGCTGGGAATTAGAATATGGACTCGCTTTCGGAGAGAAATTTTATTTTTAGAAATACCAACAGGGCCACCCAGGGCCGTCTTTAGAGGTGTGCCACAAGTACCGTTGCACAGAGCCCCACGCTGACAAGAGAGCAATTTTTTTTACAAAAATTTTGAAAATTGGTTTTTAACGTGAGACGTCTAAAAATCATTTACATTGTAAATCGGGGAAGAAATATCATGTTAAGGTGTCCATTCCGAAACAACCCGGTGACAAGTATCACGGTTAACATAAATTTGACTTTGTTTAATAAGAAATTAGGCGCTGATGCGTATAAAATCATGAGATAAAGCAAAGAAATACGGGACGTGAATAGGAACCACGGCGTCAGATGGAACAGCTTGTTTATCTCCCTTTTGTTGCAAAAAATTCCCATCAATACAATCTGCTGAAATGACATCTCACGAAAAACCTTTCTTGTCTTGCTCCTACCTCTTTTGAATAGAAGAATATTTATTAGAGAACGTCGTTCTAAAATGAGTACACTTTACTTATTTTTGAGTACCTATTTTTAACAGTGTACTTTTATCCGAATACTAGTATGTTGTTTGGTATTTGAACATTTAAAAAAAAAAATTAAATGTTCAAATGCCAAATTGCAAAAACGCCCTTTTTTAATCTGCCATACCTTTTTAAAATAAGTTCCGGGGCTGTCACTCATCTAAATAAAAAAATTTAAGGCGATGAGACACGTCAAAAAATCAGACCTTCAATTTCCAAATCCAATACCAAGCGCCACCGGGTGATAGTCAATAATTTTATTTAATTAACAGTAATCTGATTCCTACCACTCGCTCCTTTTCGTTCTTTATTTCATATTAAAAAGCATATTTCATTCTTTTCCCATTTCGAATTAAGTTCAAAACCTATTTTTGATACAATATTCGCCACTGTTAAGTTATTCCCCAAAGTGTGGGACATTTACGTCCCATGCCATTTACTTTATAAAAATATAACTGTGTAAACTACGTTTCTAATAAAAAAAAATTCTTCTTCCATATATCCAGGAACGGTTCAAAGAATTTCTGTGTCATAAGCGAAAATTAATGTGACATCCTAATGACATAAGCAGATTTTTGCATGAGCGATTCTACACTTTTACAAATGAGGTACTATTTTCATTATAGAAACTAACAAGAACTTTTGCCTTTGTGAACTGAAAAAAATATTTTGGTTTTAACTTTTGCTAGGTACCAAATTCGAAATTTTTGGTGAAATTACTTGTATTCCGGAACAAAAATTTATTTTGCAGGCCCAACTAAAATCCAAGCTACATATCCTTTTTAAAATAACACACTTATAAAAATATTGTAATGTTACGAAACCTCAATGAAATTAAATTACTAAAATGTAATAAACAATTAAATTAAAAATATAAATTTTAATCGAAGATCTAATGAGGAGTTAATTTTCAAAAGAGAACATTTCCTTAAAGTTCCAAATGGAAGTGTTACCGTTGGAAAAAAAACCACCTTAAATGTAAATTGCAATTGTTAAACAAAAATCTTTACATTTTTCGTTTTTCTTGTAAATTTGACGCCCCCTCCTTAGTCCGGTGCTCCATACAAGGGGCGTACGCAAAGGGGTTGAAGGAGGTCCGAACCCCTCTCGTTGTAAAGAAAATTTATTACCTTATATAGTAAAAGTTTTTTTTTTAATGAAAATTATGCTAAAGACTACTGCGGTATAAAATTCAGGATCCATAATGTTAGTTTTCAAAATAGTTTATTCTGCTTCTGTTGGGAATAGCGGTAGAAAAGACGAGGACGCAGAAACACATCCTACAAAAATGCTGGTTAGGTTAAGAATGCTATGATTTCGCAGGACTGCCCAAGAGGGTGCCATCGCGAGAGAAAGTTTCGGTTCTCATTGATTCTAGTGACCATATATGGATATGAAACCAGTGTTTTGATGACATAACTTATAAGCATGGAATGCACACATGCGTGAGACTGACGCGCAGTTGAAAACTGAATGGTAATTTATAAGATTACTATTGGAAAAGAATGGATTTAGGAATAGATCAGGAAATAAGAAACGAAAGGAACTGTGGGTATATCACATATATTTTCTATTTTTTCCAATTTATGCTCATAAAGATGGGTGGGGTTAATGACATCCCCTCCCATACATATTTTTGCGTACGCTACAGGCCTTAATCCGCCTCTACATATGTTAAATCCCACACCTGGTATGACCATGGTCAGTGGCGGCGATTCGGGGGGGCAAGGGGGGGCAGTTGCCCCCGCACTTTTTTGGGATGTTGCCCCCGCGCTTTTTTAATATTGCACTATTTAAAACTAAGTTACAAGTAAATTGTTTTACTGCATTTCCGAACAAAGGAAACATTTTGAACCCCAACTTTCTCCCACTACCACAGGCACGTATAAGTAAGGGGGGGGGGGGGGGGGGTGTCAAAACTCCTCCCATTGCATGTAAAAAAAACAAAAACAAAAAAACGAATAAAAAAAATAGAGCTTTTTTTTTGGCGGGGGGTGGGAGGGTATTCTGTCTTGATACCCCCTCTGTGAGCATGGGTTATTGGGACAAAAACCCGATGACGTCATGTTAGGTTTAATTTGAAATAAAAATAAAGATAACAAAGGGAAAAGATCGTCAAACGGGGTCGTTTAAACAAGATGCTCCAAATCATGCTATGGAAACCGTATTGTGGTATGGCTGTTTGAGCAAAAACCACATAATTTTGTTTACCTTAAAATACTTGATTATAAGTTGCCAGTTTATTCTAAAGCAAAACCATCTCCCATGTTTTCTATAATAGTTTTTAATTTATTGGCCTTCGAAAACACCCAGCATCTGCTCTTTGATTATTATCTAAGTTTGTAATTTATTTTTTTTACTTTTTGTAATTTCCTCTTTGACTTAAATCCAGGACCATACAATCAACCCAGACCAGTCGGCTAATATATTCTTTTTTTATTTAGTTCTAAATATAGTTCAAGATCAGACACCCTTTTTTTTATCAAGCGACTCTATGAAACTTCTTACATTAAAATGTAGTATTGCGCAATCTATAGGCGCCGAACGTTTGAGCATTTGACGTTATAAGGGTAATAATTCTTGTTTTATTACTGTTGTGCATGTGATTTGCGGTTCCCCCCCCCCCCCCCCCCTCCCCTTCCCAACTAATCTGAAATCCTTAAAAGTTGGGAATTTCGTCATCCGTCATTTAAAAATCCCTGATTTATGAAAATGTAAGCCCAAAGAAATAGCAAAAGAAAGCAAGGGAAGGATAGATCACCCAAATTGCCTTAAACTTAAAATAGACCTCTGAACGGACCTCTCATTGGACGTCGCCGCAGTACAGCATATTGGACTATTGGCGACGGTTCGGGGCCCATCTTGAAGGAAAGACCCGCGAACAATGCCTCATATATTTGAACCATGGTCAGATAACGAGGACAACACCTGCCGCCGTTAAGTTGGTAAATTTCTTGTTTCTTTTAGATCTTTGAATTAAAATTACCTTTATAATTTAAATTTAATTAATGGAAGTTAATATTTATTGGTAATAAGTAAATAATTTCTTTTGAATTAAATTATGTATATTTTACGTTTAATTTAAAATCAGCAGTGTCGATTGTGTTGCACAATACCATGCAAGTCAAGTCTTTTGACTCCCACATTTCTTTAGCTCATGTAGCCTTTATATTATTCTTTACATTTTTGATCAACTAAAACGCTTATTACATCGTTAAATTACCATAACTATAAATTATCTAACTAATCGTTCCCACGCATATATTATAAGGATTCTCAAACTTTAAATTTGTTCTCTAAATTTATTTCGGAATTAGGGGTGATTTACTAATTTTAAGAATACATAGTTATTGACAACTATTAAAAGTAGTTAATGACAGTGACAACTGTTGCTTCCTCGATATTCAAATGCCAACGTATTTCTTTTTACTAATGAAAATTAATAATTTTTTTGAGAAAAAAATTTGTTATAGATTTGGTGGCGGGTTGGGTGAGGATTTTTTGGGGTTAAGAATTCCACTGAACTCCTATAAAATCTATACCTACGTGCCTGCACTATTTTGCAGTTTGAAACGGTAATTATTTTTCTCAGGGTTCCGACAGCCGCACCACAAATGCAGAATTGCAAATACTGCAGGAAATTTTCTGGGAATTGGAAGGGTGAGAAGATAAAATTTTAATCATTTCTTTTTCAACACTGACACAAATGGAAAGGATACCTACCCCTTTGGAGGTCGGTCAACAAGTATATTAATTAGATTTTTTGCAACAGTCCATATCCTTCCATAAAAAAAATGGGGGGGGGGGAGAAATAATCGTAAAATGGTTAGTTAATACTCGACCTGAGCGTCTCTTACCTATTTTAAGATAGTATCATTTCTTTAAATAATTCAAAACAAAGAGTAAATATAAATATGCAATATTCATTGTTTTGGTGGTCAATATTTTTATTACCCCCCCCCCCCCCCCCCGCGCTCCACACACACTTGTTTCATCTTGATCTTGCCCCCCCACTTTTACCACCCAATCGCGCCACTGACCATGGTTACTCAGTAATTTTATTCATAAGAAAGTGCTGGGCCTATTATAAAAGATACAGTCGTAAATTAAAAGTGGACAGTCGTGAAATTCTTAATAAGTGCAAAAAAACATCAAAATACCGTCAATATGGCCTAAAAGGGAGAACTTTCGTCAGTGCTCTGACAGATAAAAAGTAATTGGGCAACCATAAATTTTATTTACAGGAGATCCTGCGGAGACGAGAGCAAGTGATGGTGATGTAAACCATTTAATTTTATATGTTTTATGCTAGTAATTAATTTTTTTATATATAATTTTCTTATATGTAGTACATGAAATAAAGCTTAAATTAAGTGGTAACCAGTTACCAAGTAGTTCATACTTTTGTGATTTAGCTAAAACATTAAATTCTCATAACACTAATTAAAGCTTTACTATCCCGAATCGCACAACATACATCACCTCCGTTAATCTACTAAACGAGTGGGAAAAAACTCTGATTTTTATTTAAAATTAAAATATTTTAGCAGAACAACGAATATTTATGAATAACTTAAAGTAACTTTCATATAAAAAGAAATTATAGAAAAATAATAATTTTTATTTCTCACTTCCGAATATCACGTAGTAGTAGTATGAAAAAATGTAGCAAAACTACCACTACTATCCACTATACTATTAGTTACAACGCCTGCTTATTTTTAAAATATTTGATGGAACATATCTTTACACTTTAATACTGCATTTAATGTATTTACTCTTTGGTAAAATTTTAGTAAACTAAATAAGTTTACAATTTAAAGCACTTATAAAAGTTGGGGGGGGGGGGGGTTCAAAAGTGCTTTACATTACTTTATATCTTCTGAATTACCTTTGTAATAAATAAACATTTTATTCACCTAAGCTAATATTATAACAATAGAAGTGTGTGCTAGTGAATCGCAAAACCCTTACTTCCTTATACGCATTTAAAAGGCTGAAAATTTATATATAAATATAATTCATCCTCAAGATGAGACTAAGATTTGTGAAATTCTATTCAGTTTTTTAAATGATTTTAACAATGTTTGAAAAATCGCATAAGAAAAAGATTTCCAAAATCTAGAACGTCCTTTTGTACCTTAGTCGATATCGCGACGGACTGGCCACTCAAATATTCTTTTTTTATGTAAATGTCTTAAAGCAGTGGTTCCCAAAGTGGGTTCCGTGGAACCCTGGGGTTCCACGAAAAAATTTAGGGGTTCCGCGTGACAATTTTTATTTGATTAAAAAAAAATAAGAATGGTGTTTAATATATTCACATTTTCCTCGGAAAGTTTACCATTCCATGGATTATGAAAATTTGATTGCATTGAGTTCGGATACACAATTAGAAGCCAAATTTAGAACAGTTTCATTAACAATATTCTGGTCAGATGTATTCGATGAATATCCAAATTTAGCAAAACAGGCTATTCGAATTCTATTGCCGTTTGCAACCACTTATTTGTGTGAATCTGGGTTTTAAAATTTTTGCGACAAAAACCAAATATCGTAACAGACTTGATGCTGCACCAGATATGCGAGTTCAGTTATCAAACCTAACGCCCAATTTTAAGAGAATCATGGAATCAAAGAAGCAGGTGCATTCTTCACATTCAAGATTTTCCGTTTATTTTAGTTTATGTTTTGTATTTTTATTAATTATTTATATGATGATTTTTTTTTTTTTTTAGTTTTGCTTAATTCAATAAAATCTGAAATACCAAAATAATACTTGTTTCATATAATATCAGATATAAAATTTTGAAAAGTCGTTGATTAAAAAATATTCAGGGTTCCGCGATCATTGGCAACAAATTTTGGGGTTCCACGACCAAAATAGTTTGGGAACCACTGCCTTAAAGGGTTCCCAAGCAACGAGGGGGCAAACAGCTAGTTCTTTAATAAATTAATAATACTTTGTTAGAGGCTAAAATCTTCATCAATTTAGCTATGAAATTTCAAAATGTTATCCCATAATAAAAAATTTCATAGGATTTATTTCATAAAAATTAAATACAAATATTTTTTTTTAAATAGCACAATATGAAATAAAAAACATAAAATGTATAAAACATGTTTTTAATAACTACAAACAAGAAGTTTGTTTTTAAAATTGATCAAATACACCAAGGTGTTAGACTAGAGATTTCTCATTACCACAGAATGAATAATGGTGTCACTTTAACCTATAACTTGCAGGGGGGGGGGGCTATTTTTTTTTAAAGAGTCCTTTCACCATGTAACACCCCTAGTACTAAAGTTAACTCTTTCTTACTTCTTATCCATGATATTCGATAAAAGAAATACTTGCAACAAGAAGATAATTAATTCCTAGTATTTTTTATTTGTTAGCAGTGAATGGTTTAGAGTTGGCGAGCTCCTATGCTGAATATGTGGTGCGCCACTTCCCTCCCGCCCCCTTCTACAGGGTGTATAGATAGAAAACAAGAGGTGGGGGTAGGAGTCAGAGATTTTGAAATATATATATTCCACAACTACAAATTAAATCATTTTTAAGTGTAGAAATGAAATTGGGGTACACTGTTTTTTTGTAAATTTCCAATACAAGGATTTAAAGTTAATATAATTTCAACGGTTTCAAGAAGTTGCAATATGCAATGGCACTCTGGAATATATAAAAATGATAATAAAATATTGCACTCGTCTTTGTATTACCCTCAAATGGCTCGAAGCAAAATGAAAATGTAAGAAAAATAAAAACAACTGATTTTATAAAATATCAAACAATGGCATTGTAATTATAACAAATTAAACATATTCTTTAAAGAACATAAAATATTTGGGTATATTTACATTGTACAAATCTGTTAGAAAAATAAAAAAATTCTTCATCTTAAAAAGATTGTAGTATACTCTTTTCATTAGGATTTGAATTATCCTACTTCCAAATATTTTTTCCCACAAGTTCTCTGTTTTTTTGTTGTTTTTTTATGGTTTAGGGCCTTAGGTTTTAGCCTATACCCAAATCCGGCCCTGATTATAAGTACAGAGTTAACTAGTTCAAATTTACAATGAGTAGGTATGCAAGGTAACAATAATATTTTAATCGCAATTGAATATAACATGTTCATAACAATACGAGAACCTTAAAGCTATAACGTTATAAATTTTTAAAACATAACACAAACTTTGACCTGCTGCCCTTTTTAAATATATAACACTAGCTCAGACTTTCCACATAGCTAAAGAATAATGAATGATTTTTTAATAGCTTGTTGACACGGATGGTTAAATAGTTTTTCCACTTGACGCCCATCTCTATACAGTAACGTTTAAACAATAACATACATTTTAACAGTTTCCCTTATCAATTAACTTAGAATAACATATATTGCCATATAGACACCAACACGAGTTATCTGGCGATCAGTCAGTTAAGCGGTTAATGTGGACTGTGAACCCCAGTGCACATGAAAACCTTTCCAAGCTTCGAACACAGCTGCTATGGCAGAAGAGGAACTTAACATTGACAGGCAGCTGTTATTCAAAACTCTAAAAATCTTAATTTCTATTTTTAATAGCGAAATGGATAATTTTTATCTAAATATTCTCAAAAATAGAAACTTTATAATATATTTTTAAAAGAAAAACAAAGACCAAATATAACATCCTATTCAGGGACCGACTTACAAGCTTCGGGGCCCAGGGCAAAAGAAAATTAGGGGGCCCCTTGACATAGCTCAAAATAAAACTGCTAAATTTATGTATAATCACATAATGCAACAGGGTGTAATCAATCAGCTTTAATGCAAATGTAAATACAGCAAAATTGATTTTTTGTTAAACTAATTTTTTTTTTAATCTGAGAATTTGAATTAACATTAATGGTCTCTCAATGTTTCAACAGGGTTTCTTCATACATTTCTGGTTCTGTTCTTCCTTCCCTTTTAGCTTCATTTTATTTCAGCCAGATTCGTATATTCCACTCACATCATAGCTACAAAACCCTCATAGTTACAATATAAGGACATTTAGAATAGTAAAAAAGTATCCATAAACAAAAAATCTGCTTTAAATTAGTAAACACGGTTTGTTTATGGTTTTGGTCATGAATTGAATTTTGTAAGGGCTCCAATGGGCAGTTTTTTGGACAAACGTGACATACGTCTGAACGTGCCAAAAAAGTTATATTGCTTCAATTGAATAAAAAAGTAGAAGTTTTGCAAAAAAAAATTAACAATTAATTTATAAAATTTTAATTAAACTTTATTTGATTTAAAAAGAATTCTTTAGTAAATTTATTTTGAATTATTTCACATATATTTAGATTTTAAATCATTTTTAGGGGCCCCCTTAAAATGGGGGCCCTGGGCAAGTGCCCCGAATGCCCTGCCGTAAATCAGTCTCTGATCCTATTCAACAGCATTTAATATTTTATTTAATGGCGCAAATAGTATGTAGTTTCAAAAGAAGCCCAAAAAAGTTTAAGCCAAGGAGGAGGGAGGAATCAAGCCCTGCCCGTTATTAGACAATCTATATGATTTTATTTAACACTGCATCATAATACGTTCTCACGAAAGAAACATAATTAATGGAAGAAATTTCATAAACATTAATGAGAATATAAAAAAAAAATACTAAGCCAACAGAGCAATACTATATTGTAAATTTTTATTTAGATACATAAATGTACTTATAATATGGTTAATGCATATAAAAACTATATATATCTTTTTTAAACATATACTACAGAAGACTCTTCTTACAATGGCCCTTTCGTTATAATAACCACCACTGAAAATCCCAATTAGTTGATTACTTAATATGTGATATTACATTTAATTTGCTGTAACACCCTTTCCTTAGTATGACTTTCTAATACTTATCCTATGAAGGAATCAGTATATAGCACAAACAGACTACCTAGTTTAAATTCTTTACTATGAAAATAATCAACAACAAATTGTAATCTATTTTATATTCAATAAAGAAAATATTTGGATTTTGTGCCTTAATCAAGTATTCCGTTAGCATTTGTGTTCGATAACGATATTATCGACACAGGTTACGGTAGCCGAAATAACTTATTTCATGTTGTATGCCTCTATTGTATTGAAAATTTTTAAGACGTTACACAGGGAAAACCCTAGAGTATTTGAAACTGTAAAAATATAAGTTTTCAGTTTCGTGAGATTTTGTAGCCCTTAATAAGTGCAAATGTCCATAATTTGCTTAAATACTAAAAAAATAATGCTTGTAATAAATACCAAGTGTTTAATTTTTTTTTTAATGAGAATTATTTTAATGATAATAAAATTTTATTATAAGTTTAAATACACATTAGTTAACAAATTAATAAAACTCAATTTAGAATACTTGATAAAAAATAAACTTAATATTAAAAAACAAATCTTCAAGTAAACAATGGTTATAGTAATTGTATTCAGTTTTCAATAAATTATCAAGTCAAATTTTAAAACAGTTTTACTGTAATGAAAATATTTACAAATTTAATTTATATTGATCAATTGTTTTCTTTCATTTTACAATGTCATGATGCTAGAAACTTATTTATATAAATTTTAATAAAATGAAGAAAGCGGATAAATCCGTTAAAAAAATTAAACGTTTAAAAGGGGGAGGTAATTTTAATGTTTCAAAAGATACAAATTCATGTTTGAAAAGTCAAATACAGAACGACCGAGCGTACATTATTGACCACCTTTACAAAAAAAAGTAACCTGCTGTATTAAAAAATATACGTTTAATATTCTTTACAACAAAAAAAGCGGAACTCCTAAAGGAATAGCTCGCAAATTCAATGAAAACAAAAATCTTGTTTCGAAATTCGTAAAAACTACACACAAATCCATCTGTCAAAAACCATCCCGTTCATAACTTCTCGTATTCTTGTTTTTATTGACATTAAAAAGATGAAAAAAAACATCTTTTTCACATCAAACGTCTATTCTGTCCAATCAGAGACTAGTAGTATTTTATGCGACCACGTGAGCGGAATAAACGAAATGTAAATATACACATTTATAGATTTAGTTTACATTTTACTAAAATTAGCAACAACAAAACTTGAAAACACTATTTTTTTCCATAATTTATATAAAAGATCCACGATATTTTATTATCTGTCAATACTCAAAACGCATGGCGCGCGGTGTAAACATAAATACACATGTCACTATTCAAATAAAAAAAAAGCATGGTTTCGCAGTCAATCTAGAAACAGATACATAAACAAACCGGAATATTTAGCGCTTTCATCAGAAAATCTATCGCGAAATAAATGCCGCATTTTAACACAAAACAGTTCCATAGAATTTAAAAACGAACACTTTTTTCAAATATGAATAAATTATGCTAAAACAGTCATAAATATGTAAAAACATGCAGCTCACCTGTCCGGAGACCAGGCTTACTGTCCGCCATCTTGAATAATCGTTCTGAAAATCCAGCGCCGGAAGTTGACGGAAATACCAAATTGATTAGCATCTATAATCCAAATTTTATATTTTAAAGGCACAATTAAAGAACCATAGTTTCCCTTCCATCAATTCACCACGGAGTATTTTTTCAATATTTAGCAATCAAAATAATCGATTTCGAAACTTTTAAAAAGTTTAAAATTTAAAGGATTTTTAAATGTGTTTTAAAACTTATTTAAAAGGTATAGTTGAAACAAAATAAAACATATAGTGCTTTATAATGTTTTTTTCTAATTTTAGGTTTATTTCTATCCATTCAAATTCCCAGGTTTTCCATTTAAAATAAAAATTAAATCTTAAAATACACTCGCAGTGAAATGATTATTCGCCAATCACAGAAACGCATAAAATTTTGTGCGGGACTCGTCTTTTACATGTCAATCCAACATGGCCGACATCAAGTCAATCCCCAAGCCGAGAAACCTAAGTATGCACTATGAGTCAATATTGTTTAAAATGTTTGATCGGGTTGGAAGCCATTTAACAAAAAGAGATGTGTGCTTATTGACAATTTTATCTGGCACAAATATTGATGCTTCTCTCAAACGCAAAATCAAGAATGGCAAAGACTTGCTTCTTGCACTGTCAAAAACGGGTTATTGTGATGAATCTAATTTCTCAAGCATTATTGATTTACTGAAAGTAATTAAGCGACATGATTTATTACACATGATCCACATGCGACAGAAAATAAAAGGTAATGTATCTATTTTAAATAACTATATTATATAGAGCTTGTTTATGTTGGAACACCTATGTTATGAAATGTAAACAATCAAACCCTTTGCTATCGCAAATGGGTTTCCTAGGAAAACAACTACAGCTGCATCTTTTATTATTTTTAATTACTTATCTAGAATATTCGATCTTTTTATTATTAAAATTATACTGTTTTCCTCAGTTTGATCAAATAAAATAATTTGACTGTATAATTACATATACAAGTGTTTATGATTTCAGTTTTGTTATGTATCATTGTACTTTTCCTTGCGAACATACGCAATTGTACAATTAATTAATATGGATTTTTTTTGTACTATTTTTCTTAAAGGAAACCTAATATTGTTTCTTTTATAGGAGCATTCTGTTTTAAGTATTTGAAAGGAAATTTATTGGTCCTTTTTAATTTCTTCAATGAATTTGTGACTTTGATATTTTACTCCACAAGTGTATCATTCTTGATCAGAAATGCATTTGCCTATATTACTCTGCATTTTTTATACACTAATGTCCCAGGTTAATATGTCATATACGGTCACCCTTGGCGACTTTTCTGAAAATCCCATATTTTTCAACACGTTGCTTGCCGACAAAATTGGTCTGTTTGCCAATCAAATATCTCAATTTTCCCCTTGCATCAGTGTTTTGGTGCTGGGTTGCCAGATTTTTTTAAAAATCAGGGCGACCGTAAATGACGATTAATTGTTCAATATTTTAACCGAAAGTTTGGGTATTTAGTTGAATTGTACATTACGCCTTGACGACTTTCCTGAAAAAGCAATATTCTCAATGCTATTACGTTCTTTTCGACAAAAACCAGTTTGGTTACCAATCAAAGAACTCCGGTACAGATGTAGTATAAGACGTTCGGTGTGCGAGTTTTTTTTTGTTGCATGTTTTATAGGGGTGATAAATTTTTTAGTATGGCAACCACACCTGACATTGTTGGTATTTTCCGATTCTTGTGGCGACTTTCAATTTGGCAAGTCTATGACGTCAACGCGCTGCATAATCGTTTTTGTGCGTTCCCGGAATTAGGTTTAACAGCAATTTTTCGTCGCCAAAAAATAACCTCGCCAAATGTCCTATACTACATCTGTTCCAGAACTCCATCTTCCCAATGTATAGGCGTTTGGTGCCAGTTTTTGCGAAAAATCAGGTGTACCATAGAATAAATTTTTACCGAAACGTGTTTCGACTGTTAGCATGAAGCCATATTACTTTTTATGTCCGACTGAGAGAATAAAAATTTAAACTTAATTATTTTAAAACTAACCTACAAAGTTAATTTTAAAAACTCAATGTAATCCAATTAAAAATAAATACTATATTACTTAACGTTGGGCTTCAAATAAAGAGCAACAATCCAGTTATGAGCTTGCTGCTTTTCTGCCGATAAGGATCACACTAGATAACCTTAACTATACCCTCAGAATAACATTCTCTGCACATTCCATTTTTATGGATAGAGGGATTGTCAAGAATCCTATTGTTTGTTCTGTAATGTGCTGGTAACCTTTCTTACAAAATGAGTGTACAAATGTTTTTATTTACATATTCCTTGGGTTTAATTTTTAGCCACCAACAGAAGGAACACAAACAATGTGTTCCAAAGTATAATATAAAATCCCAAATTTAATTATTTTTCCTTTATTGTTATTATGAGTAATAAATAAAATGTAGTTGTGATCATTTAGCTGTTGTAAGCGTAAGCTTTTACATCAAATTAATCATGCTTTATGGTATTGTTGACTTTATTTTCATGTTGGCAAAGCAAACTCACCATTTTAACATTTTTATTTTCTCTGTATTCAATTATCTAGGCAACAGGAAAATAAAAATATATAATTTTTATTTTTCAGTTTTTTTGTTAAGCACTTTAAGTAAACAAATTTTTTAACTAATGGCAGTACCTGGTACAATGCACCTGGAATACAGGAGAAAAAAAATACTAATCACTAGGGAATAATTGAAAACTTTCCCCTAAAAAAAATTTTTAATTCCATGTACTCCATTTTCTTGTTGTCATCATTAGCCTAATTTTCTTTTATCTTTGAAATTATAAACTCTAAAAAATTTCTATTTTTGTGATATTTTCCTAAGGTAATGCATGCAAAAAATTAATTTTAACATAAATCTTAAAAATTAATGAGTGATAATATCAGCAAATTTCGTCTTAATATTGAAGGGTAATCCTGATATATATATATGTAATATATTTTATATCTACTTCCACTTCATTTTCTTTTGTAGAGATTGTTATTTAAGTAGATTAGTTGCATTGTCTGTAAAATATTAAACCAAAAAAAAAATAGATTTATTTCGCTGACCATTACCTGTAACCGCAGTTAATTTTTTTCCAATAAAATGTTAACTCTTTTCTTGTGTTCTATTTTTCATTTGCATATCCATCTGCATACAACTGTATAAATTTATTACGTGTTTTTAATTTAAAATAAAATTATGGTTATTCCTCTCCTGCAGTGACTCTGGACCCAGTTGAAGAATACCTCAAAACCATAAGCCAAGTACCTCAAACCACAGAACCAGCTGCTGGATGTCCAGAATCCGACCGCACTCTCAGGATAACAGACAACGGTGATAAAACCTCAGAACCAGGCCCTCCATCGGACGACCGTATCAATTTCCCAGGCAGCGAACCTCCTGCGAATAAAAGGTTACGCAGGAGCCAGCGGATTTCCACACAGTCTGTTGTTGGTGAAGAAACTGATGACACAAATAAAAATATACTTGGACTTAGAAAGAAAAACACCTGTGGTAAAATATAATTTGTTTGTTTTTAATCTTTGGTTTTTTTTGGTGAAATTGCTAAATTTATTATAGCTTATTTGAACATATTATTCTTATATGGTGATTAGAGCAAAATTAGCACCAGTCAAAGGTAAATTCCTAGTGTGCGGTGCTCCGTTGTCGCCAAATCCAAAAATTGGCGCCAAGGCAAAAATGACGGGTTTTCTTTGTCGCCAAATCAAAATGGCGGTTTGGGTTGATTAATTAATGTCGTACTAGAGCTGCATTGTGGGCTATTGGCGATGGTTCGGGGCCTATCTCGAAGGAAAGACCTGGGGACGATGCCTCGTATTTTTGAACCATGGTCAGATGGCGGACATTGCGTTGGTCCGGGCAGTCTATCGTGGTGCTTATAGGTGATCCTTCGGGCAGGCATTTCGATGGCACTCTTTAGTCCGCATAAACATCCATAGCTAAGAAAAAGCACGAGCGAAACATCGATTCGAAAATTGCGCTAATACGTGGAACCAAGCTAGAGGGAAAAAATTTAGGGTTGCCATATAACATGATATTTTCGCACGCAAACTTTGTCGGCAAATACCATTTGGCGAGGGCACCGGACACTAGGAATTAACCCAGTCAAATTTAGAAAGTCGGGCACTTTAACTTTCTGTGCTGGGATATGATAAAAAAAAGTAGCACTTTTTTTTCACAGAAACCTTGGCTATTAAGTACTGCTAGTACCGGCGCTGGTTCAATAATGTGATGGACTGTATGGTTTCTTTACAAAAGAGTTGATTCAATTCTCAAGACCATTGAATATTCCAAAGCAACGGGTAATTGCAAGTCCGGAAGCTAAAAACGATAGGGAATTGGTCGTCAGAAACTCATGCTGAGCGTCTGTACTGGAGGAGCGTAGTTTTTAGAATGAATGGTTTGCCAAAGTGTCTTGAGGAGAAAGGGCGCCAACGAGTGGACAAAAAGATGCCAATTTGGCCATGTTTCGTTTCCGGCTCTCGCAGTACATAACATTGGCTATATGACTGATACTTCTTATGGAGCATTTGTTTATTATATCCCACTATTTATTACCCATTTATAACCCTTCATGTTGCGTTAGCCTTGCATGTTTACCATGTAGAACATTTTTCTCGAATAATATCAATGATGTAAGCCACAATATTTAATATACTATTTGTAATTATACAATCCTAGAAGTGTTTTGATAAAGGCCGATTAAATATTTAATATGAATATAAACAGACCCCGGGTGAAAATGCTTACTCTAAAAAAGAATATAATTGTAAAGTTCCAAGAAATGGCAATAAAAGAACCTCAAACTTCACTTTGTTTTGTATTTCTGGGGAAGGCTACAAACTGTAACAAACAAGCTGTGTGCGGGGTCATAAAATTCCAGGTCGGAGATAACAAACCTTTATTCATTGAAAAAGAGGCTCTTTTCTCATAAAAAAAAATCTTCAATCATTCGAAGACTTCCATACTTTTTCCCCCTTTTGTATCTGATTATAACTCCAGTTCTCTTGCTATATATATTGACTTTCCTTTCTAAGATCTCTAGATTTGTTGGTGTTTGATAAAATTAATTTATTTCAACTTTGTCATTTTTGTTACATTTTCAATAAATTTATTCGTTAAATTTCTTGCAATAATGACACCGAATTCTTAAGCAGTAATTCTTTAAGGCATGTGTAGTGTTTTGGTTATATAAGGCATATATGCAAATAGTAACGACGCTTGTACATTTACTTCATATTTAAAAGCTGCAATTGCATTTGGTTTCTGATATGGTATATTATATTCTTTAAAAATTCTGTCATTTATCTTAAATGGGTCATATTTTACTTGGGAAAATATTGTTTATATTTTTTAATATCAAATTATATTTTACAAATCATTTGCAATTAGTAAAATAAGCAAGAGTTTACATTAAAAAACATGACTTAGTTCATTTGAAATGATAACAAAAATACTGCTTTGACCATTTCACTGTTATCCCATTATAAAATTGATAAGCTTAAAAACATATTATCTATTCTCTAAAGAAATTCCTTTTAAAGGCTCTGGTTTCCTCACTTTTGGGCACACATTATGGATGTGGCATGCCATAGTTAGCATGATTTTAGTGTATATATAAAATCCATGGCTAAATTATACTAAGTGATTTTTATATTATATAAAATCCTGCATCCATTGGAGGCACCGACTCTGAAATTTTTTGCCGTTTTATAAGCAAAAGATGTCATTTTAGATATGTTTGACAGAGTTTTTAGTAGAAATTCAATACAAATTTGTCTTGGAGTATTTAATTTTTGAGTTTGTATTTTCTAATTTTGAGGGGGGAAATTAGAAAACTGGTTTGTGAGGAAAATTTTTGTACAAGATTATTTTGCATGTATGGTGGTTTTCCTCACAAACTGGAGTTGCTACCCTGAATACACAAGAAATTCCGATCCTACTCCAAAAAATAACTGCATTTTTTTTTAATTAGCTTCTCAATTTATTAAATACTACATGTTATTTTATCTGCAAATATATTTTTTGAGTTATATTAATTTTTTTCTATTTGGAATAAAAAATATAATACAGAGTATAAAAACTTGATATTTACATTTTTGTGCACATTTTCGTATCCAGCACTTTTATTTAAAATATTATATTCTTAAATTTTGAGGAAAAGAAAAATATTTTTTTTCCGTAATTGTAAATTCTCTCCAATAAGTCCAATATCCTACCTTATCTCACTTGTCATAGCAATGTTCTATTGTAGAAATAATTTTTTTAAATACTCTTGGTGAAACTATTTTTAGACTTTGTGTCAATTTTTTTTTATGAATGATTTTAGTTTTAAAACTAGAAATTAGTTAACAAAATATCAGTGAATTGTAAAATAGAGGGGTGGGAAAGCTCAGCCCAGTCATACCTTTTTTGGTGAAAAACTTTTTTTAATTTATAACACTGAACAAACTAGTGTATCCTCAAAATGAAGCAATCACAATTGGTTTCATCAAATTTCTGTTTTTTTTTATGTTGATATTTTCTAGAATTTGAAGATGGTGTAATGTTAATTGATTGTGCTTTCTAGTGGTAAAATTTTGCAATGGACACTCCTTTTGAAATCGTTGTGGAAGGTCTTCCTGAATGTTTAATGTTTATGATCAATTGATATATGTCTTTTTTTGAACCATTTGTATCACTTGACAATTCACCCAAAAAGTATTGATGCTCATCTGATCATTTCATAAGAGTTTCTGTAAAGAGTACTTGAATTTCCTACAAAATGTCATCCATATTTACGATATATCTACTTATTGTGAAATTAGCATGTACTTTAGATCACTTCGCATAAAATAATTTTACGACAATTAATTATATTACATTAAATATAATTGTTTACTAACTTTTTGAATACCTCTTGAATACATACCCAAAAATTTAATCTAAAAAGAGATTTGTCAAAGTCAAACCAACAGAAGTCCATAACTTTTCATGAAAAAGAGGGCTGGTTTACTTTTATATGTATGGACTACAGGGCTCTGCCTCCTACTCGCTGATGTTTGTCCACCCCGAGCGGCTTTCTATCCAAGAACTCCTCAGCTTCCAACTGAGAGAGTGGTCTATACCCATTTTGAAAATAAATTTTCATTTATGCTTCAACTTTCTCATAATGCAAATAGGCGACAAGGCCTTGCCAACTTTGAGCATTTCTACTAAGTTGCCTCTTCAACAACACTGCTGCACTAATTATTATTCTACGACTTATTTGACATAAAAAAAATTGGTAACTCGCTTTTGCATTTGAGAGGTTTCCATGGCAGCATTACGTTGTTTGGATGTCAAATAGCGATGATTATTTTATCTAGTTTTAAAACTAAAATTTAATTTTTAAAAATGTGACAATTCTCAAGCTAAAATAACAATCAAAATTTGAAGTTATATATAAATATTCTTATATGAAGGAAATTAAAAACAATCAATTTTTAACAAAATTATTTGAATGAAATAAGTGCTCATCAATTTCTTACAATAAAACATGTAAAAGAAAAAGATAATCTAATTCACCATTGTTTGATTTTTCAAGCATTTAAAGCAAATTGGAGTGGCAACACTTATAAAAAAAAATTACAATTCGATTAATCAAAACCAAACAATTCAAGAATTTTTTTTAGTAAAACGGAAATTTATAACTTGAAGGCAAAATTTTTTTTTTTAAAAAATAGGGATATACATTAGATTAGATATATGACTACTCTCATACAAAAAATTCGAATTATGGGATATTTGCTTCTATACATTTCACTTGACACAATGTAAATTCTTACGTTTTTCAACTTTAACATCATATAACTTCCAACGTAATTGTTATATTGCAATAAAAATACCAACATTGTATTCTCCAGAACATTTCTAAATAATCTCCATAAATTTCATAATTATCTGATAAGTTACCTCTCGACAGGAATAACTCAAAACAGGGTTACAGTCTGCCGAAACTCATGTTCGTAAATGATTCCAATAAGTTGTGCTTTCGTTATTTTAAATCTCAATTTATATTTATCTTATGAAACTTCAAGAGATTAGCGAAAAATCATTTTAAATACTAATATCTTTCAGATGTCCGTTTACGTGTTCGTGCCGAGTATTGCAACTACCAATCCGTTCTGCAAGGTAATGTTTCTTCTGTGAAACCTGATCCTGTAGAACGACAGCTGGAGTGTTTTGCTCAAGCCAGTGCCATTTTACGAGCTCGGGATTTGGGCTACATTGTTTGTGACATAAAGTTCTCAGAAATAACATACCTCGATGCTTTTTGGAGAGATTACCTCAATGGATCTTTGTTAGAAGCTTTAAAAGGTGAGTGCATTTTCTGTTTTTCCTGCAAAATATTAAAAAATTAAAGGGAAATTAATAATTTCTCAACTTTTCTGGGAAAGTCAGGCAATTTTTCTAAATATTTTAGCTGAAAGTGCCTAGTCATATTCCTTTCTAGAACGTTTTCTTTACATTTTAAATAAATAAATTTGTAAAAATGATTGCATTTTAAATATATGTAAAATGTTATTTTTCTCTGTTATTTTTTACACTTTGATAGTTTAGATTGCAGGCACTTCATTTTTATGGGTTACTTTTCATATATTTTACATTCGTGAATTTTTTAAAAAAAACTTGAAAATTCCAGGGAATTTTAATTTTAATGTGAAGTGGCAACCCTGGGAAAACTCTCCATTGATCTCAGACCCTATTTTGTTTTGTTGCAATTGAACACTCTAAGAGATAAGCATAACAAATATATAAGTTTGCTTTCACTGCAAAGGAGAAATTCAATTATATTTCCCAGATATTCCTTTTTTAACTTTAACTTATTAACTCTGAAGAAATCATTGTTTTAGTAGAGGAAAATTTCAAAAACATTCCCAATGACTTAAAAATTTCAAAGTAGGATTTTTTTTTTTTAATTATATGTATTGCTGAGAAAACTAAAGATACACAAAAGCAGTGTTCACTCTATAAATAAAAAGGGGCAGGGCACTATTGGCAGGAAAAGGGCACTTCCAAAAAAGTTTGGGGTGGGCAAGTCCACCCGTTAACACATCGGGATGCCCTTTGCTTGAAATTAACACAGATTCATTGCGAATGCGCAACTAGCATAGTTAAAAATAAGTTTTTTTCTTCTGTCTTAATTCCGATTTACACATAAAAACTTAAGATCAATGCCTCTTTTTAAAGACAGTTAGGGGAGCAAAGACGTTTGTGCTTGATTAAAGAAGCTGGGAAGCAAGATCACTTGTACTTGATTTAAAAGGGCGGAATTTTTTCAAAATTGGGCAGCAATTTCCCCAAAAAGGCATGAGGGCGCTATTAAGATTTAAAATGGGCGGGCCACCCTTCAAAAAATGCCTAGAGTGAACAATGCAAAAGTATATATACCTTCTAATCCAAATATTCTTTTTACTGTTGGAATTTATCTTTACTATTTAGTTTGAAAAAAAGTTAATGAAAATTTTTTGTATATTTAAAAACTGTGGAAGATGAGATTTTCCATGAAATTTATTTTGCTCAGATTTTAATGACCCCTATGTTATTTTTTTTCTAGGTGTATTTATTACAGAGTCTTTAAAACAAGCAGTTGGCAATGAAGCTATAAAGTTGCTTGTAAATGTGGAAGAAAGTGATTATGAAAAAGGACGCTCACTTCTCATGAAGAACCTCAATGATTCAAACTAATTTACTGTGCATACAGATATATATAACAGCAGTATGAAGCCTGGTTTTTATTTAATTTCAAACATACAAATTGTGATTTGAAGGTTTCTCTGTTTTGTAAGTTGGTAAAATTTTTATTCTCTCTTTAGTTATCTTAATTTTTTTTTATAATTTTTTTCTAATATCGACATTGTTATGGTGTTGTCATCCTAAAGTGTTTTAATGTATTTTTCCTGAATTGTTTTATTATACTGCAGTGAAAATGGTCGCTGTAAACCACTTTGGAGTTTACTTAGTGAGCAATCCCCGTGGTTGAGTGTTGCTTTTGTACAGTTTAATGTTTTTCATAGTATAGTGTATTTGTTACGAAACATATTTTTAAAGATTTTTCTGCTATTGTTTTATCTTCAGAAGAATATTCTTTATTGTATTTGTTACTTTGTATATGGTGTCGCAGTGCTTTTTTTCACAAAATGAACTTCTATTCGTTCTGCTCCTGCTCGGTCCAATCACTGGAAATGACAGGTTTTCTCTCAAAATATATTATCTTTTAGAAATGTTTATCGGTTAACATAGTCTACCTCATGAGACAAAAAACACATTTGGTTTTTTTTTTCTTTGCTTTTCCAGAATTTTAAAAAAAAATCTTAATTCAAATGTTCATTTTGAAGTTGCATTATTTTGCTCTTTTAAAACTCTATGAATACCTCACAACTTTTTGATAGCCAAAATATTAAGCTGAAAGAGACTTCCATCTACCTCATAGGTTTGTCATTTCATGCTACATTGCAGCTCGATTTTTCTTCTTTTTTTTTAATATTAGTAGCAAAAAGTAACAATTTGAAATGAAATTGTAAAAATTACATATAATTAGTTCCATATCCCTTTCTCTTTCTGTCAATATTTTACTAATGCTTGCCCTGTGATACACATTGTCGGGAGTACCTTAAATTTCTTGTCTTGAAAATTCACAACTTTAGTCTAAAAGGTTTTCAGTGCAAACCTTACCTGTTTGTAATTTCTAGCCAGGGTAACCCCTTTATTGCTCCATTGCAATATGGATATGGCTTTATCCTTTTTTATCAAGTGACTCCTTCATATAAAAAAAATAGTTAAACTGAATATACATCTGGAATATTTACATTGTGTAGGAAAATATTGTATAATATCTATATTCTTGTGATTTACAAGATATTTATTGGGTTTTTTTTTTTATAAGAAAGCCTTGTAGAGTGTTGTCAATACCACTTTCATTTAAATGTGACTTGTGTTTAATGTCCCAACAGATAACAAGTACTTCTGAGTACAAATGAAACAATCTCTTTTATTTTACATTCAATCCTAAAATAAAAAGAGTTCATACGTGGATGAACTATAAATTATGCATTTTCTTTGACACTCTTGCATTCAGCAAACTTGAATTAATGCTTATGAACTTGTTTAGATATATATTTGTACAGCTTACACAATAACAAGATTGTCATTTCTGATCAAAAAGCTAAACTCTGAAAATCATATACATTTAGTTTTATGATTTTGTAAACTAATTTCATTTTGCATTCTATTCTAACTAACAAAATCAATTGTGTCTTGCACCTCTTTGATTAACTATGTAAACATAAAGTTGTATTTTTAAGTTTGAATTATTTGTTTGTTTAATAATACGTTACCTTTGTTATTGAACAAAATCACAGTTATTTAATATAATTGTCTGCATTTTCAGAGTCGCTATTTTTTTATTCATATATAATTTCCAGTAAAAATAAACATGTAATAGAAATGTTCTTCCCTAATAGTACATTAATTATATTGTAATGCTGTGTCAAAAACTTTATTACCATTATCATATTTTTCAAATGGGAAAAACAGCATAGATAATACACAAGTATAAAATGGACTTGCGTATAAAGCCAATGTTTTTGTATTGAATTTGAATGCTGTTTTTAACAAATATGTAATGCCTACTAACTTTTATGTTTCATCTATAAATGTTTAACTTTTTCGTTTTTATTGTAAAGTTGTGCAACTCAATTGAGCATGGTATTGGTATTTTAAACAATTGTACTTTTAATTGGCTTACAATAATGTTTTAAAGGTTCAAGTCACATAAATTCATTAGCTTGATTTCTGATAAAGTGTACCAATCTTGGTGTTTGTAGAAGAAAGCTTTGCATTTATAAGATACTGTAACTAAATCATACTAATGCTGCCATACACCCAATATCATGCTAATAACACTTTCTGTTAATACTGGACATTTTGTTAAATTTTTCAAATGTATATATTACAAATCTACTTGTTGCTGACTAATTTGAAAAATGAATTCACATTTTCATACTTGTTATGATTTTAATGCATTTTACATGGAAGATAAATGGTAGATTTTAAGAGGCAAATATTTTATAGAAGATTGCCTATTTGAAGGCTGAAATGTGTACTTTTCGACACATTATATACCTCACAATCGTTTCCCTCAAAATAATCTGTTAAGCCGTCAGGCGACCGTGTTCGGCAGGAATACAAAATGCAGGAATTTATTCACATGTATTGCTTGTGTCTTGTGCTACCTCATGCACATATAACAATCAGAGCCACCATTATCTCAATTTTACCCCCCTGAATGCTATGTGAAGATAGGAATTATTTTAATAAATTCAAATTTTCATGGTGATGATTTATCTAAAATATTTTTGCAGGTGGATTAATTTTAAAAAGGCATTAAAAGTTGCTTGGGCCATTCACATGTAAATCAATATTCATTCTGCTGGATGTTGCTTTACAATTGTCAAGTTTCATGGAATGTTATAAATAATTAATATATAAACAAGTGCAATATTCTTATTCACCTGCTAAAATATTTTAGTTAGAAATTTCAAGTAACATAAACTTTTTTTTTTATTGTTAACAGGATTTGTACTTGAAATGTGTTTTTAACTATTTAAGATAGTTAATGAGTAGAGTCTAAAGTTTTCTCAAAATTTAAATATTTGCATTTAATTTTTCATGTTTTCATAAAAAAAAAAAGTTACAAGCTTTAAACATCTCTGTTCATTGCTGTAGACCAGCCATACTATAAAAAAAAATTACCCATTTGCTATAAAAATTTGTTCATCCTCATAGTACGCCAAAGTCCGCATGTATTGTCTTATTTAACTTGTGTCCTGACTTGCTGAAGTTTTCAATAAAATTTACAAAATATTGTAATTTAGCCATTGTGTGTGATTAATTTTTATCCATAACACGCCTGTGAAATGTTCATTACAAAAACCTAATGATTACCAAAATTTAAGATGAAAAGAATTTACCAATTATTTTTAACTTTAGTAATCATTAGATATAAACTTCAGGGTGTCCAAGAATATTTGGGCATATTATAAAATTATCTAAAAGATAAACTAAATGGGATAGAAATAAAATATATTTACTAACTTACAATGTAGCTATACTCGTGGACAACCTAAGTTGAACCTGAAAGGGAAGCTATGATATGTATAAACAGTGGCGGCGATTCGGGGGGGCGGTTGCCCCCGCACTTTTTTCGGATGTTGCTCCCGCACTTTTTTAATATTGCACATTTTAAAACTAAATAACAAGTCAATTGTTTTACGGCATTGCCTAACCAAGGAAAATTTTTGAACCCAATCCTCCCACCACCACAGGCATTAAGGGGGGGGGGGGGGGGGTTGTCAGGAGTTTCAAATCCCTTTCATTGAAAGTCAAGTGAAAAAAAAAATTTGAACGAATGTGGTATCGTTATTCTTTAAAAATAATTCCTAATTTTAAAACTATAATAAATTCTTTATCTAAATTGAGCAGCGTCGTTTTCAGATTTCCAGACAGTATTCCAATAATTCATTGATTGGCGCCTTACATTTACTCATTCTGGTTTTTTTTCGGAAAAAGAAATAGCATATCTTTACATAGAAAATGCAACTGTTTGACCTTCAATTCAAAAAATAGATCAAATCCCCTGCTTTTATTTATCTGATACATTAAAATAGTATTCGGTCTTAATAAAATCCGTTAAATGAGATGTTTATTGTGTAATATTGGCGCCGAACAATTGCGTAATCCATAGGCCTGTAGATAGGTGGGTAGGGTTTGTCATTAGTTTGCCGTTAATGTCATTGTTTTGATCTTCGTCGGCTCTGCTTTTTAGCGAAATGAAGCGAATTGTGCAAAATTCAGTTTTAAATTACTTTAATAAAAAGAACAAATGTGAAGTTGAACATGACAGCAGCAGTAACACAAGCACTACCGTTTCCATTCAAGAAAGCTTGTCTGTTTGCAATCTACGACACGGAATTTTCAAAATCGCGCAAGTATACGTTTAAAGCCATTATCTTGATAAATTACCATTATCTTGAGTTGTAACATTTATATATCATATTTCGAAATCTTTTACATCATTCATATTATGCGATTGTACTTCAATTTAATTTAGCATAATTGTTCAATTTATAATTTAATTTCAAATTATTATTGGAAAATTAATTCGAATTTCAGTAATCATTGATATTCGTAAATTTCGACTATTATTGCACTTCATCAAATGCGTAACGAGGGTACAGTTTAATTTAACCGTGAATAGATATATTTAAAAAACTTTTGTTTAAAGATTGATTTATTCATACACGGATGAGATGTTTTTGCTTTTCCCAAAATATTCATTTAAAAAGAATAGTAATAATAATTCGACAATGAGATCTTGTTATATGATTTTGCTATTATGATTTTGGTTTAGATTTTTACAAACCCGAGTTGGAAAAATTTATGCTTAAAGAAAATTTATATTATTAGCAAATGATAGGGAAGGTTATAAATTGTCCAACTTGTAAGATTAAATTTATATCAGACCTCTGAACGGACACTGCATTGTAACATGCGTGCAATAAACCAATACTTTTGAGAGAACTGTTTAATATTACCTAATTTATAAAAAAGTTGAAAATGTCGATAAGCTGGAACTGGGAATTTTTAGCGCTGTTGAGTTGGGAATTTCGATCGTTAAGTTTGATTTGGTTAAATAACGTCGCACTAGAGCTGCATATTGGGCTTTGCCGACGATTCGGGGCCCATCTCGAAGGAAAAACCCGGGAACAATGCTTCATATTTTTGAACAATGATCAGATAACGAGAACAACACCTGAGCTGGGCATCCGGCGGCGTTAAGCCGGAAATTTTGAATCGTTAAGTTGGGAAATTTCTTAATCGTTACCAAACAGATATTACAAAGAATCTCAAACTTTAAATTTGTTCTTTAAATTTATTTCATAATTAGGGAGTGATTTATTAATTTTAAAAATAGTTATTGACAATTGTTAAATATAATTAATGACAATGATAACTGATGATGTTGTTTATCTGCCAACGTATTCCTGTGAACGAAAATTAATAATTTTTTAAGAAAAAAAGTGGTGGTGGGTTGGGAGAGATGTTTGTTGATTTTTGTGGGGTTAAGGATTCCCCCCTCTAGGTGAGGGGGGATAGATGCCAGATGCCTAGGGATTGAAAGGGTGAGGATGGGAAATTTCCTTCATTTCTTTTTCAATACTGATACAAATGGAAAAGATACCTATCCCTTTGGAAGTAGGTCAATAAATATGTTAATTAAATTCTTGCAACAGTCCGTATCCTTCCAAAAAAAATTGGGAAATAATCGGTAATGGGTTAATAATCGACCTGGGCGTCTCGCACTTATTTTAATTTAGTATCCTTTCCTTCAAATAACTCAATATAGAGTAAATATATAAATATGCAATATTTATTGTTTTGGCGGTCAACATTTTTATACCCCCCCCCCCCCCCCTCCCGCATGTTTCGTCTTGCCCCCCCACTTTTACCACCCAATCGCCGCCACTGTATATAAATATTCAATTGCTTTAGGCTCAACTTAGGTTGTCCCGAGTATACAAATGTTTATACACTTCTGTGTGTTTCTGTTTCCCAAAACGACTTGGGAAGAGTTATACTCAATGCGAATGCAAGACCAACTCGATATATGCAGCTTTCGAAGAATTTCGAATGGAATTGCGGGAGAAAGGATATTTGGTCCAATAGTTCACTCTCACATTGAGGACTTATAATTTAACGAGGATTTAAATTTTATAGGTCCCTTTTTTTAAGGTGTTTGGTCCTTTTTCTCTAGGGACATATGTGAAAAGTATTGCGAGCCCACTTTTTTTTTTTTTTAATAAAAGTACCTAAAGCCACGACCCGTCGATTAAAACTGAAGTAGCAGTGATTAAACGGATCAGAGTGTGTCCAGATTTTACAGATTAATCTTTGGTTTTGTTAATTAACGTCGCACTAGAGCTGCACAGTGGGCTATTGACGACGGTTCGGGATCTATTTCGGAAGAAAGACCCGGGAACACATTCATACAAGCACCTCGTTATTTTAGAACCATGGTCAGATGTCGAGGAAACACCTGAACTTCAATAGACGTCGGGACTTTGGACCTCGATCAGATTTATCGTGCACCAGTCCCATATACACGCCGTTAATTTTTGCGGATGTTCTGGACGATTTTTCTAGTATTTTATAGAGAAGCTGGCAACCCTCCGATCACTAGATCTTGAAAGAATAAGAACTTCGGAAAACTGTCTTATATTTTTTAACCAAAGGTCAAATGACGAGATCAACATCCGACTCGTATATTTGAACCATATTTTAGCAAATCGTAGGCGTGCTTTTATTTATCCCTAAAATGCAGTGCAGCTACTAATCAGAGGATTGCTGATTCGAATAAGATGGACTTGGCAAATAAAAGTAAAAAAAGTAGTGATATTACGATCGGAGGGTTGCCAGCTTCGCTACAAAAATACTAGAAAGTCGTCCAGAATATCCAACAAATTATACTGGCGTGTGTATACGAGACTGGTGCACGATAAATCTGATCGGGGTCCAAAGTCCCGAAGTCTATTGAAGGCGTTGGGTGCCAGTTCAGGTGTTTCCTCGTCATCTGACCATGGTTCTAAAATAACGAGGTGCATGTATGAATGTGTATGTGTTCCCGGGTCTTTCCTTCGAGATTGACCCCGAACCGTCGCCAATTGCCCACTGTGCAGCTCTAGTGCGACGTTAATTAACAAAACCAAACTATTAAGATTGCATCGGGTGCCAGCTCAGGTGTTGTAATCGTCATCCGACCATGGTTAAAAAATACGATGTATAGTTCCCGGGTTTTTCCCATGATTTTCTTTCGAGATAGGCCCGAACCGTCGCCAAGAGCCCACTGTGAAGCTCTAGTGTGACGTTAATTAATCAAACCAAACTAAAATGTAGTGCTAACATGTCGTCAAAAGGTTGGCTTGGTTAAATAACGTCGCACTATCGCTGAAAAAGTGGGCTATTACGGCCGTTCGGGAACCATCTCGAATAGATGACCCGGAAACAATGCCTCTTACATTTGATTCATGGTCAGATGACGAGGACAACACCTGATCTCGCACCCTTCACAACCTCAATAGGCGTCAGAACATTAGGACCCGATCAGATTTAACGTGGCCCAGTCCCGTATACACGCCGTGGAATTTGGAGGATAAGTTCGGACTACGTATTGTTATTTCGAGGATAATCTGACAACCCTCCGATAACAATCTCACTGCATTAAAAAAATTCTTGTCAAGCCCTCTCATCCGTATTCGAACTCGCAACACTTTGGTTGCTAACCGACGACGGATCCTCGGGCTACAGACCCCGCACTTTTCAGAAAGAAAGTCCTGTTAACTCTTGTGGTCTTCGCGTCTTATGCTATTTCAGAACACTCATTGAAAGAAACAAAAACGTAAACACAATTTGTTCTATCTCCTTTTTCTATATAAGAACGGGCAACCTTGAAGCACCCATAAAAGTTCAACAAACCACCTTCATTGCAAATCACTTGAATATTCAGATAATTATTTTTGGCAACAGCGGTGCTGCTTTTGGAATGTAGGCAAACTGGCAGACGAATTTCGCGGCTGACTATGATAATTTTAATATTTACCCTGCAGCGGCTCAACAGGAGATCTGCAATATTACGTTTCCCTTCTCTGATGAGGCGACTATAAGATTTCATCAGTCATGTGCAGGTGTGCTAATTTATTTATAGTTAAACAAGTTGGATATTTTTGACAAAACTTTCTCTTTCTTTCACGCTTGCTTATGTGCGCGCAAGATGCTTGCTAGGGCCACATTTTACCCTTCTCTATTCTATAATGTTGTCATGGAGAGATTGTCATCTAGAGCATGGTATGATCGAATCGATGAAAATGTCATACTTGGAGCCCTACCTTTTCGAACTATAACAGAGCAGGTAAGTGTGTTGTGATCGAAAATGGTTTACCAAATCAGTGTTAACTATTTAGTAATCAATGAATTTTAATTGAGTGGTTTGGAAATTTTAGTATCCCATTTTTTTTAATTTTAAGATCGATTTTAATCAAATAGCTAGTTTAAAGTATGCATTATTTCAATGCAATGCCATTGTTCAAGATTAATTTTTACATTGTATCAATATAATTATTTACCATTACTTAATAAAAGGGTTATTTACATTGTTAAATGGGTTATGATATTCAATGGACAACATGCACAACCTGGTGCCAATATTGTGGAACAAGGTTTTATATTGGTAAAGAAAAAAACATACGTCTTTAACTTAACTGGTGTCAATATTGTGGATAAACAAGGTTTTATATTGGCAAATCCAACTTTTGAGTAAACAAAAACCAAGTGCATTTGTTTAGCTAAACTATTGTGGATAAACAATCATTGTACATTGGTAAAGAAAATGGCATTGATTTAACTATTCAGCAAACAAACAAAATTTCATGTGAAAAGATACAGATTAAATACCACATGCTTTTGTTTATCCGCCAGATTTATTCTCGACACTACGTCATGAGTGTCCATTTGGTATTTTTTGGCGCAGTTTTGAAAAATGGGCAAGCTTCATGGCGGTAGTGACTGAGTTTCATTAGGCAACGTCTACAAGCGTCGTAACTCTAATATTTAAAAAACACCACATTTAGAAATTAATCACCTTGAAGTTAAAACGAAATTAAACATTCTACCCCTTAAACAATTTTAGTGTTTAAAAGAAAATGTCTATGCTTAAAGACTATTTTGATTCTTTTGAAATTCGTAAATATGTCCTCTTAATTTGATTTGAATATTTTATTTTGCTTATTTTCAAATATCTCTAAAAAGATTCATATTGGTTTGGATTACTAAAAAACTTGTGTTAAATGTAACATAAAGTAATAAGGTTAACCTAATAGATAAATAAAAATTCCATTAAAGTTGACAACACTCCTTTGTGTTTATCTCAATAATAAATGCATATCAAATAATTTTTAAAGCTAACCTGGTTTTGAAAAATTTAGCTAAGGAAAATAAAATACAAATATAACCAGTTGAATTGATTGCAAGTAAATTCATTCAACTCTTCCATATGAAATGCTTTTCAAAATTTACTTCTATTCACACCCCAAACTATTAACATATTTTTTTACTTTAGCATTACAATTGAAAAACTATCTTTTTTTTATTATGAAATCTAAACTATGTGAAAATTGAAATACATCCTCAAATCCATCAATAAATACGTCCATGAAATAGTTAATGTTCACTACATATTTTTATTAATAATAGTTTTAAAGTTTAATGAGTATACATTGTTCAGTCATTTTAGATTAAAAAACTTAAGATAATTAAATTTTTATTTTTTAAAAATTGTTTCTTGACAATATAATTTTGCTGTTTTAGGTTTTGATCTTCAAAATCTTTTCATTATAATTAAATGCTTGTGTTCAAATTACTTAAATCCATTTGTTAAAAGTGTGAACTTTTGCTTTAAGTGTGAAAACATATAACAATGTAGATATTTGTTTAGTTAATTGAAGAAGAAAATGTACGAGGTGTGATATCAATGAATGAAGATTTTGAATTGCAAAGATGGGTGACTACAGAAGAGGTAATTAGCAATTCTTAATATTTTATTAATAAAAGACTTGTTACTCCAACCCATTGATGCTCAAGCAAAATTGCTTTTAGTGCATGAATTAAATTCATGTTCTCAATATATGTATGTTTTTATAATTAAAATCTTTAATTATTTTAAAGAACTGGAAATTAATTTCCTTCTCAAAGCAATAATGTAAAAAAAAATTGTAAAAAGTAGTTTTATGCAATGGTGACAAGCTAAGGAGCAAGTGTCGCCTCCCTTTTTGAAAATACAAACAATAAAAATTGCAAGGAGCAATTGGTCACATTTCACATACAATTGTCCCTAAGGATTAACCAGACAGTGGTTTTGCTGGATATCCGGCTCACATTATAAACTGGATATCCAAACTGGACTTTGCCGGAAATCCAGCATTTTTTTTTTTTCAAGACAAGGATTTTTCTTAATAGTTTTTTAATAAACTGTTCATATTTATAATGATTTTGAAACGGCGGAAGCTATACTGTATGATGTGTTTGAAAATGTAATTTTAAAATAATTCCAAATTACTGATCTAAATTGCCCTATATTTAAAGGCTAAATCTAGCTCTTACTAGACTGGAAAAAAAATTATAATATATAACGAACAGAAATATAGATATGCAGCACCAACCGTGTGGGTTGTTCATTGTTCAAACTTGAAGATGTCTCGAATTGTCTGGAGCATATCTTCCTTATATTATCCATTCTCTCTGACGCACCGTGTTTGAAACGCATCCGGTGAGGTTTTAACGAAAAAGTTATCACTCTACTCCTTACCCAACTGAATAGCCCGAGAAATATTCAAGAAAGAATGCAGACTGCAGAATACATTGGTAGTATTTTCAGGAAAATACTCAAAGGGAGAACAAAACATAATTAATCACCATAAAAAAAAATATGTGATATTTTATTTATCTGGATATCCGGCACTTTGTTTCAGGATCTCGGATCATTAACAATCAGCCAGGTACAGGATAGTCACAGGATATTCATGTCATTCCTAATTGCCACGGATGAAAGTTGGTAAAAATCACAAGTCGTAAATTTAAAATTTCATTTGTATTCACAAACTCATGTTTTTATATCAGAAAAGTTGGAATTAGCATATAAAGATTTTAATGTGTATCAAATGTTCTAGAACTGAAAATAATTATTGTACTTTTTTACTGATTGTTCAAAATTCTGGTTAATTGTTAAAGTTCAGGCATAAAAACATGTGACATTACAACACTTACTTGTAAGTTCTTTAAAATTATAATAAACAATACAATTTTGAGAAACTAAATATCTAGAAATTGAAAGCTATTTTATCTCAAGTTAAAAACTATGACTCTTTGTATTGCAATCATAATTACAATTCGATCAGATAGTGGTGAAAATTTTTAATTCATCATTGCCTAACTCAACAACAAATTGAGTTGTGCAGTTCTATGTCATTCCACCTTCTATTGGCTTTGACAAATTGCCAATCGCATAGAGCATTAATTTTCATTTTCCCCGTCCCATATTCTGCTCTGGACAAAACTCAAACAGATTGAAATCCTTGTTATTACAGAAAAACTGCCACCCATAATCACAGCGTTATGAATTTAATATGTTGGTTAATATTGCACCAGTCACTGTCAGTGGATTAAAAATAGGCTCTTATATTTTGTAACAGCAATTTGGTAAAAAAAAAAGACATTAATATCAAATTTCTTAATTTCTGGTAATATCTATCTACGTAAATCAGGCAATATAACAATCTTCTTCTACTATATGTTACTTTAAATACTTTTTATTTGAAAGAAACAATTGATAGAAAATGCTGTTCTAGGTAACACGCTTCATGATTATGTAAAACTGAACATGTATAAGTATATTTAATTAAGATGTTATTTAGTTGGGTTTTTCTTTCAACAGGAATGGAAGAAAAAAGGCGTGAAGTTTCTTCAGTTACACACACAAGATATATTTCATGCCCCAAGTCAAGAGAAACTAGCGAGAGGTGTTCAATTCATAAATGATTTCATTGGAACTGGAAATAGTGTTTATGTCCATTGTAAGGCTGGAAGAACGAGAAGTGCAACCTTGGTCGGCTGTTACTTAATGAATGTAAGCATAAGTTTCAATTGTACTCTTATTTTTTCATTATTTCCTTTTTGTTTGAACTTTTAGTTTTCCGTAACCAAACAAGTACTATTTGGGGGGGGGGGGGGGCTATTGCTATGTTAAATTGTATAGATTTTAATATTTTTGCATGGTAAGTTTATGAAATAGTGTTGATTTCAAGAGATATTTTACTTTTACAAAACTGTGCAAAATTGACAGCAAAGTAAACATTAAAAACTATTAAATTAACCAAATATTGAGAAAAAAAATTGTTTAATTAATGAAATTTATCCTTTTAATTTTCTTGGAACGCCTTTTCACTTTTTGTTCTGTTTAAATGACATTGCTAAGAGTAATGCATGCATTTAGCAAAATTAATGTGAATAAGGAAATTTTAAAGAGTCTTCTAAGGATATAACAAAGGAAATGTTAGTGGTGGGGGATTGTAACCTCTTGTCTATTAAAGCTTAAATTCAGAAATTAATGTATTTAAAATTGAAACTTTAATGATAGTTTGAATGATCTAAATAATATTACACAATTTACTATTACCTTCCATTAAAATACAGGCACTGAGTTTGAAAAAGGAACTTAGGAAAATATCTTTTATAGAATGTATCTTGCTTGAAAATTTCCTTAATAATAATCATAAGTGCATGTAACAATACATGGTCGTATCAATTTTAATAAATAGATGTAAGTACTAAAAAAAACTTGGATAATGGTAGCTTAGTCTGTTTGTTAGAATTTTATAACTTTTATTATTTGTGAAACGTTTTCAAAAAGGTTCAAATAGTACTCCAAACTAGACTTGTGCCCTGTTCTGACAAGGTTAAAAATGTAACTAGTAAAATAAAAATTTCCTGAAACATGCAGAGCCCCAGTTTCTCAGTTGGTAAGGCGTTCAGCTACTAATCAGAGGATTGGTGGTTCGAATCCGTGCAATGGACTTGACATAGAAAAGTAAAAAAGTAGTGATCTTGCGATCGGAGGGTTGCCAGCTTCGCTACAAAAATACTAGAAAGTCATCCAGAATATCCAACAAATTATACTGGCGTGTATACGGACTGGTGCACGATAAATCTGATCGGGGTCCAAAGTCCCGACGTCTATTGAAGGCGTTGGGTGCCAGTTCAGGTGTTTCCTCGTCATCTGACCATGGTTCTAAAATGACGAGGTGCATGTATGAATGTGTGTGTTCCCGGGTCTTTCCTTTGAGAAAGACCCCGAACCGTCGCCAATAGCCCACTGTGCAGCTCTAGTGCGACGTTAATTAACAAAACCAAACCAACCTGTAACATGCAAAATAATTATAATCGCTTCCCTATGGACAAAAGACCATCAGCAGAAATATGCTTAAAGCAAGTGCCTGTCAATAAACAAAGACAAAAATCACTTAAACAAAATTATCAGAAACATTAAGTAATTGAATGTGTTTATATTGATTATCCGAAACGTACTACTGAAAATATTTTTTTTACTTTCAGCGTCATAAGTGGACTCCGAAAGAAGCTGTTGATTTAATGCGGCAGCGACGAGCACACATTTTGCTAGGGCGGAAACAGCTGGATGCTTTAGATATTTACTACAAGAATAACGTTGTAAAATAGAAATATTGTCTGTGATTTTAAGTGCCCATCATATTGCACATTTTTTATACAATCTCTAATTCTAATCCTTAAGAATTAAATTAAAGCAAACTATTGCATATGTTATTCAAATTGATAATTTGAAACTAAATTCTGAATCCATCTAATGTACAGCTCTCAAACTTCATAATGATGTTTTTAACTAAATAGAAGAGTATGTGTAAATTAATTGAAAAGTTAAGACATTTGGCGATGACAATATCTAAAATCATTTGGTGTCTTTTGTTGCATGTTGACTGTGCTAAAATTTAGCTCTTAAATAAAAGCATTTAGTTTATAAGTAATTTTCTATGCGCCATTGTTGTGTACTAGGATTCTTGGGTCAACTATTGTGAGCGTGAATAATTTTACACTCAATATTGTAAAACAAAACTGCTAAAAACTTCATAAACAGTTCCTTAAATTGAATAACAAATGTGTTTATTCTCTTTGTTATATGTAAACTAATTTACATAAATGTACAATCCCTTTCATTAAAAATATGATGATTGTTTGAATATTTGTTGTTTAACAGTTATTTGATGAATAAATATGTTCAATATTAAATAATATATATATAAAAAATTGTCTTAAAGATAACAGTATCACAATTACGACTATATTTTAATAATTGGTCCAGATAATGCATTTATATCTAAAGGGCATTCTTATATTTTATCAATCGTCATGTGCAGTAGCTTTTTTTAATATATTTTAATGTATTACTTTAAATGTAATTTAAGTTGAATTGCCCTTCAAACCAATATATATATTGTTAGTAAATATATATCAAATGAAAGAATTTTATAGTACAAAACCTTTTGTGGTAGTCACTTCTATAGTATTTTTTTTAATTAATATTATTCAAAACTATATTTATTCTAATCATATGGGTGAAATCTTTTTTCGGTAATATACTCAATCTTATAGTAATACTTATGTCTTTGCGATACAGACAATACAATAAACCTTCTACGTGGGCAACTTAAAGAATTAAAAATAGGTTTTAATGCCTAATGGTTAAAATTAAATGTGCTATTAAGATTTTTAAAATTTATCAAATGTTTCAAAAGCTCTGCCTTCAGAAGTGATTCTTTTTATTAAACTATATTAAAACCAGAATTTTTAATAAGAAACTAAAACCTATTGTAACATACATTTTTGAAAAGAATACACAATTTAAATTGGCCCTCGTTCATTAAACTCCATACAACCAACCACAATTTAAATGTTCAAGATTTCTTATTTTTATCGAAATATTTATAATGAATTTGTTGTTGCTGTTGTGCAAAATTTAATCATCAAAATTGTTGAACACACTTCAATTTAAGCCCAATACTCTATATGTCATACAAGTTTGAAATAATAATATTGCTACTTAATAATGCTGCTACTTAATTTTAAGTTAAGAAAAAATATGTATGTACAATTTGCATTTATAAACCATTTGAAATCAATTTTTGTAATATTTGTATTTGACTGAGTGATTTAGAACTTAAAATAATAAAAACATACATATAAAAAAATAATAATTTACATTAAACCATTGAGATTATATATTTAATTTTAAGCACATTCAGTTTAATTTCACTTCTTAAAAACTTTGCTGATAGTTTAAATTCCAGATATTAATATTTAATGTTACTTTTTAAATGAGTATTAATTAAAATACAGGAAGTCAACTGAATTTTTTATGATTAATATTTTCTAATAAAGATTTCATTCTCTATCCTCATAAGTAATTAACTTTTGATGACATTTGCTTACTTAATATATAAATTCATGAAATATATCAACACTACTGTCTTCCCACCAAAAGAAAGACTGAGTAGGGGTTGGGATTTAGGTAAATGTTGTTGGGATGGTTGCTATTTTGGCGAATTTATCCATACTTTAATAGACTTGCAAATAAACACGAAACGGTAATGCAGAGGAAGGAAAAAAAAGATTGTGGAAGAAACATTGTTTTTAGTTTTAAAAATTATTTTTTTGTATAAAATACAAGAAAACTATTATTTTTAAACAAAAGTCAACGGTAATTCATAGAAAAGTCTAATTTTTTTTAATTTTGGGGTTAAATATTTTAATAACGTGTTTTTAACCCACTGTTTTACTCTGTTTATATTTTCTTCCAAAAACTTAAAGTATATTAATTTTAGTATGAAATAACATTCTTAATACATTTAGAAGTTTGCTGATTTAAGGAACTTTCTTTTTCTTGTATTGTTTGTCTGATAACTTGTTGAAATCATCAATATTGCAGTTGCGCTTCTCTGCCCATTTTCAGTGTTTTCCAGTAATTGACAAAAATCACGTTTGTTTAGCTCCGAGACCTCGCGTTTAATCTTTTTTATAGTAGATTCTGAAAATCTTGTCGCTTCAGCACCAGTGTAACTGGGATTTTCAGCGATTTCGAGGACGCTTGATCGGTACAAAAGCTGACAACATTATAAATAACTTCTATAGCTTGAGAATGCAGGGTCTTTCCTTTGATTCCATTTTAGGAAGATCTTCAAAAAAAATTCTGTTTGCAAGAATTACACAAACGAAATAAAAAATATATTGAAATTACAATTATATAAGGAGAGTTAATGATGATACAGTTTAGCATAGTCGTAAATACAAAGAAAGATTTTCTACAATCTGCCAAATGGAACTATTCCATTTACATTCCACCCTCAAAATTGAATAAAATCGCCCGTTCCCATAGCAGCTGACATACAACAGAACTCTAACCAGAGTCTTTCTCTTGATGGGAGAAGAGTATATGAATGAATCTTTGAGTGATCCAAAATTAATGGCAAAAACTATTTCCTACTTAAAAGATTAAATTGTCTTCCATGTTAATGAGTACAAGTAATGGGTTGCATCGTGATCTAAAATCTGCTTGTTATATTTAAAGGGACAATCTGTTTGAAATATTTTTATTGCAAGAAATGAGCTTAAAATATGCATTTGGTTTTATATTTAGTGTTTTTCACACACACTTAGTTATAGTTTGCATTGAAAATAGATGAGTTATCTTTTAATAAAGATTTTATATTGCACAAATAACTTGCATGCTTTCAAATAGTTCATGTGCAACAAAACAAAGTAATATTTATCATGAATGTGTTTATGATGAGCTTTGCATGGTTACTATAGAAATTTTAAACTTGGTTGTAATTCCTTCAATACCTTTGTAACGCATCAGCTGAAACAAAATACCCCAGCTTCATTATTTACTCTACTCTATGGTGCATTTTTACATTATTTAACTAACTTCATAAGCCATAATTTTATTGTCTACAATGTATGTTATATTAACTAATTTCATAATTTCCATACTTTGTGAAGTATTTCAATTTTTTAACCAACTTCATTTACAACAATTAAATTTATAAAATGTAATTTGTTATGAAGAGTACTTTAAATGTGCCAAAGAAAATAGAAAAATACAAGCCATTAATTTTTGTAGCCAGGTATATAATTGTACTCTTTATTTTGTAATAGAAATTAACATGTTTCTTTGTAATGTTAATATGCAGGTTTTTTTTATTAATAGACTCAAGATATAACAAAGCATGCTGTATTACTAATAGTATCCTATAAACTACCTTTACAAAGCAGTTTCAAAATGAATTATGAGGCTACTTTTTTAGGTTAAGGATTAAGTTCAAAATTTATAGTTTGGACCTTTCTTGTATATTTAGCACCTGTTTAAATCTCATTAGTATAGTTCCCTACATATCAATACATTTTTTCTCAAATTAAAATAAATCAAGAAAATATAGTGTAAATAGTAATTTTAAAGTTTATCAGAAATATAGATAATGAAACATTCATTGAACTATATTTAAGACTTAATATAATTTACATTCTAAAATTTTAGATGGATTTTTAATGCCCTATTCCGTTGACATTTTCCAATAAACTACAATTGGAGAGATTAGTACTATATTGCATATAACACATATAGTTAAGAAAAATAAGCACTTTGTGACATTAAATATACATGTTTACATTCTTGCACAGCTTACTGTTTTGTAAAGTATATATTGAGCTTAATATATTTCTGTGTGTTGGAACTATTTAATGATGGTTTACTAGAAAACTAAGATATATGTTTCGCGTTTAATATTGTTTTCATATTAAATTTGTGCATATGCTTGGAATTAACATATTAATCTAAAAATGTTATTTTGAAATATAAATTAATGAAATATATATAATCTTGAAAATTGTGCATTGAAATTTATACTTTTGTTCCTATATTGTGTGCAAATGTTAATGTGTCTTCAATTTATAATATAATTGTTATGTTGAAATAATTAGATATGTTCAGCACAAAAATAATCAACCTAATAAGTTTGCTTTTATTTTATTGTTAGTATATAAATTTTAAATTCCCTATATTTCTTTATTGTGATATATCATACAAGCCTATGTGTTAAAAAAAATAGCAAAAATAAAACTATAAAGCATTGGAATTTTCTAATTCTTGAAAGTATAGAAATAATTTTTTTTAATAAACTGTAAAAGAGGATATATCATTGTAATATTGTGTAGATGTATGTTTAATGCCTTCATGATTAAATTAAATAAGGTATGAACAATTTTTAGATTAGTAATATTTTTATTATAGCAATACTAAGAGTTGCATTTGGACCAAATTTATTACCAAAAAAAATTCATGTTAAATGGTTATATTGTGTACTAATAGATATTTATAAAATACACTAATTTGTAGTAAAAATCAATAAATTTCTTCAAACATGCTTTGTAAAATTATTTGTCTCTTTCAATTTTTATATTATATATATTTTTAGTATCAACAATGTAAACAGCCTTTCTTAAAATCTCTCTTTCAATGTTTAATTTAAACCATCAAAGCGTTTCAGACATCTATCTATTGTGTGAATAACTAGTTTACATTCATTTGTGTTTAGTGTGAACACACTGGTTAAAATTTCTATATTAAAGCTGATTTTTGTATTTAAAAAAATTTCCAGACTAAACATAATTTGCAACATATGGCTGAATTTTAAATATTTTTACATACGGCATATTTATAAATTTAAAGAAGGTATCCAAACATACAACAACAATTTATTGCTTTCACAAAAGTATACATAGATCTAACAAGATCTCACATGAAATAAAACGCATTTTATTTTACAACTCCTGATTATGTCTTAAGAATGGAGACAAAATTTGTACCCTATTACTAATAGTGAACCGAGAAAGTACTTTTTCAATACCAACCTAAATTAATTTGTAGGTATGTGCTGAACTACAAAAGTATTAAAGTTTCCAGAGCATTCTTATAGCCTGAGACAGTCCTACATCATTGAAATTAAAGTAAAACAATCCACCTAAAGTGAAAACGGATAATGCATACACTGCAGCTACAGATGCTTTAGATAGGGTTGCACCCACAATGCTGGGACGAATGTAGTCAACAACAATTGCTTCAATTCCCCTAAAAGAAACCATATTTTGATTTGCAATTGTGTACTTCATCAGAAGTACTTGTTAAAAATATAATAGACCAGGGTTCGAAATTACAGAGTGCACCTAATTTTTTTCCAATACACCCAACTTTTCTTAAAAACAATTATTTTATTTGTCATTTCAAAATACTCAATTATTTAAGAATCCGGTTTCCCAAAGCGAGCGCGATTCTGGATAATGAACTCGGAATTAACCTGTAAATCCTTTGACGAATAAAAATCTAAGAATCCAGTTTTCACCTTGCGCATGCACTTGATAATGAGATCGTAGTCAGATTTTACCAGTAATCCCTTGGTGGCACAGGATCCAACTTCAACTATGAGTGGTGTTCTGTACATGTGTTTATCATTGTATGCTGGTTGAATATATCTTTATTGTATATTTACATTGGCTTTTTAATTAAAAGATAAGAAATGCCTAAACGAAAAATTAAAGGTTTCATTGTCAGCTTATTTGTTCAAAAATAACTTGTAAATTTTACTTTCTGCTTGGCGAATTTTTTTGTGCTCCCGAATAATATTCAGTTCATTTAAGTTTAAAACTTGGATGCACCTGCTTTGAAAAGTTAATTTCGAACTCTGTAATGGCAAACAAGTTTAAAATCATCTTAATAAAACAATAATTAGTTTTAAAAGTAATATAATGAATACAACATTGTTTGGTCACAAACAAAATAAATTTTTCTTTCGGTCGTTTTACTGAAAACTCTAGGTATGCATTATCTATATGCAGAACAAGCTAAAAAGTCTGAATTGTATATTTCGGATACTTTTATTATTAAACTAAACATCTTTTGCTTCTTATTGGACAGAATTCATAAGCATAAGACTTAATTTCTTGAATATTTTTCATCATGAATAGTTCACACAAGTTTTGAATGCTTGTTTGTTTTTTCTTTCATGATATTTAAACATGCAACTAGTTGCTTTGGTTAATATTGTATTTTAAATATTTCCTTATTATTATTTATTTAAAGTTATTGCTCTTTGATTATATCTTAGAATTAAATTGATAGGGAATATTGTGTAGAGTGAGGTCCCAACTAAATATATTTTGCTTACATAAAAAGATAAAATATATAGTACAGATGTATTGTAGGACACTTTTTTAGTGCTTTCTTATTTAGCAATATTTTTTCGGAGTGTTTGCGGTTTCTAGCAACCCCTATCTTCTTAGACGGTATTTCCTGATTATTCCACTGGCTTCCATTCTGGCAACCAGTACTACTCTCCAGTTTTATTATTTTAGCTCAGTGATCGCATCAACATGTTTACTTTTTTGGTCTTCAAGCGAAAAAAACATGCTAAGTGTCCTATATTACACATATTCCAAACATTTTTCAAGCATAATTTGTTTTCCTAAATGTGAATCGAAAATTACTGATTAATACAAGAAAATATCTGTGACTTTATTCTTCCTTAGGAAATTGTATAAATACAATAAAAAAGCTATACTTCAAATGTGATAAAACAAAGCAAACTCGAATATCACCCACGAGTTTGAATGCTACCTTAAATAATTTTAGTAAAATATAATAGAAATTTACTTGCAAAATGCACGTAAACATTTTTAAATATTGGAATGCAGTGGTTCTCACTTTGCCTAATTTTCAACTTGGTGATAAATGATCATCTAAAGGTTAGAAACCACTCTATGAAGGTGAAATTTTTACCTTTCACTTACACTATGTTTGTTTCTTTGCTAACAGAGCCATAGTAAGCATTACACTGCATAATATTAAGAAGTTTAAAGAATTCACAAAAAATGCATAGTGTAGACATGCACTGATCTTTAACCACTTTTTTTAATACATTACTGCATTTGTTAATTGTATTGTCTTTGCCTATTTTAAAGTAAAATTCAATTAATCAATTTCATACATTTAATAATCGAGTTTTAAAAACACTAGCATAAAAATAATGTAGGATATGGTTCTTACCAATGAACATGAACTGTCAAAGCAAGGGCAAGAGCATAATCTAGTACGGGATTGGGAAAAGCAAGTGACACCGGTAGGATTCCAATCAAACTGGCTGAAAGAAACCGTTCTGCTGTCCAGATCTTGGAGTGACTGTGATCTAAATGTAAATGCATTAGAAATTAAAAAGGATGCTCACAGCACATTGCGTTAAACTATGCAAATAAAAGGACAAGTGGAAGTAGGGGTTAACTGACAAAAATCACTTTCCAAGATGAACAGCTTTTTCACTGACAACAATCTTGAAGAAAAGGGTCGCTTTCTGTTGAGCATCCACTATTGTTCGCCAAGGAAAAGAGTGGTATGATACTTTTCCTTATTCATTGTCCATGAATGTGAGTAGTGGTGGTAGGCTAACAAAATTGGTGCATTTTCGCACATTTGGCAGTTAGGTTCGTGTAATGAAATCGAACCATCATAAGTGAAACATATACTTTTTACTACTCTGTATCTACCTGAATAAATCAAGCAGAGCCATACAATTTAAGGGAAGATGCATATGTACTTAAAGCTTTCACCTACATCAAAATTAGATTTTTTTTCAAACATGTTAGTTAATCCTTTCTTCCACTTCATGTGTAATAGAAAAATAAAAACATACCATTTGCTGCTGCTTGGGAAACAATATTAGAAGTACAAAAAAGCGCTGCAGGCATTTGTCGAACCTTGGATATTTCTTTCTGAATTAAAAATTTACTGGTATCGGTTTTAAGAACCTGCGATCTACTCAGCAATGTTTTCCACAGAGTGCCTAAAAACCAATAAAGAGTTATTATAATATGTTAGTTTAAAATGAAAAGCGACAAATGAGCATTTTGTGTTAAATCCTCTTAGGCAATTTCCAACACAAAAATCTAAAAATTATAATGGCAATTAAATGTTAAGAACTGCTTATAATGGGGGAGTTTCACGCCGAGAAGAAGACCGCTGTTCCAACGAAACATGAAGAAAGTTACGCGATGACGAAGAAGTTCCATAGGGTTAGCATGGAGCTTTAGCTCCTGTACTATAAATTTAAGTTTTAGTCTTTAAATAATACCTCAATATAGAAATATTTACTACATACACTGAAATAGATTGTACTCATCGTTTTCAAGTATCTTTTTGTGTTGAAATAAAAGTATTTTTCGGTATTTTTGTTGTAATTCTAATTATATACAAATATAATATGAGTATTTCTATACTTAAATTTATTCATATATGGAATAAAAATATTACTTATTTGGAAAAAACAAATATTATAAACAAACTGTCCCATAATTGTAAGCGTAGTGACTAAACAAACAAAAGCAAAGTTGTCTGCTGTAGGGAAGAAATCGGAACTACTAGTCAGTTACCATGTTAATACGTCACGTGAAACTCTCCCATTCATTATAAAAAAAATTAATTTGTGCTAATTTATAATAGAATGATATCAAACTAAAAATATCCTTTTTGTATCAAATGCAATTATTTTATAAATTTACACTAGGTCCTCATATTTTCAAACACAATACATTGTAAAGGGAGTGGAAAAAAACCTACAAAGTCGCAATACTAAAAAAAAACATCATAAGATGGTAGAATGATAGAAAGATGGTTCACTTATAACGAGTAAACGCAACTGCTACAATACAAACCTCGGTTAATCTGAGCTATACGGTTGCCCTTTTCGACTTTTCTAAAAATCCTATGTTCACAACGATAAAACATTGCTTGGCACCGGGTTGCAGATTTGGTGAAAAATCAGGGCGATCGTGAAAGGCAGATTAACCCAAACCTCTAAGAAGCATCCATTATAAGAGCTAAATATAACAATATACATTTTGAAGCGCAATGAACATTTAAAGTTTCATAATTTGAATAAAAGAATACAGCAGTATTTATTACTACAACAAACATATGTACTACCAACAAACTTGTTTATATAAGCGAAATTGTGCTAGTAAATACAGAAAACCACACAGTTTAATAAGTATTAGAAAACTTGGCATATCTGTCTTAACTTATAGTTATTTATAACTATTGCCTTATATTTTTGCATATTTCTTATCTGGAATTTTAATTAGGGTTCATTCTTTAATTACAAACCCGGAATGTTAGCCATACTACAACTTAATTTTCATTTTAATCTAGAATTTTAAAAGGAAAGTATTACCGCGACAACTGCTTCTCGCCATGTTCAGCGCAGTGGTCATATTTATTTAAGAATAACTTCACAATAATAATTTAATTACAGATAATAATTATATTAAGTTTATTGAAATTTTATTTATAACAAAGTAAATAAATAAACACAAAGTGTCCTCGCTGCTCTCAGAAGAAAATTACTCTTTTCATTTCATTTGAAAAATTAAATATAGTGTACTGGTATAGAGTTAACTGTACCAAGATTATACTGTATTTTTCGAAAAAAAATTAAATTCAAAATTTTAAATCTGTATTTTTCCAAAATTATAAACGGTGACAATATAAAAATAATATTTTAGAGGGTTAGGTAACTTTAATCTTACAAAAATAAAAGGACAAAATGAACTGGCAACACTAAGGCATTGCGTTGTTGCGGTGCGTCTGCTCAAATTGCTATGTTGTGTTTAGTTTTGTGTTTATTCTTAGATAAAAATTATTAATAATACTTGTATTTGAAGCCTATTATAAATATTTCCCCATACAGTACTCCCATTCAGTAAATTTCAACAATTTATTATGTTTATATACAAATCCAATTATTAGTAACCCAAAAAATATAAATTGTTAAAAACTTAATATTTACATGATTTACCGATAATGCATATAAAGTTTAAGTACAAATTTAAAAAAAAAAAAAATTCTCTTTGATAAATATGATTGAATTTTTAAGTTTACTATAATTCATATAGATATTTGAGGTACACTTTAAAAATCTTGTTTTCATTTATATTTTCGATGGATCGAACTAATTTAAATGGTTAATGTTATACTAAATTATTGAAATATACTTACCATCGTTAAATCAAACTAATTTTATTTCAAGAAAGAAATTCTAAATTTTTAAAATATGAACTTTTAAGTTTGACTAAACTTTTTTTAGATTTTTTTTATAGCTTAAAATGTATAGCCTATGGTCCACCTGATTTTTCTGTAAATCTAGTTACCATTTTCGACAACCTTGCAGAGAGAAAATGGAATAGTTCTTTGATTGGCAACAAAGCCGGTTTTTGTCGCCAAGAACGTGTTAACTTTGCGAATATCTTTTTTCGGAAAAGTCGCCAAGGTGGACCATACAATGCATTTTAACCGGATTTTTTACTTATTAATAAAGTTAAAAGTTTTTGATTTATTTCATTTTTGTAATGTATATCATTAACTTTTCAGATGGTTGAGAATATTTTACCTCCTGCTTAAAACCATGTCATGTTGACCATGTATGTTATAGCCTCAATCTTTGGAGGTTACATTGCCTCCTCTTTAATACTTTTTAAATTTCCAAATCTCATCCATAAGAAAAAGAAGCTCAAATTTCTTTGCCAGCATATAAGCCATAGAGGTGGTAAGTTGTTACCCGTTTAAAGCATTTTTTTAATTCAATTTTTCTTAAATTCTTGCAGCACACTTCACAGTTATATGCTATGTTATTATATTGCGCACCCCACTGGCAATTGTATACATTTCTAAATCACTTCTCTAATAAATAATAAAAAAAGCATACTTAAAGAATTTACAATAATTCTCGTTACTGTTCATACACAACACACATTGGACTGTAGTTCTATCCTTGCTATTTACTACTATTGCTGAACCTTTAAATATATACATTGAGGCAAAATCTGGCCAGATCCAACTGCAATTTTTGGTACAGATGTAGTATAGGACATTTGGCGCACAAGGTTTTTTTTTGTGCGTGTTTTATAGGGGCGATAAATTGATAGTATGGCAATCCCACCTGACATTGTTGGAATTTTCTGATTCTTGTGGCGACTTTCAATCTGGCAACTCTATTCTATGTTTAACGGCAATTTTTCGTTGCAAAAAAAAACCCGCGCCAAATGTCCTGTACTACATCTGTTCCGACCATTGTAAATATTATGAAGATCAAATTTTTATTAAAATAGTTGTAAAATAAACATGCTTGCAATTTAATTCTGTGTGCATATTAGTTTATTTTTAATATAAATTTAATTGTAAATTTTTTCTTGTATAAACTTGTAGTTGAAATTTCTGCATTAATTATTTGTGTATTTCAAAATTAAACATCAAATGGTGCAAACGTGGTATCTCAATCCAATAAACTAAAACTGAATTTGGTACAGATGTAGTGTAGGACATTTGGTGCGCAAGGTTTTTTTTGGCGTGTTTTATAGGGGGATAAATTTATAGTATGGCAACCCACCTGACATTATTGGTATTATCCAATTCTTGTGGCGACTTTCAACCTGACAACCCTATGCTATGTTTAACGGCAATTTTTCGTCACAAAAAAAAACAAGCCAAATGTCCTATACTACATCTGTTCGCAATTTTTATTATAAATAAAGAAAAGTTGTATGTATTGGTTGTTTTTCTGATTTTTCTTAATTAAACCGAAGATTCTGCAGAATTGCTCATTGTTCAGAGGCATTAACAAAGGCATTTGTGAATAACTACAAATTGTTTTCAAATTTGATTTATAATTTTATTGGCTCTTGTAATTTAAACACACTTTTTGTCTATCATATTTAAAAGTAAACAGCATTTCGAATTATTCACGCGGAAGTCAAAATCTCAAATAATACAATCCTTCCTTGTATACAGAAATTTGTAAAATTTATAAATAGTTAAACTTAACTCAAAACATTGTATTTACATTTTCCCGATACAAACAAACCCGATATTGATTTGTAAATATTAACAAACAACTGTTATTTAAGCTACATCTTGTATCTATCGTTCAATTTAAAATTCATGCCATCCATTTTTAATATTGTGCTATCGTAGTGTATGTGATGTCACAAATAAAGGGTTGCACTGAAAAGATTGAATTGTCTGCCTTATGGAACACATAATATGATACTTCTCCATAATATGACACACATACAAAATACATCGCCATGATTAAAAGCATGAGTATAGAATGCCATTTCTGTTAAATTATCATCACTTTATACTTTAAAAATTTAGTGAGTCATACTGCTTCTATACCTTGGTATTTTCTGAAAATAGAATAAAAATCTTTTTATTTAAATAAGTTTTATTTTGGATCTATTCCAACAGGTTTTAAAAGTTTGAATTTGCAAAAATTCATTTTTATTTTCTCAGGCATTAAATAATGCTTTAGATGTTGTTGTTTTTTTATTTTACTAAGAAAAACAAGCACATAGAAATATAAAAATTCAAATGTCCTTGTAAAGAATAAATGGTAGTTTGGATGCACATGGCAATATGTTAAAATTCCAAATAAATTGTGGAATCTTTAGTTTTAGATTTTTTAACATGCATTGTCATAATTTATTTTACATTATTTCATTTCAAACTTTAGGAGCAGGGGAGTTTCTGGAAAATACCATGGTTGCATTTGAAAAGTATGTTAAAAAATACTTTTATTCACACTGATTCACATTGAAATGTTAAAATTATATCTTTCTAAAATTTTATAAAATATAATCTTTACCTCTTCAGAATGTCTTCGAAACACATCACCATACTTCTTTTATAATTTTTATTTTACTATAAAAGGATCAAATTTAGATGAAAGTGCAAGAATTTTTTTTATTAATGATGAAGAATTGTCAAAGATACTACTTTATAGCAGGGCTCAAAATTGCTTCGAAAATTTGCAACCAGATTTTTTTTCCGAAGCTGCAATTATTCCGATCCAAAATGCGCAATTTTCCAAATGCAGTATGCAATAGCCGATTTTGTGTTTCTTCCAAGTTATGTAGTTCATGAACTAAGTTAATCAAGTCTTTTTTAGTTTATATTTTCAGTTGATTTAAAATTCTAAAGAAAACCTTAAATTTTTGGATCACAGTTTTATTTTGTTTTATGCTGTGCAATAGTTTTTGCTGACTGTTTATAAAATCTTATTTCAAGCTCTCTTTTTTAGTATAATCATGTTTAAAAAAAATTAAATTGTACTTTATAGATAGATACATAGCTACCTTATTGTAAAAGGATTTAATACACATAAATCATTAGTAATGCAGTGTTAACTTGAAATAAATTTTAATTATCTTATACCCGTAAATTAAATTTATTAGCTTATATAAAATTAAAAAAAATTGTATGACTAATATTGAAAAATAATAATATTGATATCTGCATATTCTATGTTGGCAATAAATTTTTTATTAATTTTATAATATATACTTAAGTAAAAATTTATTGTATTTCATTTAGTGCTGTCAGGGAAGGAACAGATATGCTGGAAATAGATTTACATTTAACAAAGGATGAAAAAGTTGTGGTTTCACATGACAATAATTTAATGAGAGTTACTGGAGTAAACATTAACATATCAGATTCTTATTACAAGGTATAATTCATAAATTTATAATAAATTGCATGTTTACTTAACCACAAATATTATATCGTTTTATATATTTTTTATTTTAGGATTTACCATTACTGAAAAGAGAGTTATTTAATGATCTTCCTAAAGGTAATTGATTTCCTGTCTTAAATTTATAAAACCTTGAAATAAGATCTAATTCATCTGCTTTCTGCCATTATTTGTTTTCTGTCACATATTTTATGTAAGTATTTGATTTATAATCACATATTTAAAATAATTATAAACAAATAATTGTGTGATATTTTCTGTTGTAAAATATTAAATTATTCCAAGAGTGAATTATTGAGGAGTTAATTAAGTTTAAAAAACATTTTTGAGATTGTTTTAAATTTTATAAAATATTTGCTACTTTTTAGATCATCCTAATTACATTAAATATTAATCACACAAAATCACATTAAATAAAGTAAAATAAAATTGTACGTAATTTAATATGGTTGAAAAGTAATTTCAATTTTTGATCGCAAATATTTAACTAGAATTTTATTCTAGAATCATAATCTTCCATATCCTAGTAAATTGTTGATATAATTTTGTTCTAATGGTTTATAATCTATCCTTTTATGATTTGTATCAATAAAATATGTATTACCTATCTCTAACTTATTAAATTGTATAAAGAATTAAATTACTCAAACACATTTTTTAGCATAATGCATATTAAAGCTTAGTAGTAGTTGTAATAAGTTTTAATTTTATTTATTTTCAGGGGAACCTTTTTCAAATGATAAGGATATAAAAATTCCTTTATTAGAAGAAGTTTTCCGAAAGTTCCCAGAAATACCTATAAACATAGATATTAAAGTAAATAATGATACTCTTATTTCAAAAGTGAGTATACAAGTTCAAAAATATTCTTTCAGAATATTTGTTTAATGATTATATTTTTTACTGATTATATTTTTTATCACAAAAATTTTAACTTAGTTATTTTAATATTCTATGTGTTCAAGTGTATGTAAAAAATTAGTACATCAATTTTCAAACATAAAATAATTTTTTTTTGTTCAATATCTTTAGTTTAAAGGTCTTAAAGGAATGGTTATTAACTTTTACACAATTATAATAATACAAATTCTAAGCTAAATTCTCAATTGCAGAGTCATTTTATGTTATAAAAATATATTTACAATAGTTTAACATATAGATATTTTTTTAGGTTAATGAACTTATCACAGAATATAAAAGAGAAAGTATAACTGTATGGGGAAATTTCAGTAATGAAGTGACTAAAAAGTGCTATAATTTGGTAAGTAATTGGCTTTTTTTTATTATTTATTATTAGCTTATTAGTTTTTTTGTGTTATTGTTTTACAGTATATCAAGCTAAGTGATCTTAAAAATCGGGAATTTTTTATCAGAATGTATATTTTTTTTTAATATTTTGTTTACTATTTTATTTTAATTCTGTTTAAAAAAAAATTGTCAATCTTTAATAAAAAAATTAATTTAAAAATACACCAAAATAAACTACATTTTAAAATTGCAGTATTCTTACTTAAAGTAATAAATAGCAAAACTTATTCTACAAGAGCAAATTAGCAAAATTAACTAAGAAGAGTTCATAATTACTTTAAATGCACAAACTCTATAAATTTTCAACTTCTTGTATAAATTGCCAGTTTCTGAGTAAAATATTTAAAAATGTGCATTCGGATATAAAAAGCTTTTGAGCACATATGTGTTATGTACATATTAAAAACATAAACAGAACATCTATGCACAGAGCTTCTAAGACATTAGTATTTTCTATATGTGGACATTTAATCAAATTCCATTCATTTTTTACTTAAAGCTGGAATAACTGCTTTGTAAATGCAAAAGCTAATTAGCGATATCTTTGAAACTCAAACTGAGCCTCCAAAAATAGTTTCAGAGTTTCCCAAAGAGATGATTGCATGTTTTTTTATAGATTAAAGATAAGTAAGCAAAGTAAATTGCAGAAGTGTTAAAAAAAGTTAGTAATAATGTTATAAATTCTTATAATTTTTAAATATTACATATTTTTAATTTTATTTGGTCTTGATATCCCCAAAAGTGAAAATATAATCATAGTGAAATATGTAATAAATTAAAAAATAATTCTAGTAATTTTATGTTTCTATTTGTTTTCTCCAGAATCCACATATTCCAATTTACTTTTCTGCAAGGAGAGTGATGTTTCTTGTATTTCTTACTTATAATGGATTGTTGCCTTTTGTACCCTTGAAAGAATCATGCTTGGAGTTGCTAATGCCCTCCATTGTTTTCAAGTTAGTAGAATTTCTATTTTTAATTGTTTTTAGCATATTTTTTTTCATTATATTTGCACAGTATTAATGAATTTATAGAGTTTACAAAATACACAAAATTCCCATTGTTTTTTTAGACATATGTAATATTTCTTATGAAATCAATTGCTAGAGCCCAATGCATACAAGTTTTTTTTATTTCTTAATTATTAGAAATTTATAGTGTTTGTTAAGCAACTGTCCATAAGTATTGATGTACATTGTTGTAAATTTGAATTCTAAAGATTATAACTTCAATTAAAATTTCAAAGATATTTTTGTCTTCTATATTAGAATATCATGTATATTGAATTGAGAAAGTTTTGTAAGTATGCTATTTGTGTGTCTAGTTTTCACTGGAAAATACACTATACTAAAGTCTTCTAAATAATGTCCAAAAATAGTTTGTTTTTTTAATGAGTTTGAATGTCTATCTGTTAATTAAATTATTTAAAAATTATGGAGCCAATTTTATAAGTTGACTTTGCTTTGTTTAAGACAAGAGGGGTGGTCCTGAACTCAGATAAATGTTTTCAGCTGTTTCTCAAAAACATGTATAAGAATTTACATAAAAATCGCTTTCTTTTTATATTTCAAATCTAAAATTAAATTAATGAAATCTACTTTAAAAAATGTAAAGGTTACAAAAAATATCCTCTTTATTATAAAGTTTTTTGAAAATCATTTAATAGAAGTGGCAATACAGAGAACAGTTGGTAGAATATGAGAGCTGAGTTCTAAACATGCCTAAAATTTATCTGCCTTTATGTAAATACCTTTTAATTAAAAAACTAATAATATCTTATGAAAATGTATTAGCTTAGGTTTTTTTTCTGATTATATTTGTTTTTTCTTTAGAAATTTCATAAATTTTTCCACACACTCTTTAGGAATCCTAGCATGATGATTTCTCGTGATAAATTTTGGAGCCGATATATTGTGTGGTTAATAGATAAGTGAGTAATACATAATTTTATTCTACTTGCACTTCAATATTTCTCATAGCAAATGATTTATAGTAAGAAATTGACACTTTTAATCGCATTCTAGATTACTAATGAGAAAAGCTTTGTTTGAACACCTTTCAAAGAGAGGTATACAGGTAAGTAATATTTATTATATGTAAAATTTATAAATATATGATTACCACTTATTACCCCAATGCACTTTTATGCACTTATGTCCCAATTTAAGTAATCCTAAATGTGTATGAAGATTATACTTGCATGTTCTTGACATGTGAAGTTAATTAATATATTCTATGCAGCAAAGCTACTAGACTGTTTGATGTGTCACAAGTTTTATTATATTCCCCAATTGAATGTTCCTTAATGTCCAGGATATGGGTGTAGAGAAAAGTCATTGATATGTAATATATAATTTTCATAATATGGGAAGGGTGTCTTATCCCTTTGTGTACAAATATACTTTGATTTTAAATGCCGTAAGAGTTTTATTATAGACGAAAATAATGCATGAAATTCTTCACATTGATTTTACCCTTTAAAATACAAATATTTTTAAATTGCAAGACATGATATCAAAAACATTTTGTAATTTTTATACTATTTGGTAAACAATATATTAAATATTTGATTTTATGCATAAATAAAAATACATGAAATAGCATTGTTGTTAATATTTAAAATATAAAAGCCAAATCGGTTTAATCAATTTATTTTTATTAAAGTTTAATTTTATTAATAACGTATTTTTATACCTTTTGCTGTATTAAATTTATAATTAATATCAAATTTACTTATATATTTTGTGAACTTGGAAGTTGCGTGAAATCTTTAACTTTTTACATTTATATATGTGTACAATATTTCAATTACTATACAAGAATTAAAAAAATTGTAATGCTTTTGTCTAAACAACTGTGTTTCTTTTTCAGACTTATTTTTGGGTCTTAAATGAAGAGGAAGACTTTAAGCGTGCATTTGAACTTGGGGCCACTGGCATTATGACTGACTACCCAACACGACTCAGGAAGTACCTTGACAACAATTCTGTGAAGATCAAATCAAAGTGAATTTAAATCTTGGCATTCAGCTCATTTAATACTAGAAGCCTTTAATGATATTCACACAGTGTGTTCAGATAGTCATGAATACCAAGAAAGTAACTATATTAGCTGCGAGAAACTACAATCATCCACTCTAGATATTTTTATTTATTAAAATGCACTTTAAAATGGTTTTACAAAATGGTTTTAGGCCACTTGTGACTTTAATCCACTTTCAGACGAAAAAAATTCTCATGTTTTATTTTAATTTTTTAACATTCTAGAATAGATATTTTAAATAGATTTATAAGTTTCTGGTAGTACTCCAGATCAATATCTAATCCCCTAATAATGATATTATATTAGGTTTACCTATTTAAAATTATATGCTAGAATCAGGCACGTAGGTATAGAATTTTCATGGGGGTGGTTCAGTGACTGAGAACCCCCCCCCCCTAAAAAATCCCCCACCCCCACCCCACCCCTTTTTTTAAAAAACTTATTCATTTTTATTCAAGTAAACACGAATTCGTTGCCATATAAGTATCGAAACAGCTACATTTATCATTTATTTTTCATGAAATCGTTACCAATATCAGTCATTAGCTATTTTTAAAATTAGTAAATATCACTAACTAATTATAAAATAAATTTAGAGAACAAATTTAAATTTTGAGATTCCTTGTTTAAAATAATATATGGATCCCGTTTAAAAAAAATTTCCCTTCATCGCGAAATTCAAATGCTATATAAAGAAACACAAAGACGTCCTGTTACGTTTAGTTTGAGATAAAAATAACCTCAAAACATGTTTTTGAAAACTTTTTTCCAGGATAGGACCCCCATAAAATACCAGGTTTTCCCCTCATGTAACTCAGCAAGAAGTATTATACTAGAAATTGAAAATTTTCCAATTTTTTAAAGTATTTTTATGATTTTTACAGTAATTCGATGTTTAATTTTTTTTTATTGACTTTTAATGGGAGGGGTTTGAACCCCCTGAACCACCCCTTTACCTACGTGCCTGGCTAGAATGCATCTAAAAGTATTATTAAATTACACTTAAGTTTAACACCTGCTTAAAATAAAAATTGCCATTAAAATTGCATATTTCAACACGTTGCAAAATAATTGCCACCTGTAGTTTTTTTTGTTTTGTTTTTTGCTGAATTTTAATTATCTTCCAGCTTGATGCAGAATAAATTGCATAACAATAATTTTATCATTTTTTTTTTTAATTTGAGCATTTTATTATAAGACTATTTTAACAACATTTTGACTGAAATGAACTAAAATCTCATGAACAAATCCTTTTATAAAATATTAAATGAAGTTTAGAACAAATATATTGATATTTAGTTAACAGTTTAAAAATTAAGCAACCTTGTATTTATAATTTTCATTTCTTTATTTTAATAATATTTATTTCCTTTTAGACTATAGAAATTCGTTATGTTTCATATCCATTTATTTCATCATATATTTCTCATAGTCACATTTCCTAATTTCATCCACTTAAGTAGAAGTCTAATTAAAACGAATTCTCAACAATTAAAATATTAATTATTTTCCAACTTATGTGGGAATGTTATATTTAATTAAATGTTATTGCTGTATTATAGCTATTAATATAATAATGACTTTGTAAATAAATTTCTTCATTTAACTTTATAAGGTATAGAGAATGATATTTTATTTTGATTACCTTTATATATCTTATATTAGAACAAATAAAATGTCTGGTATCTAAATTTTATGAATTAATTTATTTATGCGAATGGATAGTAGAAGAGATACCTGTTATCCAATATCTCATTTAATTGTGCGTGTTTTTATTCCTTGAAGATTTATTTTGTTGTATTTGATGCCTGATGGTACAATTATTGTTGTATTTACATAATAAAATATATATGTTTGAAGAGTATGCTATGCAATAAAATATGTGCAAACATAATTTTGCAATGAGATATTTCAAGCCTTCCACTCTATATATTCTATGCTTGCAATGTAAGCGTTAAGTGAGATATTTTTGTGTTGAATAATGTTTTGTCTTGAATGTTGATATATTATATGACATTAAATGTTTCAATAGGATTCTATAAACGCTTTATTTTAACCTAATCAATAATGTAGGACTCTTCACTTTTATGTAAAATAATATTACTAATCGCTTATAACTGAATTATTTTACTTTGTATTTCATCAGAGTTGAATGTATTTAATTAATATCAAGCAAAGAAATCTCCATCGAAATATAATTATCCTGATAAAATAATAGGCAAAATGAGTAATACAGTAAACTCTATTATTTTTCAACAGTTGATAATTTATGAGTTATTTTTTAAACTTACATTTTACTAATTAAAAATTTTCATTAAATGTTGAATTCCTATTTCAGGCAGTTTATATAAAATTGTCCAATATCTCAAACTTAGTAGTAATAAAATGAAACATATAAAATCTGGTATTTTAATTATTGCTGTAAATATATTCCCATTTACTTGTGAATGTAAAAGAGGCTAAATGAAATACTTTTTCTGTTGAATTTTTATAGTCATATTTTCTTTACTTTCAAAATCAAGATATAAGTTATAAATAACAGGGTTTCATCTACAACATATATTTTTACTAAGCTATATGTTTTTTTAATTAAAAAAAACTGCAATATTTCCCGTAACTCATAATTAGTTATCTAACTTGATATTCTTTCAGTTGTTATGTATTTTGTTAATTTTTAATATGTTTATCAAATGTTATAAAGTTGGTATATTGTTTTTATATGTTTATTGTATATTGCCATCTGGCTAATATTTTCCTTTTAACTACCTGTCTGTTAGAAGCTATATTCATATATTTATGATGCATTTCTATTACTGATTGTATTTATTATTGTTGATTCCAAGCATTAAGGTAGAAAGTAACATTTTATTGATTTTTTAAAAAAATTTGTTAATTTGTGTTTTACAATATGAAATGTTCTGATGAAAAATTATATGGGTCCACTTTTTGTTAAAATCAAGGTCTCACCACCTTATGTGAATTACATGGTTGTGATCTTTCTGTGTACCAAGACGGGAAACAGGAAAACGATATTTCTTTTAAAAAAACATTTAAAAGATAAAAATGCTGGATAAATACGATGAGACTTGAGACTTTGCTTTTTCATTTTCTGCAAAATTATTTCAGGTGGATGTGGATCAGCATCGTTCTTTCCTTGGACCTTTCATGTACAATTACATTCCATCTCAACTCGCCTAATATTTATAACATATTTATATAATTTTCAATTATAAGTTCATAAAATAAATGTGCAATCATATGAAATATAACGTATTTTATATAGTAATAACATATGAAAAAAAAGTTAATTTTGATGAAGTATATTCACCATGCAAATTAAAAAGTTTATATGAACAAATATATATTAAATAATATTTTCAATTTATTCAAATTATTTGCATTTCAAGACACTTTCATTTAATTTATTTTCACTTGTAGCTAAGCATTCTTTATATATAACATTTGGTAAATCAATGTTGGATATTGAATAAAACCACTTGAAATTAGACATATAAACTGCATTTATAGAAATTATATGCTTTTTAACTTCAGAAACAGAATGGTCTCTAGGATAAGAGAAGTCATATTATAATTGATAAATATAGTGATAAGTAAAAGCAATATACCCTTCTGGACTTTTTATCTTAATATTGCACAAATATTCATAGAAGTTTATTCATGCATTTTACAACAATGCCTTTACTCTCTACCTATTTCATAAAAGTTAATGACGATAATTTTGTGTAATAAATAAACTGTCCATATATATATAAACATAATATTCTTTTTTTAAACTTTCCTTCCCATTTTAATGTATCTTAATCTGTTTTTCATAAGCTTTTTAGGGTTCCGTTTAAATAATTAAACACACATCTAGAATCCTATAACAAATTTCATAGTTACACAAGTTTAAAAGAATATTTTAAGCTTAAAAATATATTTTATGCATTAAGTTAAACATTTAAAGTGCACTGCAACCAAATAATGACCTGATTTCTAAATCATCCTTATTTAGAAAACTTGATATATATAATGTTATTTAGCATTAAAAAATATCCTTTTTTTATGCCAAAACTTCTTAACCAACATTTATGAAAACATGTTGATATAGATAAACAGTAAGCTACAATTTAAAAATGAAGATTATAGACAAAATCAGCAACTCCTGTTAGCATTAACAATATGTTATTATGTATATAAAAAAATACATAACAGTCGAATTGATAACCTCTCTCCTTGGCGCTCGATTTGGCGGTTTTAATTTAAAGTTTCTTGTGGGTTTTATTTTGGAGTTTTGATTGGCGTGCTGTTCAGTCGGTTAAAAATTAAATGCCATTCGTAAATGTGAAACGGAACCCTTTATGCCTTGCATGGACTGTATACTATTTTACTATTTAATTCTATGATATGTTGAATTTTGAGGCTTATTTTATGTGTTTCGAAAATTAACTTGTTTGTATATTACAAAGTTATATTTTCCCTTCAATTTATATAAATATATTTTTTACATAAACTATATATATTAGCTTTTATTACTTATAAAGTTACTTTATATCGTCTTCTTCCATAGCTTCTGTTTACATTACAATATGGTAAATAAAATGTGATAATTTTGTCTTCACATGACAATAAACTTTTATACAACAGGTTTGTTATTATTTTCTATATCCTTAACTATGTTTGGCATAGTTCATCCTCACAAAAAAACTAAATATTTGTTGAAAAACGTAGAATTCGAATAAAAATTATAAATAATTAAGGTTTTCACCTTTCACATCTAGGAATATGTAGCAAAATGCAATATTAACTATATTACTTTTTTTCATTCCTTATATTAAATTTATGAGCTTCCTTATATAAAATATACAAGCTAAGAAAAACTATATTATAGAGTAATTGAAAAATTAATTCATTTTAGTAGTTAAATTGTTTTTTTAAAGAAAGATTTTTTTTAATGAAATTTTTAAAAAAATTATAATTTCTTTAATAAATGACATTTTATTTACGTATGATACCATCTTGTGGCAATTAATCTGTGGTTTGCATCAAATAAAATTTGGTATTTTTATAAGCTAAGATTTGACCATTGAAATGTTTTCTGTTATACAAAACGTATATGCGTTATAAACAACAGTATCGTAGCAAATCAAAAGTTATGAGGGGGCTTCAACTAGTTCCATTTCCAGATATTTCCCAATGTATAAACAATAACGATAATTAGCAGTTATGCTAATTAATCAGTAATACGCAATTGTTAATTATCAATAATTTGTTAATTATTGAGGAAATTGCAAAAATTTCTTAATATTAACACTTTTTTACTGGGACGGGAGGGACTGACGCCCCTCCCCCCATCTCTTTCCACGCCACTGTTGTTCACTCGCGATTAAAATATTTTTGTTATACACATTCTTTTTATGCATTTTTATTTCTTATTGAAAAGTTTAGGATTTTCATAAACTGAGCATTTTTATTTTTTTTAGCTTCCTATTTGATGTCATTAGTTTAAATTAAGCAAATTATATGACAATGGACATTCTATCGTTTCTAAACATCTAATCTAATAACTATAGTATTCAGGAGGAGGACAATGAGTACTTATAATCAAGTCATTAATTTAAATAAAAAAAAATCCTATGTAATTTTCTTATTTGAGAATTCCACGTTTCTACTGTGTAGTAATGCTAAAAAAATACTGTCACAAACCCAAATACGGTAGTGAATTCAAGAAATATTTTTCAGATTTTGTGTACCCTCTTCAATTTTTACTTCATCCATTTTTGTAACACATTTCCATTCCAAATCCAGTTTTATTGAATATAGTATTCACTCCACTTTATAAATCACTAATTAGCAAACTATTTATGGACTAATAGAAAGTCTAATAATTATAAAATAAAGTAATAGGTCATATTAACTGTCTTATCTTCGGAACTAGCATATTTTTTTATTAATTTTAAGCCTTGAATGATCAGGATACCGAAACTTGGGATTGGAGTGTCTCGACGTGTTTACTGGTCGAGGCATTATGAGTTCTTGTCGCATTTTATATGTGATCTAGTTTCTTCCGAGTTAAAATTGTTACTAAATTATCAAACTTATTCAGGCCTTTTTATTATTTTTAAAAAAGGTGAAAATGTTTAAACTGAAATGAATCGCTTTACTTTCGCACTCGGTCTCGAGGACGGTCATGTCGCTACCCGAAGTGCACGTTAAATCTGTCGTGACTCAAAAATTTCGAGGGATTCTTCTACTCATGTGACTAGTTCAAAATTAATAAGCTGGGTACAAGAGTTTTTCTTTGTCCCAAACCGTCATAAGTAGCCCATTATGTTACATTTATTCACTCAGCCAATCACAGAACAGCATTTTCCGGCTACTGACGTCATCTTAGTAGAAACAATTTCTTATGTGAAATTATTAATTTTTGGGAAAAGTATTCACTTATATAAAGTAATTTTCATATAAAATAGTTGATAGTTTACCAAAAAATTTATGAATTTAAATAATCAACTTCATCGAACAATATTTTTATTTGTTTTTGCATATTTATTTTAACAAAGTAACTTTTAAACTCCACTCGGAAGAAATGAATGATTTTTTTTGTCGGCGTTTTTGTGTTCAATCAACATTTCCCAGACACTCATGGCGTTTTACCCAGCCACGTGGGAAGATATGCAGTTTTGTTGCCGGAAAAAGCCTTGTTTTTCTAATAAGTGTTGTTTATCTTAGTATTTACTTGATTTGAAAGTAATCGGAAGACTTTTTAGAAGCATCAGTGGAATATAAGTAAGTTTAACCATTAATATTAGCATAAATTAGATGTGTTCCAAATTGCACCATATTGTTGTAACAAATCTATAGCGCAGTTTGACATATGTTGAATCGCGTCGAAAACTAGTTAAATTCTATATAACCCTATTTATATATATATTTTTTATATTATTATTACTTCGTTTGTGCAATGTTAACAAATATTCGAACAGTCGATTGTAATGCAGTATTTTAATGCACTTGTGCAGGATTATGATCCGTGCTTTTGAAAGTTGGATGATTTTTTTATCAAGTTTTGTAATTTAATTATTTTATACGATTGTTTATCTTTGTTAACATGAGGATGTCTGTTAATAAAAGAATTTAAATTTTTGATTAGCTTGCGCAATGGTATTGACCATGCGGTAGAATTGCTAAATGTTTTGCAATAGGATTGTCAGCATTTACGTTTAATTTTATGTGCAAGTTTTTCATCTTTGATAACCGATTCGATGTTTATAGTTATTATAAAAAATTAGATTGTGTTTCTTCGAAATGTCAATTAAATCGGTGATCTTGGTGAGGGATTTTTCTGCAATATGCTTTGATCACGTTGTCATCTATAAAAAAAATACATCGATGACATCTAATTTAATTTTTCATCACTATTTTTTTCTTCAGTTTATTTATTTAAAATGTTAAACGTTTGTTGTTTTATTTAAAATGTTTATTTTAAATGTTAATGTGTTGTGTCCGATATGAATGTTGATGTTAGGGATGTCACTAATTTAATTCATACTTAACATCAACATGCCTCATAGCGATGTAATTAGCTGAAGATTAAGACTAATTAGCTGAACTTAGTAATGTAGGGGTATTTTATTTTGTTTAAATAAAATTGGAAACATTGATTTTTTAAGTTTGGCCATAAATTATACCATAGTTGTTAGTCGACAAGGTTAAAAATAAAATCTGTGGATTTGCTTTTGCAAGATAGTGGTAAAATCATGTTAATTTAGATTGCAATAGTTTATTGTACCTTCCTATTTACGTTTTTAATGGTAAAGACTTGCCGTCGATAGCGGGTTTGGCGGTGTTTTGAAATGGTCGCCAAACGACCCGATGCGTTGCGCACAGTGGTTGCGCACGCGTATTTTTTTCTGAACTTTATGGTTGCTTCCGGTAGTAAACACAGAATTACAGTTAACAAAATGGCGACGGTTTAAAATTGATTTCGAAGCTTTATTTTCGGATGATTGATTGATCGGATAACTTCTGCGTAATGGGCTATCGGTAACGGTTCAAAACTCATTTCAAAGGATTTCTATTGCGTCTGCACGATTGAATGAAATAACGTCGCACTTGAGCTCCGTAATGGGCTAATGGCGACGGTTTAAAATTGATTTCGACACTTTGCTTTGGTTAATTAACCCCTCCGGGTTGTCGATCATGGTGCTTACAGGCAATCCTCCGGGCCGTCGTTTGGGGCATTTCGAAGACTCTTAAGCGCACACGCGTTACGCGCGCTTAAAGTCACAGACTCCTGCCGTCGATTTTGTGGTCTCCGGCCTCCGACTACTCAGGATCACATCCATGACCCCCTCCGGGCAGTTGATCATGGTGCTTACAGGCAATCCTCCGGCCCGTCGTTTGGGGCCACTCATCGTTTTGAGGACCGGGCAATGGCGAAATTTTATCAAAAAACACTTGAACCAAAAAATATTTAGAAAAAACTTCAACAGGGGTATAAAATTTAGAAGAAAAAGCACTTACCAGACAATGATCAATCGTGTATTTGGGAACCACGTACCCTTCCTAATAATTCTACACACACAATGCACATTTTCACCTTCCTTTCGACACGTCCACTGCCCACACTGAAACCGAAATTCAGTTTAAAAATCCCAATATTTAAGCCGAAGAAGTCACGTGACCTTCCGAACCAATCCCACAAATTCTTATACTTTCGAATAGAATAATTCTTAATCCCGCACAAAAACCACGTCACTCTTTAAACCAATCACGGAAATTTCTATGCCGGGAAGTCACGTGATTCTGCGAACGAATCCCCCAAATTCTTATCCTTTCATATTTGTAAACAATTATCCCATTCCCAGATTGAGAAGTGAATCGCCCGAAAAAGTCGCCAAAAGGTACCCGCTTATGATTGGAAATCCCAACCTTTTTAATATTAACATTTTTACAAAATTGGATGTGAATGTTGTTAATAAAAATGCACAGGTTTTAATTTAATGCTTGCAGGGAGCAACACAACCTAATTGTTTTTGTATTTAACATGTAGAGTATTTTCAAGAATTTCCTTGTAATAAATCTTTATATTAGATCAAAGACCTATCACTAAGAAAATTGTACATAGCATAAATTAAACGGTTTTAGCAGCTAAAGGCCACGACAAGGCGAAAAAAACTGGTTTCGTTGAAATAACTTCCATTTTCAACCTGCAGGGTTGAAGAAAAGGTTAATAAGATTTGGCAAAAAATCAGGTGGACCAGTCAATGCATTTGAACAATTGAAGTATCAATTTTCAATATGTTCTAAATTATAGTCTCGTGTAAATTTTTATTTTGAAAATCCTTAATAATTTTGTGCAGTCTTGGGAAGTAAGAGTAAATAAACTAATTTTTTATATTAAACTTTTGCAGCGAACAACCTGTTAATGAAACTTAAGTATGAGAAAAGCAAATAAAGCTATATATTTAGGTTTCGCAAGTATTCATTAAACAAAATTTTTTTATGTAAAATTCAATCTTCTAATGTGTTCATTTTCACTGGTTGTATATTTGATAAGAAAATCTCATAATTGTGAGTTTCCCATGGTTAAGGCCTTGCCCATTAAAATTTATTTTAAACCTCCCCACTACTATAGCTTGTATGTAAATTTAACATAATGCTTTCCAAAGCATATGATAAGGAACTTCTAATATTCGTTGCTCGTGACAAGTATTTTGTACATTTTAAGTACAATAAAAGTAGTAATGAATTGTATGAAAACAATCTTTTATTACAAAACATCTTGTTTAAGATTGGGAGAACACATTAAACCCCTGAACTAAATAAAATTTATAGACAAACCACCTTTGCAAAATGCTAATTTTTAATAAGCAGCATATCTAATTGGATAAAAATAATTAAATACCTATACAGAATGGACAAAAACAAAAAAGTTTCAAAGGATCCATATAAGTTTGAATTTTTTTTAATTAAAATTGCCTTCTTAAAATAGGGTTTTGTTTAAATTAAACCTTAAAATGCAGGTGTTTAGTTTAACATGGGATTTTAGTAGCACTATCAACTGCCTGTCCTGTAACAGTTAAACATCGAAAGCTTTTCCTGATGAACCATACCTGAAAAACTCGTATCACAGTTGAGAAAGGAAATTAAAACCCCACCTCTTAAAGAAAATCATTCTAAATTTATGACAATCTGTCTAGAAAATTGTCGAATCAGGTGTCTAAAAAACATTTTTAATTACCACACATACCTATTTCGGTAAGTATAGGACCAAAAGAAACTTATGTATACTAAATGGTTTAGAAAGATGTAGACGAGAGTAAATTTTCCTAGGGAACAAAAGATGAGTGGTATTTTCAAGGAAAAAGGGTATGCATATGGGCAGGCCGCCCCTAAAAAAAGGTCTAGAATAAATGCTGTTGTGTATCTGGAATTATAATTCTGTTTCAAGTTGTGTAGTATAAACAGGGTGGTAACATAACCGGGAAATCAGGGAATTGTCATGGAAATTGTTTATTCTGGAAAAGTCAGGGAAATTTTCGAAATTTCACAAAAAATCAGGGAAATTTTCAAATTTGGATCATTAAAACGGCAATTATCCTCCATTATGCACTCTATTCTGGGCAATTTAGTTGTCAATATTTCCTTTTAGTTCTGAAAAAGAATTTTTTTTAAAAAGTGGTTATGCATATTTTCAGTTTTATTTTTGTAAAAACGTGAACCACTGCTGAGGGAGCAGCAAAAGCAAAGTGCATTGGACCTTGAAATTGTGAGCAACATGTGAGGGGCTAATGAATGTGATTTATTGAAGATTGGAATAGGAAATATTAAGCATAAAGCATTTAAAATTATCTCCAAAAGAAATAGTTGGAAAAATTTGCATTATCTTCTTACAGAGAACATGATTAATTACTATTATGCCTGCCACAATTGTATAATTTGTGTATCCATAACTTATTATTTTAACTGACAATAAATATTGCTTATAAATTTTTATTTATAATGCAGTAAATTTATTGTATTGTAGCGTGGATACTTTATTTTTATACAAAGCATATATTTCAACGTTTCTTAATGTAATTTTAAAGTCAGTGAAATTTTGTGACACCATCATGGAAGTCAGGGAAATATCAGGGAACTTTTTTTCCAGAATTTTGTTGCCACCCTGATAAATGACTAACATTTATGTTTGACAGGTTAATTTACGTTTGATATTTCTTCTATTATAGGTCAAAGATATATATACTCACTTCAGCTTAATAAAAGAACAGACGAGAGAGAGAAGAAATTATTCTCAACGAGTGGTAGCCGGAATTACATGGCCGGTTATACCTCTCGAAATTTCCTTTCTTTGACTATCCCTTCAGTTTTAGGTTTAAGTATAATTTATTTCTTGAAGAAAAGATCAGGCTCTAAACAGACAAGCGAAGCAGTTCAATTTGAAGATTCGCAATCAGATATCTCCGATCTATACCCTATGAAACTAAAAAATCAGGAAGGTAATTCTGTTGAAGAAACGGCTTGCGCAGAAATGCAGCTTAAAGAAACAGAATCTGGATCAGAAACCCAGCACCAGACTTCTAACGGCATTGTACAGCAGGCTCCAAAAGTCAAAGGGAAAAGTGGCAACATGGCCAGATTGTGTGAGAACGGAAACAGCTGCTCAATGGATGAGCCCATAACAAACGGTTGTAGAAAAGATAATGTTCCACGCAGGAACAGTGATAGCAAAATTGAATTAACCAATGGAATGAATGCCCTTTGCCTCAATGGTGTATCTAAAGATTCTTTTACTAACGGCACTTGTAAAAGTGTCGAGATGGAAAAAATCACGAATGGCTTTACTAATACAAATGGTGTTGTAAAACACATAGACAACTCTTCTGCTATTGAAAAGAAAGAGGATTCTATTGCATCGAAAATTGATGTAGAAATTGATAAATCTTGTAGCCAACAGGATATTGAACTTTCAGATGCCAAAGAGCAACATGAGGCAGATGTTCACATGCAATCTCCATCTGTTTGCAATGGCTCAAGTAGTAAAGATACAAAACACAATTTATCTCTTATAGATGCAACATCACCTGCTGAAAAACTTTTAGATTCATCCGATCATGTAACTTCAGTTTCTAATGGATTTTCCTCAAATTCTATTGATACTACATTAACTGAAAATGTAATGAAAAGTAACAACAACAGTAAAGTGATTAATACCACTGAACATTTATTAACACAATCAGCATGTGTGGCCAATTCTGTTGAACTATGTCAATCTGATGATACAGCTGAACTTTCAACCAGCCAATGTAGTATAGTTCTGGATGATGCTGAATCTTCTGCTTCTCCTGTGAATTGCATTCTGAGTGATTATGAGGATCCAGCATTACCTGTCAATGCTGAACAGTTGACACCACCTGTAGATTATGTAGTGGCTGATAGTACTGAACTTTTAACCTTGCCTATTGATGATACTGGAGTTGACGCCCAAGGGGAGATGCTCGAAAGTCCAGGAGCCACGTACTGTGATAGTTTGGTAAGTTGGATATATTTAATTTACCTGTTTGCTTCATTTGTCTTAATTTTGAAAGTTAATTGTGTTTTAGCAATTGAAAGGTGCAGGTAAAAAACAAAGAGGGTCCATTATGTTTGGTCTGAATCTCTAAAGTTACAGGATGAGAATGCGAAAATAAAGATCAGAATGCTGCACAATCATTCCATATTGACCATCATTGTTCTTTCCCTAGCCTCTTCAATTCTATGTCTCATTAGTGTACTAATTGGAGAACTTTTTCTTCTTAATAAGTTATTAAAAGATGTGCTCTAGGTACAAAAACGTTTTAACTTTTAGTCTTTAAGCAAAATTTGTTGCTAGTTTATAGAAGTTTTATAATTTTTAAAAAGACAACTTTTAGAAAACTTAAGTTGTCAGTGGCCTATGTCATGTACATAAAAAAAATCGCAATACAAAAAAAAAAGCATTGATAAAACAAAACAAAACATTGATTAGCAATTTTAATATCCTTAGATACAATTCATTTTATGTTTCATAGTCAACTGAACAAAACTGTTCGATTAATTTTAAAACTTTATTTTTAGTTTAAATTAAAACCTCCATTGTAAATAAAAATTAATTAGCGATTTTTTCCTAGTTCAAAATATTGTTTTTTCTTTTAATTATTAACAATTGCACAATAGCTTTGACTGAATATAATTTAGGGGATCAGAAATAATTCATGTTTAATGTATTTGTACATTTTTGAGCTTTAATGAAATGTATTGTTTTGTTATCCAACAATTTAGGAATACCTTCAGTATCCATTTTTCGAAGAATGGTATTATGACAACATGATAGATAGTTTTTTTACCTCTCCAGAAATGGTAACCATTTAATAGAACTTACAAATAATTTTTACATAATATTAACAAAAATTAAATGAATCAGTTCTTTAATATCATTTTTATCTAATAATTTAGGAATATCATCCTTCTTCATGGCCAGCATGGTGGCATTCAAATAAGATAGATTCTTTTATTCAAGAAATGGTAACATAATTTAATTGAACTTGAAATTTATTTTTAAATGTATGCCACCGTGAATGTACTTGTTAGCAATCTGCTGCAGTTAAATTTGAGATTTCAATATGTATTAGCAAATTTATACATTATTTGCACTTGAATACATATTGTTAATATATATTCATAATCAGTCAAAGCACCAATTAAAAAATTTCGAAAAGTTGTTGCATGCAAATAAATTAAGTTTTAAAATAAAATAAGTTTTATCTAAAAAAGAAAGGAGAAGTATTTCTATTTTGGTTTATCATTGGCTACTGCTTGTCCATTTCAATATAAATCTAAATGTCAAATTTATAATTTTTTGTGTTTAAAAAATTTCTTTTTAAAAGAGTAAATATGTATAAATTTGCATGGTTTGGCGTTTACTTAAGGCCATAAGCGCAAAAGCAGGTAAGTATGGTTCTTTGCAGTATGTTTCTGTAACTGCATTCATTTTTGCACTCCCGAACTTGCTAGTAACCCTAATAATTGGTAAGTAATGAATGCCCCTTAGTTCCACCTGTACCGTTGAACTGACCAACTATTTTGATCTCCTTTTTCAAAGCTGTTTAAACAAATCCGCGGTGTATGGAAGTTAAACTTTTTATTTGTTTTGTTACAACCAATCATACAACTGTTACTTCAGTTTTTATTGATATTGCGCGATAGCCCGACATATTTCCTTAGTCAGTCTAGTAGCCAATTCAAGAGAACTGTATCTGCACTCATCTCGTTTGGTGAGTATATTAACGTTTATTTTTGGCAAAACGAAGAATAAATGTATGCTATCAACCTTTTTATCATTCACTTGAGTTGCTATTAAAAAAATTCAAACTGGATACAATTTTATGGTAGCGTGTTTCGCGGATTAATATTTTTATTATCCTCTAATACCGTTAATTAATACCTTTATTAATAAAATGTAAAACAATTATAATTAGGATGTAATTTGTTTCTTTGAATTTTTTACAACCCGGTGTTAAGCCTCAAATCGTATGTGTTGAATGAGAAGTTTGGTTCGGATTTACATCTGTTCGCGTCTAGCCAGTTTTAGCCGAATGCCACTTAGTTCCACCAAATTGCAAACGTAGTCTTGCGTTCAGTTCTTCTATAATAGATGCTTTTCTTTCTAACAATAAATATAACAATATTACGCAAGAGCTAGTGTAAAATGTCCCGTGTTATTTATGTATATCGCATTTCCTAATGCCAACAAGCACCTCCAGAATAGCCAATTCAGCGGTTAAACAATTTCTTTATGATGTCTTATTATTATGTTGTAAGGAATGTGTATTTTTACTTCAAAGGACCTCGGGGATAAAACACAAAATTGTCAAATTAGAAATCTGTTAAGCTCGAACGTTTATTCGCAATTTTAATCAAAACAGCATATGTTCCGTCGGCATTACCTAGTTTTAACGCTTATCAATCCGAGCGAAGGCCACGGGAAGTATAAACGTCTTTCAGGTACACACTTCAAACGAGCAGATCAAAAGCAGTAAATAAAAGTCGCCCCTGCCACGCAGTCAACTGTGCAGTGAGCTAGCCTCCTGTAGCAGGTGCTTGCATTATTCAAAAGCGTGTAGTCGCTCACGAAATATGAATGCACTACACAACCTGTGCTAATAAAGCGGTTTGTTTCTTGCATTCTCTTGAGGTGAGACAGGGGGGAAAGATTCAGTTTGACCAGGTTGGGAAGACCCGCGTTTCTTCAAATACATATAAATGTTTCCCCTTATCTTTATTTATATTTTGATCCGTCACCTGTGCGGGTGTTTTCGAGTTGAATTGACACACATACCGAAGTTTGATCATGTGGATGTTTGCTTTCATGTACAAGAGGAGAGATTCGAATATGAGTAATTCTTGCATTCCGAGCGCACCTTGCACAACTATCTGTCGTAATTTTATCATCTGAAACATTAATTTATACATTTAATAAAAATCTCAATTGCACTTACATATACAGTAGGTCTTCCAATATAATAACACTCATTGGAATATTGACCAATACGAGTGGTCGTTGTAGCGATTATTGCATTACAAACTAATCAACTGATTAGGTTTTTTGAGTGGCGGTCGTTATTACGAAAGGGTTGCTATATCGAGGGTTTGTTTTAAGAAGGGTTTACTATAATAAAATGATTATTGCAATGGCATGTTTTTGTTTTCGGTCATTGATTATTAATTTGGTATTGCATAAAAATGACTAATTCCAAAAACGATCAAGGACACGAACTTGGACACAAAATTTGTCCAGTTTATTTGAACTATTTCAATTATTAATTAATTTAATCTTTTCGTTAAACCTAACTAGATTAAACTTCTTTTAATCGGTAGACAAGACACGTTTCAAGAATAGTGATGTTCATCCATAAATATGGGAATTCCTTTTAGTTTCATAAAACGGTATAGTATTGCATAGTGCCTAAGCGGTGTTGGCATTTATTTTCAATAACGGATGGATTGCAAAAAATCAACAATTTTATTAAGTTTATCAATCCTTTCACCAGCTTTTCTAAATCGAACTAGTTACAAGTTGTAACTTGTTGCACCATAAACTGTTTAAAAACGCGTAACAGCGCTCGCCAATGTCGAACAGGTTGTCCGCCGAAACTGTTCAGTCGCGTAATGTACCAACTCTTGATTCAACCGTCACGGAAACAATGTCTTCACCATGTCGATTACTTTGTCATGTGGAGCAGTAATCCGTTAGCAACATCTGCAATCAGCGGTGCATCAAATGCCGCGATCGGTCACGCTGAAAGTCAAGTGTCCATGGGTAAGACTACTTCGGGAAGCAGAAAAGGGGACCTCTAAAATGGTTTGCCGCCCCCCTTGTTCCTTCCCTCCTTTTCGATGTAATAAAACAGGTTTCTTTGTGGTGAAGGAGAGAGCCCACCTGGCGAAAAGGAGCTTCAATGTTGTTTTTTTTACCTCATTTCAATGGGGGATTTTCTGCACTGTATACTTCGTAAGCAGCGGAGGGTGTTTAGAACAACATTGGAGTATTTTGTACGGTTAATAGTTTTCGAATTGGAATAGTGTTAGTTTTCGTTTAAAGACAATGAAAAAAATTTATGGTGCAATAATTTATACTATTTTTTTAAAGTGCCAAAAATCTTAATATTCAATTCAAGCTGAAGTCAAACGAAATGTAATATTACTCAAATATACTTAAAATGTTATTGGTGTCTGATCATATTTCTTTTGTTTCCTTTACTAACGTAAAACATGGATTCAGAATACAGATCAAAGCTATTTTGAGTTATTGATGCAGTTTGACGAGGTTTATTACAATATACAGTGCTGGATTTACCACTAGACCGCGGTCTAGGACTGTAGATATTTTTTTAAGGTTATAAAAGTATAAAAAAAGATGCATGTGTTCACTTAAAGAATTTAATATATTTTTGTTTAAATTAGCATACGTTAGTTAAGTTACTCTACTTAAAAAATAAACTAATTGCTCAATTATTTTGCATGGCTCTTAATATTTTGAAACAGTTTGCTAATTGAAATCGCGCTTTTTTTTTATAGTAACCTTGTAGTTTTAATTTGATAAAAACTAATCTGACATCAAGGGACTTCTGAAACACATATATTACTTCAAAATCACAAACCGAAAGAGGGTCAGAAACTTGTCTTAGGGCCTCAAAAATCTTAAAAAAATCCAGCGCTGTATAAATAGACCTTTGCTATCAAACTCAAAAACAATAATACACATAATACAAACTGAATGTCGTTGTAACGGGAAATTCAAAACTTTCGAGTCATTTTCTGAAAAACCTGGTGATCATTGGTTTGATCTCACAGCTGGTTTATTAAATATAATTCTCCATTGATACACTAAGATGTGTCCTATTAAAATATTCAAGTGTCTTCTGCAGTCTTGCCTCAATTATAAAAATATATAAATGGTAAAATAAATGTCCGATTTTTTAATAGAATAAAACAGTGGAAGAAGATGGTTCGAACACGCAAGCCAATTGAGAAACTAAAACTGTCTGATTTCGAGCGCGAAAGAAATAAGCAACGAAATTATCCGTAAACTTTTGGATTTTCCCGGTTTTGTTGATCAGAAAATGTTCTTTTTTTTTTAGTATCTCCTTCTGAAACTAGTCGCAATTACCTTTGCTTGGCTTGTTTCGCCCTCCAAAGGATGTTATCATTTAGATTCTGGAGATTAATTTAGTGACTTTTTGTCCAGTGATTGGCATAAAGCAACCTGTTCGACTTGTTTCCAGGCGAGTTGTGATTTTGCATCCCGATACACTTTCTTCAGGAACAGGATAGTAAAAGAACAAACCCTAATCTCCAGTCCGGAGTTGCCTGACCAGTCGCTTTGCATCTCTTATTTTTATTCTTTGATCCTACCCCTGTGGTTTGTTACCCTCTTGGACGTGATGCATCCGTTTTATAGTTTTCGTGCCTCGTATTTGTTTGCTCTTTTTGCCTCGACTGCCATCTAGCCGAACATGTAGTTAGACCTTTCACACAACCAGAATGTGGAAGAATTTTCGGCCGCTTTATTTCCTCGTCCATTTTTTTTTATCATCTACACGATCCTCGCGGTCAAATTTGATTACAATGCTATTCTCTCGGTGTGTAAAAAAAAAATGCAGTGCAGTCATTGTGATTGCGATGGAGTTTGTTTTATTATTTGCTCAAGTTGCGTGTACTCTGGTGCATGATTGAAGTCGGCACACGTTAAAGGAAATGCGTTTATAACTTTTAATGTAATCTGCAGCTATTGTACTTTTGTTAATTTGAAAATTCAATACTATATGCAAAATAGCACTAAAACCCTCTCCTAAAAAATAATATTGAAGAATAAAAAAAAAAAGGTAGCATAATAATTCATTTAAAAAAAGGAATTTTCAGATGCACTTAATAGTGTCTCACAATGTTAAAGAAAACAGCCATTAAATTATTACATATATAATTTTTTTTAATTCCTTCAGTCCAAGTTTTTATCTAAGCCAATAGAAAACAGATTTCGCTTTTTTCAGTGTTCATACTCACTCTCGCCACATTTTTCATGCATGTTATAAAGGTATGTTTTATACTAAAAAACTGCTGCAAATATTGATAGCCCTTTTGAAAAGGCTTAATAAATATCAAGATTTTAAAATTAGGGCAATTGGTCATCTGATGCGTTGGCGCGATTGCAATTTTGCCTTGCTTTGCAAATTTCATGTGAGAAAATCGCAACCTCGCGTCTTATCTTAAATAAATCAGCTGATGTATCGTATTTTAAATTATCGATCTCTATGAAGTCTGAAATTTTGGGAAATTGATGTAATCGTAATATTATACTTAAAGGCCATATCTCCTTTCTTCAAGGCGCAGCAACATTATCTACCACTTGTAGAGTGTATATGTTGTGTAGTTTATCATCAACGGTGATGTGTGGCAAAAGTGCTTGTGAATGAACTATCAGTAATTTGTGATGCAATAAGGCCATTTTGTCCAGCTGTATTGTTCCCAAGTGTATTTGTCGTGCAGCTTTCACTTATCTGGTATCGCTTGTTAAGCGATGAATTGTTTCGCGTTTTATCCTTCAGTTGTAAACTATGTATCCAAGTGATTGTTTTCTAATCCCCTCACACACACACTTAGATTACTTTATTTATTTTTTTCACAAAACTAGATAAATTATTGTTTTTTTGTTCATCAACTGATATTAGAAATTTTTCAGAACCCAATCATATTTTATAAATATCATTAGGTTTATCCTCTAAGTTTACGTTTATATATTTCGTAATATGCAAAATTGGGTAGACCTACACGTTACACCTTGTATTTTAATTCCTCTGATGTTTTGTTTGTTTGGCTAAAAGTAGGCATTTAGTCTTGGGTGTTTTTATGTTTGGCTAAATTATGGTTTCCAACCTTATACCAAACAAGACCACGAAAAGGGAGTCCTTAGAAATAATTTATTTCATTTCATGAGTTTTTCTAAATTATAAATAAGTACATTCCCGAAGCGCTTCCTCTTTTTAGTTTCTTTCATTTTATGTACGATACTATCGAGAATTGGATCTACCCATAGCTAAATACAGCTCACTAACCGTTATAGGTACCAATGACGGAATAACACAATTTTTCCGCTGAACCACTGCATTTAGCTTCGAGCAGGTGATCCAGGGTCCAATCATTTCTGATGGCTGGTACAACTACCTGTTTTCTACTGAAGACAGCTGCAAAGTGCCTGAAAAAAAACTGACAACATTTTATTTACTCGCGTCGGAAGAGGCGAATTTTTCCCGTGATGGTTCTAGTGAAATCGAATAACCGTCGCCGATTCCGAGAAAAAATGAAAGCTGTACACATAATTATTTGTAATAGAATTTCTGTAAATTTAAGAATTAATAAGAGATTTCTGTAATCTCAATACTTGGTAGAATTCCTCGTAGAAACGTATTATATTTGAGTAGGTTTTGTGCGATTTAAAACAAATATAGGTACGTCACGCTTGTGTCTCCCCTCTCTTTCTCATGTCATGCTAAGTGTTGGACGTTATTAACGAACTGCTCTTTACACTTACTACCGTCTTATTTTTTATGAGATGTAAAAAGAATCTTGAAAGGTGGTTCAATCATTTCTGCCCAGAGTTCTAACGTCGCTTTTGTAAACGTTATCAAGCCATTTTCATTTAGCTCCTGCTGCTACCGGATAACCATGTCCTCTGTTCTAAATATTATCGTCTTCTCATCAATCGTTTCTAGCGAATGTTTACCGAAGGGCCCGAAAGATAGGACCCTCCGGGTTCTCCCACTGTCACACCCCAGTTGTCGCTGAACCGGAAACATTCCAAATATACTCGCTATCCGGTTTAGTATTTTGTATCTTGGTGGGTTCTATAAACAGTGTAGCTTTCCCATGTGGCTCAGTACAGGAAATGCAGGTGGGGAGTTAGTGGCGTCGATATGTTTTTGATGTTAGGATACTACTTGACCACACTGGAGCAGTTTGGATTTGGCTTGATCTGTTCATCACGGCTGCGATTTAAGCCATAAGCGCACGAGCGAATAACTGCACTTCCACCTTTATTCAGCTGAGTGACTAAAATCCCTCAGCAACTGTCCAGTGATTATTTTAATCTTATTCGTCTCTGGCCTGCCATGTTTTAGATTTCGAAATCGCCAAAGTAAATGATGAAAAATCGGCAAACTCGTATTATCACAATCCATATAAATTCTCCAAATTGTCGATTATTTGCCAAAGTTGTTAGCGCTGTATCGAACGAAATGATATTTTGTCCGGTAGTTGCTGGGTGCAACTAAATAGTTAAGGATTGGGATAACGTTAAGGGACTTCACTTATTACGCCACATAACAATAACATTAAAAAAATAACCTCTGGTTACCCGTTTTTCCCTCAGAGCTAAATCATCTGGACGAATGGATCATATGTTAGTTCTTGCGAATCTTTCGGGCGTAATAAGTATCGGCCCCTAATAGTAGGGGATGTCATTCCAGTAAAAATCTTTCCAATATTTCGTCTCCGATTCGATTTCCCTTGTATTAAGGAACGCGAGACCTGCAAGGTTAAATGACCTTGAATTTGTGTGTAAAATGCGTGGGTTAATTGTAATGCTCCATTTCTACGTCATTTAATTGATTTAGGATCACGGTTAGTGAGCAGGTATATTGACCCTGAACTCTTTAAGGCTTTTGTCCGTGTCTGGGGACGTTGGTGACCCCAGCCTTGTGATTCCAGAGTTCATTAAATTAAGCGTAAAAGCGCGCATCTTAAATCATCCTCTATTTTCCTGCTTTGCGGAATATACGAAAGTAATTTGCCATGGAAAGAACATAATGAAGCAAAAGTAGTTAAACTATTAAAGAGAATCTGTCACCCGTTTAATTTGTCTTGAACTTGAAAATAGTCGTCTAACATCCGGACATACAACCAATGTTAAGATAGCTTTAAACTTGTATTTTTACGTATTACAAATTATGCGTAAATTTTATTAATGTTCGGATGTCAATGATATTTACAAGAGGTGTACGTATTTATTAAATAATAGGGTTAGGGATAAGTTAATAAAAAAAATCATTGAAACTCGTATTTGGATAAATGGCAAATTTTGAGGGAGGGGCAATTTAAACGTTAATCGACTCTGTTCGCAACTGTGCTTTGTGTAAGTTAAAAGTATAGCCTCTCCCTTCCCATTAAAATTTATAGGGTTTGTCATTTAAAACAATAAAATGAAGGTTTTGTTTCACTCAATAATCTATACTTAGTTCATATAAATCTACTTTATTAAATTTTATATCCATGTCTTTTAATGTACTCGTTATATGATTGTAAAAGACCATAAAAGTGTATCAGAAACTTAAGTATCAGTGATTGATTATTAAGTATTGCATAGAGTTAAATAGCTGTTCACATACTTTAGTAGTTAAGTTAAAAGCTTTAGTAGTTAAGGTTTTGCTCCCAAACTCATTTGGTAAAAGCCAATATGGTTAATTTTCCTTTTGATAAGGAATTACTATTTATCGAAATTATCACGCTAACCTAAACTAATAGTATTGTTCACGCTCGCTCACAATGCATTTCGTTACTACAACAGCATCTTAATCTCTTAAAAGCAGCGTTCAACCACTTTGATAGATCATCGACTCATAGAATTCTTTTAAATGAACTTTTAGTTTCTGGAATGTTTCTATTTGCCTCCATATGTTTCTTTATCGTAGTTCAATTACTAATACACTAAGAATAGAACAACAAACACTATTCATAATGGTTCCTGTATCAATTGATTTCTTCCGTAAATATCCGTCACGGCAGTTGATGTGCTTATTAGCTCGCCTCGGCACATTCCGCAGAAAGCAGAGTTTTCAATTGGTATTTAATTAAAATAAAAAAAAAAGTCGTTTTTGCTGAGGTAGTCATCACAAAATGTTAAATACTAGGAGAGTTATTTCATCCTGTCGCGATATTCTTTTTCATTCATGGATATCCGACGCAGGGCAGTGGCCTGAATGAAGTCACCTTGCGGGCAGGGTGGAGTACCCTTCTTACTTCGTACTATCAACCGGTTGAAGTGCAAGCATTTTCTTAATGTATTCAAGAATGGGTTTTCTTTTTTTTAATGGTGGTTTTTAACCTAGATCCACTCCTATTGTCGATGCGGCGAACCTTTCATAACAGTTTAGTTTCGTGTTTTCCACTGTTGTGGTTCCTTACAGTTTAGGGGGAAGTCAGTTTAAATAGCTTCTGGTTCATAAGTTAACCGTTTTATTTGGTTTCCTCCACAGATAAAGATAATTTAACTACCAGTCCTGTTAATAAAAAAAGAACCCAAACGTTGTTTACGATTAAATCGAGCAGCTTGATATGTTAGTGTCTACGTTCATCTCGCAACTACTGAAGACTCATTCTACACGAACGGGAATAACGCGCGGCAGCTTCTCGGTGATTCAAGAATTCATGCCACGTGGTACGAATTCTCCAATCACCGAGAAGCTCCAGCGCGTTTTTCCGCCCATGACTTTAATATTAAATGTTATTTTATTGCATACGTTGTCTTTAAGGCGCATTCTACACGGACGAGATAAAAGCGCGCTAGCGTTTAAATAGGCTCTGTGATTGGAGCATACTAACCACGTGGTTTGTATCCACCAATCGCATAGCCATTCGTGTAGAATGGATCTAACTGCACTCAGTGCCGTTACACAAAAAATATTTTGGGGGGTTGAAACAATTTCCCAGCTTAACGATTCAAAATTCTCAATTCAATTATTCAAAATTCTCAACTCAATAGTGCTGAAAATTTCCAGTTCCTACTTATTGACATTTTTCATCTATTTTAGATAATATTAAATAGTTCTCTCTCAAGTATTGATTAAATAGTTCTCTCTCAAGCATTGATTTGTTACACCCTTATTCCGATGTAGTGTCCGTTCTGAGGTCTAATTTAAATGTAATCTTACAAGTTGGGCGATTTCAAAACTTCCCTAGCTTTCATTTGTTAATAATATAAATGTTCTTTAGGCATAAAAATTCCCAACTCGGGGTTTTTAGAAGTTTAAATTCCCAACTTTCAGGGTTTTCAGATTATTGGGGGGGGGGTCGACGGGCCTAACTGCACTTATAAACGTACTGGACATTGTGCAATAACTATATACTTCTTTAACACTTAACATCCTTCAAAATATCAGGCATTTGCATTGGAATAAAGGTCCCTAAGATGTTACAAATACGGCGACATCATTTATGACGTATATCCATTTATATTACAATTAAACTATGCTTTGTGCAGATAAACATTCTAGATACTTGCATAACTTTATTCCTTCTCAAACTTAACCGAACAGCGAGGCAACCTGCCACAGGGTCAATAACACCTGGAGGAAGACTTCTTTTGTAGAATTTTCTTTAGTAGTTTTTATAATAGAAGGGTGAAGAGATTTTTTTTTACTTTTCAATTTTATGTAAGGTATTTTCCTACCTGCTATTCTAAGCGTCCTTTATCTGTTCCCCTTGCACGAAACTGGTTTTCAATTAAATTTAAGTTGCCGATTTTAATTGTAGTTTTGGTTCATGGAGGTCTTGAGCGTTTATTGCGGCTTTTTAATTGCTTCGGCGTGATGTAAATTTAAGGTTAGTTTTTTACGCACAAACAATTAAAACATTTATAAAATTCCGTGTTCCACTTTTCTTGCCTTATCGAGCGTTCTTGATTAAATGCAATTCATAATAGTTAAGAGACTTACATAAGCAAATCGTCGCCTCAGAGCAACAGTGAGATATCTAAAAAAAAACGAAAATGAGTTTTCAGTCTTGCTAATATTACCAAATGTGCCTTTATTTAGTGGAACATTCGGACATTTTTATGTCTTCTTTAAAATTCTTGAACTACAGCCTTAGAATTCAGTATTGAAGAAACAGCAAATTTTAAAATCTATTTTATAGGCAACTGTTTTTGCCGTCGAGCATGTATGGACTGTAGTAGAGCGAATATGACGTCATTATCGTGATGCAAACATCTCAGACGGATGGCACCAGACACGTGACTTCCTTTCGAAATTTATGAATGAAAAAACGTTTGCGATTGGCTTGTGATTTGGAAATAATAGTAACATGAAGTACATGATATTTTTATGAAAGAACTAGAAAATTTTTATGAATGGATGACGTAGTGAACCACGTGTCTGAGGCCATATATGTTGGCCTCACTTTGATGTTAGCGAGATTATAACCTTATGATTCCTCTACTATAAGGGATCGATGCTCGAAGGTTTTTGCTCGTATTTTACTGTTGCCCTGAGGCGATGTATATTATTATATGTAATTTAGTTAAATAAAATTGTTACATAATTTGTATCCGTTTTTACTTGCAAATAATCTACTATAACTTATATTATAACACACTATCGAATGCTTTTCCTTCTTAGCGGAATTAAGAATAGAGCTATTGTAAATAGTTTTATCAACTGTCCAAACTTTGACACTTCGCCACAAATATTTTTACTAAAAAAAAATCCGAAATTGTCTCATTGTAAGCTTGAGGCTTAAGGAACTGTCACTACCAGATACAAATGAGAGTTAATTAAATACGCCTCTGCAAACTTGACCTTTTTAGTAGACGGGTCGCCGCACCTGTAGGAAGCCGGTACTAAAAAAATGTTTAACTGGACTAAAGCCTCGCACTTACTACTAGCACTCATTTTGTCTCATGATTGCCCTACGTGTTCTAATTTCCTTTTAATTGTTAGTTTTAATACGCCCAAAGCGCAGAAGAATTTTATTGATATAATTCCGCACTACATAAATTAAGTATGTTTGCGTTTTAATATTTTTTAACTGTTTTCAAACGGTTGAGTAACCTTTGACCCTACAAAGTAAATAAGCCCCATTTAACTGAGCAGTCATGGTCTTCAAAATTTTTTTATAGTCGAATAAAACGAACTCTTTTGTTATACATCGGTTTCAGTCAATGTTACTTTAAGGACTGTATTTGCGTTCATCCGCCCTTTGCATTTCTAACTGATGAGTGTTTAACCCGATTCACGCGGTTTCTTTCATCTTGACCATTGAGATTTTCGGCCTCTTTTGAAATTAATGAATATTTTCATTATGCTGTATTTTATTTCTTCTTGCTTGACCCTGTTTAAGATTATACAATGCAGTTAAAAGGATGCTAGTTGTCCTCCGCCCGTTTGCAACCGAAGTTTTAATTGTTAATCATTGGCTGCTTCGTTTTGCAACAGTTATATGGTTCTTAAAACTTAGAACGAAAGATTTTTTTTTAATTGTGACTTTAAAATATAAATGTATTTAACTTTTAACAAAAAATAAGTGCGTTCAATTTGATTTTCTAATCGTAACTGCCCTGTCAAGTACTACTTATTTGCGTGTTCAAAAGGTTATACTCGTTCGGGAAAGTTAAAATTATAAAGCCGGCGCCACATATGCGGTATTCGCCGAATACCGAGCGACTCGCCTTAACCCGAGCGACTCGCCATAACCCGAGCGATTTACTATTACTTGCTCGGATTACAAAAACCTGAGCAACTCGGCTTCTTTCGAGTATACTTGCCGATTTCAGAACATTTATTCGCAGTAGGAAGCAATAGTTTTATGATGGATAAATATTCTATTTTATTAACAGATTTGTACAATATAAATATATTTTAATACTTTTATGTTCTTAAAAAACATATTTTTAATTTGTGATAATTACAATGAAATTTTTTTAAATTGGAAATCAGTTGTTTTTATTTGTCTTACATCTTCATTATGCTCATAGCCATTTGCGAGTGCAATATTTTATTATTATTTTCATAGATTCCAGAATGCCATGCACATGGAGATTCCTTGAAACCGTTGAAATTTTGTAGCATAGTATATTGAAAATTTACAAAAAACAGTGTTTCCTAATTTCGTTTGTACACTTAAAAATGATTTAATTTTCAGTTTTGGAATATATATTTTCCCTCTCGATATATTTGTTTTAGCGATAACGATAATAAAATACAAACGATAATCAGTTCGAAAAACTTTAAATGTTCCCGCAAAATTTTTCACCGAATATTTCGCATTTTGACAATTGAATTTGCATGCTACATATAAAAATTTCTTTAGTGTCAATCCATTTTCTAACTAAGTATAAATAATGGACTTTATGCACGTTGACGTTGTCTTGGGGATCTGGTTTTTATTCCGTATCTTTTAACATATTGAAATTATCGTTTGCTTTTTTCGTAGCCAATGTACTAACGATTATTTGTTTACAAGATATAATATCGACACCAGGTCAACATAAAGTTCATTAAAAAAATTATATTAATATTTGACAGTGAATACTATTCACAATTTGATGTCGAGATTAAATGTATGAAGATTGACACTTTGCTTTTGTTTATCCATTTTCGGAAAAAGTTATATCGTTAATTACTGTTTTATTGGTATTTTAGCAATATGTCCCGGCGTTACTCGTAGTAAAAGCTGCTCGATTTTTGTGTTTGTTAGCGTAGCCACCGCATATCACTTCTCTGTGCACTGTGTAAAATAAACTTTATCAAAATCTAGATTTATTCAATTATTTTGAGTAGTTTTCAAAATACCTAAACCTAGTACTTTTTTTTAAATTTTTACGTTCATGACTTTACATGCTATTGCGATTGATATTTAAAGTGATGTTTTTGCAAGAATTTTTTTTTTATATTAAAATTCCTAAAATTTAAGGATTAAAAAAGCATTTACGAATATAGCCTTGTAATATCATGTCGATAAAAATAAAGTATTCAGCAACAATAAAAGTAAAATACTTGGCATTGTTGTTTCAATGTCAATGGTGTTGAAAACTTATGTTTTTAAACGTTTGAAATTTTTTGTATAAAAATTAACCAGTGGGGTGCCAGCTCAGGTGTTGTCGATGTCATTTGACCACGGTTCACAATGAAAAAAACAGTGTTACCGAATTTGTCTATGTGGATAGAACCCGAAACCGTCGCTCGTAGTTTATTCTGTAACTTTTTTGCGACGTCAATTCAACCGAACATATCTTATATAGATTTAAAATTGACATATTAAGTAATACCGATAACTAATATCTAAATAAGGTGCGTTTATCAACGGAAACCTCGCTAACAGAGGAAGATATGCAAACTGCTACGCCTGATTCCGCGTATGTTCCACGTCCGCTCTCCGTACGTGCTTTGCTTTAGTTCAAGATTTTACACGAATCCTCGCCAAATTTCCTTTTATAACAATCGTGCTTCATTTTACTATGTTATAGTATCAGAATGTATCACCTAAAGGAATAACTAACTAATAAATAAATAAACTGTTTCACATCAAAACCAAATTTTATTTTTCAACTCAAGATTCTTCAAACCGTTTAAAACAATGACATTTCATTTCGAGGTTTTAAAATACTATTTAAATATTTTCATATTTTTGTGTCTTCCTCAAAACAGTTAAATGCAAGAAATCTAAATGAAAAAACAAATAAATTAATTTAATTAATAAATAAAAAAAATAATCTGAACAAATAATTTAGTCAAATTAACTTATATACGATAAAAAAAAGCTCAAAACAACAAAAGTTTTTTAAATATGAAACTTTAGATCATCGGCTGGACCAAATTTATGTCAAACGTGCTATTTTTAGAAAGTTATAGTGTCGGAATCGGTTATCCTCAAAGCGTAAAATGGTGTTTCTATCATGACTACTATGTCCCTACACACACCCTTTATAGATGGTTTTAAAGACGTTTTATGACAAAACTCAATTTTATTTAGGTCGTAAGATTTCAAATCGTTTAAACACACTGAAAACTCGAATAGAAGTTTTAAAATAATATCTTCATTTTTTTCGCATCTGCATAAAAATAGTTAAATGCTTCAAAAATATAAATTAGTAATAAAATGAAATAATTTAATTGATAAATAAATGAAATAAGTAAATGGAACACAAATATTTAAGTGAAACAGACAACTTCATAAAAATAAATGAATAAACTAAATAAAAATTCTAAAATAATAACACAACAAACACCACGATATATTTTAAAGTCAAATTGATACGAAAAGAACAATATTTCCTCTTTAAATAAAAAGAAAATAGTACTATATTGATAGTCAATGGTAATTGGCCATCAAAATATAGAATAAAATATCGATAGCCAATCACCATTGAGCTCGCTTCGAGATGTGTTCCATTTTCCCAAAATGAGTGGGAAACGCAATTATTCAATTTGCTCGCTTTTAACCCGAGCGAAGTTGCTCGTGATAAGGCGAACACTTTGTAGTGTGGTGCTGAAAATCGTCGAAACGCGAGCGATGCGGCGCTTGCCGAATACCGAGCGACCCATCCACACATGCATCTTAAGGCGAATATTGAAGGTTTCGTTGCTCGGGATTCGGCGAATACCGCATATGTGGCGCCGGCTTAAGAAAAGAACCCAAACAAATATTTTATATCGTGTAGCGCTTCATTATTCCAATAATATTTTATTGCGAGGATAGAAGCTGCGCTTTGGATGTATTGAAATTAACAATTAAAATGAAATTGGAACGCGGAAGGATGGCAATAAACGACAAAATGAGTGCTATCAAATGCTAGTCCTTCGTTGGATGCCGATGTTCGTATGTAAATTCAAAATAAAAAGGTCTTATATTTCTCATCAATCTTTTACTTCAACTAATCTTCCTATACTTGCAATTTGGGTATTTCCAAGCTATGCAGGGGTCATCGCCATTTGGCATCGGTCTTCAGTTTCCCTCTTCCGACTCATTCATTTTCGTTTTTTGGACTGCCCCCCATTCACCCTTTTCAATTCAGGTTCTCCCGACGACTCGGAAAGTTGTGCAACAAACGTGCATCTATTTTTAAGTCGGTACTTTTCACGCTCGTCTCACGTGCGGTATTTATTTTTAGTGGAGTTGGCTGTTTTGATGCGTCTTCGGGATTTTTCCGTCGCTTTTGCGCTTAAAACTCGGATCCATGACAGTCACTGGAGGGTGGTGTGGAAGCTAAACAGTCAATAAAAAGGGAAGATGGAAAAGTTATTAGATAATTAGGGGCTTCACTGATGCGGATAGAACGAAAGTGCAGGTGTTGCGGTTTCGCATCCGGAATGAATTCCACTGTCACTTGCATATATTTTTTTTACAGTTTTCCATTGTTCCTTTTGAAAGGGATTTTTTAAATTTAATTTCAATGTTTGTGCTTTTTTTTATATTCAAATAATTTTTTTAATAAATCTTACTCAAATAAACTTAATAATAGGGAAGTATTATGTTTGCCACAAAAATAAAATATCTGGTGTATGGGGACTTAAAATCCAATTAACCAATTCATTGATTTGAGCTGAGTACTTATTGTCCCAGTGCTATAGTCATCTATGAAAAATGCTTTAATACTTATAGAAAATTTAATTTAGATTTTATAAGTTTTTTTCCACCCAAGGTTTAAGATTCTGAATCAAACAAGGTAAATATATACAGCTTTGTATGAAATTTTAAAGTGGTAAATGAGAATTTTAATATTTAATTCCATAAAACTTCTTTTAAAAAAACTGCTTGGGTCTTAAATAATTATTTTCAGTCATTTATAAAATTATATTGTCTTACTGTACCAAATCTAAAATCATGTATATTACGTGTAAACATTGGTTAAATTCCTACCTTAAAAAATCTATAAGTGAAATGATCTAGGAAAGTTGATAAAGGATTTTATTAAGGTCATCCATAAAACATTGAAATTCAATACACATCTTTCCTGGATGCTAATATGGCATCTGTGTTCATTCACCATAGAAGAGATATCTTACCATTACATCAGTAAAATACATTTGCCTGAAGCGAGGGGTATCGTAAGAATTCTGGCTATTTGTATACTTTTCTCTTGTGTTAACTATCTATTTGAATATATATAATATCCGTGTGTTATATCTTTCCACTTTATTTTCTTACAGGGATCCAATGATAGTGGTCGTGGGGCAAGCGAGATCCAGTTTACACTTTCTGAAGATCAAGTTGTTTACATGGTTTACGAGTTTGAAATCTTGCCAGAGAATTGTGGACGTCTGATAGGGAAGCTTGGCAGGCATGTCAAATACATAAATAAGCAGACAAATGCTAATATTGTGATAAAGAAGCACCCTTGCTGCACTGATAAAAAGCTGTGTGCCATAACTGGTAAGTCATTTTTTTTAAAAAAAATCACTTTCTTACTAAAGATTAAAAGTTTTTAGACTTATCCTTGATATGTTACAAATTATATAATGCTTTAAATTTTTTATTTTAATATTGGAATTATTGTTATTATATGGTTGGTTTGTTTATAGGTACAGAGACTGAAATAAATGCTGCTTTGAAGCTTATCCGTAAGCGATTTCCCATTGAGCATTATCCAAGTGTGACTTTGGCACAGATTAACAGCATACCAATTTCTACATTGCTATGTCCTGAAACTTTAAAGGTTTGTTCATGTTGTATAATTTCAAATGTTAAGTTGATACAAAAGAAATATGTGTATTGAATTGAATTTAAATAACAATAAATATTGCATACTTATTTGAACAGTGTTTCCATGCACCTCCTTTAATTGTGGAGGGAAATGAAAATGACTTAAAAAGTCAGTGACAATTAACGATTTCTCAACTTCTGAGAAAAGTCAAGGAATTTTCCCAAACATTTTAGCTGAAAGTGTCCTATTGTATTCCTTTCCTTACTATTGATGAAGTATTCTTTGCATATATAAATTTGTAAATGATTATTTCTCAATTTGTTTTATAGTTTGATAACAGGCACTTCATTTTTATGGGTCTCTTCATTATTCTTTAAAAAAATTTACTTTTCATATATTTCTCATTCTGGAATTTATTTAAAAACAACCCGCTGGAAAAGTCGCAAGATTTTTATCTTAATATTGAATGGCAACCCTGTTTGAATGAATTTAAATTGGGTATGAAAAATTTCATCCTTCATAATCGACATCTTTTTTTTCCAGTTGTTTCGCATGTAACTGGTTAAATAAATCCAGGATTAATATAACTTATTTTCAATATAATTTAAATTTAATGATTGTTATTTTTTACAGTTAAAAATATTTAAATTGGGAATTAATTTCTTGAACATCAAACTTTAAACGTGGTATTGTAAATTACTATTTATATTGCTTATCAGTTTAAAACCTCTAGATTTAAAGATTACCGTACAATTTTAACTTGCAGTTGGTTGAAATGTCCAATTTGACTAAACATTTCAATATTCCAATATGCTTAATTTATTTCCTTTTGATGTGTAGCTGTCGCTTCCCGAAGGTGGAGTTTTCGAAGCCTTGCTATGTTCAACAGTCAGTGCGGGACACTTCTTCTTGCAGCAGCCCACTCATCCCACATTTTATCAGTTGCCTCCACTGACAAATGCCATGAATGCTCTGTATGGACAGACCGAAACGCCTGTACTTGATGATCCTACGAAAGGTATGTATCTGATAAATTTTTAGGGCCCCTTCAAGATTCTAAAATTAAATTAATTTACTAAAATTTAATTTTGAGGTTACAAAATAAACTTAGCCTCGTTTTGTTATTGGGAAAAGGCCTTATAAATGCATGGTTAAGGTTTAAATTTCAATATTCGTTAATATTGCCCTTAAAAGGTTTTTCAATATATACATTATTATGAGAAATATGTCTGTAAGAGAGAGTAGTAGTGAATAGATAGTTTTGATTACTTAGGGCTCATTTAAGATAAATGTGTAGATTTATGTATACTTGGATAAAATTGAAAAATAACTATTGTGTTCTAATTGAATTTGCAGTTACAAAATATTAGATTTTCAAGCATTAAAACTTTCCAACTATTAGGCCTTCATAAAATTCTTTCGAGAACTGCATTGTTTTGTCTTTGGATTTTAACATGGTTTTATATTTATTTGAAAAGCTATAGAAATTTGTATCTTGCAGGTAACATTTGCGCTGCAGAGATTGGTGGTGGATGGTATAGAGCAGAGATAGACGAGGTGTACGAAGATTCGGATAACTGTAGGTTGAAATTTCTGGATTATGGCGGCTATGCTGATGTTGCCAAATCATCTATTAGGAAGATTAAGTAAGTTTATTTATTGATATGTTTCATTTACTTTATCTTTTAATAAAAAGAATTATTCTGAATGATATGGTAATATATTTTAGATGTGTTTTGGAAGTATTTTGTTCAAGGTGGGAAGTCCATGTGGTTTAGACCCCTCCCAAATCAAATTTAATGATAGGAAATGTTTATGTGAGAAAAAATGTATTAAGAAATATGTTAATAATTCATTAGTTATTTAAGTTATCAATTGTAATATAATAAGTTATCTGTTATAAATAATAAGGTATCTAATTTATATGCCTTATTTTTAAAATTTAATAGTTTTCTTCCATTTTAAAACATTGAATAATATAAGGACCCTCCCCAAAATAAATTCTGGATTTGTCCTTGATTTTGCAAATTTTAGCAATTGTTATAGGTAAAAGTAAAATTTAATTAAGATATTTCTACATGTAATTCTGTCTTAATATTTATTGACAATCTCGGTTCACTATTTATTTCGTATTCAAATCCGTGTAACAAATGTGTGAATTATTTAATTTATTTCATATTAGGTGTGACTTTATGCTGATTCCATTTCAAGCTACGGAATGCTATTTGGCAGGTGTAATGCCTTTAGGTAAATATTGTTTCTTTTAAGTTCAAACTTAATTGCAATAAGTTACACAATAGCCGAATTTACATGAATGAAAATATTCCATCTTCAATTGTTAGTAAATTCTATTCATTTCTTACATTAGAAAATAGGTGCTGTTTATAAATTTTTGTTTGGTATATAAAAAAAAAAGGGAAAATTAATCTAGGTTTAATAATGTTTAGTATATAAGCTACAGTACATGACAGTAAATTCATAGCAAGTTTGTATAATTTTGTGTCGAGTAGGGATGTAACTATCCATTATCATGAAAGCCAGATATCCAGATAAATAAAACGATGCAGATATTTTTTTTGTGGCAATCAATTATCTTTTGTTCTCACTTTAAGTATTTTCTTGAAAATACTACCAATGTAGCCTGCAGATTCTGTCTTGAATTTTCCTCTGGCTATTCATGTTGGTAAGGAGTAAAGTGATATTTTTCTCTTTAAAACCTGACCAGGAGCGTTTCTGACATGGCGAAGGATGTTGGATATTGTGTAGCCTATTCAGTGAGCCTGAAATGCTAGATAACAATGAATATCCACATTGTTCAGCCTGCAGAATCAGAGCCAAAAATCAGTATAAATATGAACGAACAGTTTATTAAAAAACTTGATAGATCTTTTTGTAAAAATAAAATAAAGAGAATGCTAGATATCTTATCGGATATGTTGCAAAATCCAGTTTAGGTATCCAGCAATATCCGGTTTGTCAAGCTAGTAATTGGATGGTTGCTAGTTTGATTATCATTGTCCTGCAAACATTTGCTTTGTTGAGGATGCAGCGGCACATTAATTGTAGTCCAAATGTACTTGCATTGGTCATAGTGTACAAGTGTAGAGAGTATGATGTCAGGTCGGGTTTTGTCTTTGTCATCTGACCGCTTTTCAAAATTACAAAGCTCTGAGGAATCCATCATTTCTTGTTTCAATATTTTATTTTCTAAATATTTGCAGATGAGAATGGCTGGTCTGCTGAGGCCACTGCATTATTTGAGCAGGAGGCGCAGGGACAACTGATCCAGGGCTGCATAGTTGCATATGCAGAGAATAGAGTTCCATATGTGAATTTGTACAAGATAACTGGAGTAACGGTAAGTGATGGTTTTACATTTTCTTAAAGACTTCTGATTTTATTTGATTAGGTACTTTTCATTAAGGAAAGAAAAACAATTGACATATTTAACTGTTGGAAAAAATTCTCTGATACCAGATACTTATAAAATTTCTTGTATTGTAAAAGATGCACCCATTCAAAAATATAATAAATATTAGAATAAGTAATTTGATTTGGAAAAGGCTTTGTTAATGAATTTCAAATATTTTATATGATAAAAGAAATATTTCATGTTAAAGAAATAGATTGGGTTGTTTCTTATGATGCAGCACAACCATAATTAATATAAATAAAAAGTTATAATCTGTGTTTCTTTTTATTTTTTACAGAGTGTGTTTATCAACCAGAAATTGGTAAATGATGGATTGGCTAGGGGCATTCCTTTGCCTTCGTTAGATTAATTTGCCAGTAGTCAAGTTGAAAGGAGATTCATAGATGGATAGCAGAGGAAATAGAAGGAACCCAGAGTCCCTGCTTCACATTTTCGATGAGTTGTTCAAAAGCGGAGAAGTGTTACCTTTTTTTTTATATTTAATTGTTTACGTTTTTCTTATGCACTTAATTTTCAATGACATAATTTGCATATATATGCAGTTAATTATTTATAATTGCATTTATATTGGACTACTAGAATATACACCTTATAAGCATTAAGACAATTGTCTTGATTGTTATTTTTAATAAAAACTGCATGTTATTGGGTCCTTTAAATATATATATATATTTCATTTAAATATTCTTGTTTGGAATATATTTAAGCTTGCTTCACTGTATTTTTCTTGCAATTGTTGAATTGATATGCGTTATTTCACTCAATCAAAACTTCAAACAAATTGTGTCTTGACACTAGTTATTGAGTTTGCATTTTAAATTACGTATTTAAAATATAAAGTACTGTTGAACTAGGTTTGCATTATGTATGTGGCTGTCACCATTTGACCATTGTCTAGTTTGACGTATTTTATTCACTTAATCAAAATGTTGTAATACTCTATTTTGATGTTAGAATTATGTCACCCAAATCGGAAAATTTTGGTAAACTTGATCAGGGTTTTAAGTATTAACCCATGGTAAATTTAGATATGACTTGCTGTGGAAACATTAGTAGAAATTCGCTTCCAGGAGTTTGATATGTATTTTGACCTAAAGCAATTTTATGCTTGACTTTGGGCTCGTCTTGGTAATTGATTAGCTTAGAATTAAGTAGATTTGATATTTTTTCATAAAATGGAGCATTCTATTGTACATTAGCCTCTTGTATGTATAGATTCTTCCTTAATTAAAAACGAAAATCTATGCAATTTGGTGTTTTGTATATATATTTTTTTTGTATATTGTGTATTGTACTTTTTAAGCAACTATACTTGCTGCTCAATTTTTTTTTGTGTGTGCGTATTTATAACTTAATATAATTTTTTTTTATATTTAAATTGCTGTCATGCATTAAGATAATAATGTTTAATTTAAAATTAAATATGTTTCGTTTAAGGTGCCAAAGAGCTCCTATTTATAGATCAAGTAGTGATTTTATTATTTAGTAATTTCAGTATAAGTTTAAAAAAAAATAAAGTTATATATATTGCTTTCATATTGGTTAAACTTGACTTTTTATATTACCATTTATATAATTTCCTAATGCACATTTAAATTCTGTATGAATTATTTAAACATTGCTGGATCTAAAATCATTTTATCAAGCCGCAAATGACTGCTCTTTTGCCTTGTTCACTTTACCAACACTAACTATATCTCCACTAGAAACTTTAAGGATACTTTTGAAAGCTTAACTTTAAGTAAACATAATGCATACTTTTCAATATAAATTTGTTGCTTTTCTCTACTCATGGCTATCCCTTAATGATTTTCAATACATAACTTGACAAATATACCTATTTAAATTGGCAGTATCATTTACTGAATTAATATTTGCAACATTCATAGTTTATTTTATAATAAATTCATCGCTCACAAAATCTAATACTACAAAAAAAATCAGGGATCAAGCAATAAATTACTTTAAATATAAGGGAATAATAGGTATCTATTGAGACTAAAATTTTAATTTGGGAATATATTTGCCATCTGTTAAGTAAATTTGATTAATAATGAAAACATACCTAATCTGATGTAAATATTCTATGAATTATAATATAAATAGAATGGTTAAGCATTCGGTTGATTTTAAAACTAAGATGCCGTATTTGTATTTTATTAATAACTATTAAATTTACTTAAATTATTTTGTATCCAAATGAACTTTTTAGTTGCACCAAAAACATCCTGCCCATTCTTTTTATCCAAATGGATGATGTAAGTTATGATTGTTTTTGATATTTTTTTTTACTCTGCATGTTATTTTTATTATCTATTAATATTAGCTGGTTGTATTCATATTAATGTTAGAGTTGTCATTTGTTGTGAGGATACTTTTGAATAATGTGTTTCTGTACATGTTATTTTTTTAATACTTTAGTTTAGGACGGGGGAAACATATTTTCTTAAAATATAGATGTTATGCATATTTAATATAACTTTTGAATGCTTGTAAATATTAGACTTAACTATATTATATTTGGGAAGTGTGTTATTTTTGGTTTAGCTGTTAAAAAAAGTGTTTGGTTGCTTTCATTTGTATTTGGAAATTTCTAAGAGTTAATAAAATTTATTTCTTACTATGTTCTTTTATTACTGTGTATTAGTAACTTAATGTTTATTGTGTTTTAAAATTATGTAACCATACAGTTATTTCTTTGGGAGACGAGTCAGTTTATAGATGTGGTTATCCCTTTTCATCTGTTTTTGTACAAAAAATACGCACATTTAATTTCGACACATAATTTTGAACCAGATAACTAAAAAAGTTCAAGGGATATTGTGACATAAGTAAATATGCTAATACAATTCCTGGGTGAACTAAAAAAGTTATTGGTTTCATTAAGGTGTCATTTTTTGGGGGAATCATTGTTCTGCAATGTAAAAAGTGCCTTTTTTTAGATAAAATGTCAATTATATAACCTCGATATAGTGGTAGAAAAATCATGTAAAGTATGTATCTCAAAGAAATTACTTGTATTAGATAATTTAAACTTATAAAAAAAATGAAAAACAAAATTAACTAAATTTCTATCTGAAATTTATATTTCCTTTTTCACGTTACATGGATTAACGTTTACACGTTTTTCCGTTTTCACTTTAACTTAAGCCGCTCTGCACATAACTACCAACACGCCTACATTATTTATAAGAATTAAATAAATCCCTGAAAATTTAATGTTTGATACTTCAAGGATTTCTCGAATTCGTAATTCTACGTAATGTCACTTTTCGCGTGCCCGAACTGGTCCTAATAAATAGGCTGGGAATCCTTTTTATGTTTCAGCTTTATTGTTGTAGATGAATATTGCAGATGCTCGTTTTCAAAAGAAATCTTGGTCCAAGGTTCCCACGCACCTGGAATTGTTAGGAAAAATGAGCAATTTCTAAATAATTTTGGAAAAGTCGGGACATTTTCAAAAAGTGTTAGCTTTAAGTGCTGGTTATTCTTTTTTTATTGTTATTGATGAAAAATAAAAATGCTAAATTTTCTATTTTGCATACTTTGCTAGGTTATTATTTACAAACACTTTGTTTTCCCAGCTTCAAGATTAATATGAGAAAAAATAATTGAATTATTGGTGTGGAAATGTTAGGGAATTTTGATCTAAATATTGAGTGGGAACCTTGTTGGTCTAATTTGAACAGATGCGCAAATACGTACAGCAAGCAGCATTAAGTGACCAAACAAGAGTGCCCCTAAGAGGTTCCGTAGTCTTTGGTACGGAACTTTATAAAGGAATCTTTAATTCAAGTTCAAAAAAGGTCAATAGTAGATTGGCTTATAATTTTAACTTTAGAAAGGTTCTTGATTGTGGTATGTAGTGAATGAAATCAAAAATATTCGGACAGCCCGAGGATTACATACGGGTTTTCATGGTTGGAACCGAACTTGAGGATGACACCAAATAAAGTTGGTGGTAACATAACCGGGAACATCAGGAAATTTCCAAAAAATCGGGAAATTTTTCAAATTTGGGTCATTAAAACGGCAATTATCGTCTGTTATGTCCTCCATTCTGGGTAATTTAATTGTCAATATTTCCTTTTAGTTCTGAATAAGAATTTTTAAAAAAGAAGCATGGTTATGCACATTTTAATATTTTCAGTTTTATTTTTGTAAAAACGTGGACCACTGCTGAAGGGAGAAACAAAGTGCGTTGGACCTTGAATTGTGGGGGGTTAATGAAATGAATATGGGATTTATTGAAGATTGTAATAGGAAATATATGAAGCAGCATTATACAGGCAACTCTCGAACACGAAGGGAAGTGCATATAAAAATTCGAGTTATCGAAAATCCTATTTAAAAAAAGGCTGTTTTGGTAAAAATTAATAATACAAGTATACTTACACCACTTTATTTAAAATATCGAACCAAAATAAAAATAGTTTGAAGAGTATTTCTATTTTTTTCGGAATCAATTATATTTTCTAAATGCACTATTCCTTGAAATGTCTCTGATGTTTACATTTCCGGCCCCGATTCAAGGAATGCACGCATTAATTTTTATGGAAGATGCAGCCTCTTTCTAATTTATCTTTGGAGGAAGTCCGCGTTCTTCTTCTGAGAGCGATCTCTCATCAAAGGCTGCAATAGAGAATGTATTGCATTTTCGTTTTTGCACCATTATTCGCAGCGACAATTTCAAGTTTTTATAATCCACGAGTTGGGAAAATTTATACCTGAAAAAAATTAATATCAAATGGAAGATTAGAAATTGCCCAACTTGATTCAATAAGCAATGCTTGGGAGAAACTGTTTAATATTACCTAATATATAAAAAAAAACGATAATAAATGCCGATACGTTGAAACTGGGAATTTCCAGCACCCCTAAGTTGGAAAATTTCTTGTTTCACCCCTCCCCCCCATATTTTTATGTAATGGCATTGTATATTATATAAATATAAATTAAAATCTTGACTTTAAGAATTTATGAGGTACACTCACAAATGGATCTCTATTAGAAAAAAAAACTGCAATAAACTCACAAAACGTGAGTACGCGGAAACACGATTTATTATGCGTGCCTACTGTTCTGTCAGTATAACAAACCTCGCACAAAATTGACTTATTCGCTGAATGAATACTAAAATATAATAAATCCGTTATATAGGTTGTTTTAAATTAAGATTATCTACTGAAACAATTAAAGTATTCCAACCTTTAGCAATAGACCTGAACCAAGAATTTTTTGTCTTTTTCTTTCATTGAGGTCTTATGGGGCGCATTTGCAATTTCTAACGAAACTATTTAAAATGTAATAGGGAACTTTAGGCATGAAAAATGTCGGGGTGTAAATCACCCATAGCGTCACGGCCATGTGGCCTGATTCATTGAATATAATAGCAGATCGATGAATGGACAAATCATTCATGGAATGTAGTTTTAATCATTGAATGGAATAGCGATGATCTATTATCAATGAATGAACGATTGTATCACTGAATGTGATAATGAGCAAAGGTAAACCATTGTGAAAAACTGCAAAATTTTAATAAATTTTACTTCTGGTCGGGTACTTACTTATTTTTATAAATTACTTATTTTTATAAATAAAACTTTTACTTATTTTTTATTATTTTTATACTTATTTTTATAAATAAAAAAAATAGCTATTGATTAGTGCGATGACCAAGCAGTTCTAAGCAATAACCATTGAGATATAAGAGAAAAGGGCAGCACTTTTGCGTAATACAATACAAGGAATGTGCAGTGTTTTTTGTCCGTCCTGAAAAACTGGAGCTGTCTGGTTCCCACGTCTACAAATGTCATAATTCCAAATTTAAGTGCAAGATAAGCATTGTTTAACATATCAGAATGTCTCCAAATTTAATTTCAGACGCCTCCGTGGCCGAGTGGATTAGGCGTCAGCTGGGAATCCAAGGGTCCTCGGTGCAAAATCTTGCGATGGACTGGTTTGGTTTTGTTAATTAACGTCGCACTAGCGCTGCACAGTGGGCTATTGACGACGGTTCGGGGTATATCTCGAAGGAAAGACCCGGGAACACATTCACGCACACATTCATACACACATCTTGTTATTTTAGAACCATGGTCAGATGACGAGGAAACACCTGAACTGGCACCCAACGCCTTCAATAGACATCGGGACTTTGGACCCCGATCAGATTTATCGTGCACCAGTCCCGTATACACGCCAGTATAATTTGTTGAATATTCTGGACGACTTTCTAGTATTTTTTGTAGCGAAGCTGGCAACCCTCCGATCGCAAGATCACTACTTTTCTATGTCAAGTCCATTTCACGGATTCGAACCACCAATCCTCTGATTAGTAGCTGAACGCCTTACCAACTGAGCAACTGGGGCTCTGCGATGGACTAGACTAAAGAATAGTAAAAAGTAGGGATATTGAGATTGGAGGGTTGCCAACTTCGCTACTAAAATACTAGAATGTCGTCCAGAACATCCACAAAAAATAACACCGTGTATACGGGACTGGTGCACGATAAATCTGATCGGGGTCCAAAGTCCCGACGTCTATTGAAGGTGTTGGGTGCCAGCTCAGGTGTTGTCCTCATCATCTGACCATGGTTCAAAAATACGAAACATCGTTAACGGGTCTTTCCTTCGATATAGGCCCGAACCGTCGCCAATAGCCCACTGTGCAGCTCTAGTGCGACGTTAATTAACCAAACCAAGTAACAAATATATATTTTTAAAAAAATGCGTTGGTAATGGTGTGAAAGTTTAAAAAGTGGGGTGACAGTTCAGAAGTTGTCTTCGTTCTCTTATTATGGTTCAAAATTATGAGCAGCTTTCAAGACGGTAGCGTACGCAAAAAAAGTTTGATGGGAGGGGTTATAGTTTTTTTTATATCCTACATTGGTTGGTTTACATTGAAGGTACTATTACATTTAATCCGATTAAAAACTCTTAGGCCTCCGTGGCCGAGCGGTTAAAGGCGTCAGCTGGGAATACGAAGGTTCCTGGTTAGATACCAGGCGATGGACTTGACAAAGAAAAGTAAAAAAGTAGTGATCTTGTGATCGGAGGTTTGCAAGCTTCGATACAAAATACTAGAAAAGTCGTCCAGAACATCCGCAAAAATTAACGGCGTGTATATGGGACTGATGCACGATAAATCTGATCGGGGTCCAAAATCGTTGTGTACCAGTTCAGGTGTTTCCTCGTCATCTGACCATGGTCCTAAAATAACAAGGTGCATCTATGAATGTGTATGTGTTCCCGGGTTTCTCCTTCGAGATAGACCCCTAACCGTCGCCAATAGCCCACTGTGCAGCTCTAGTGCGACGTTAATTAACCAAACCAAACCTATTAAAAACTGGTCTTGGATAATTAACATCTATTTTTTATCCTACATATTCTAACATATTCTACATATTCTACATCCAACATATTCTACATAACTCTTACTAAGAATTTGGTATCTGCAGGTCATGGAGGAAATAATATCTTCACAGCATTGAGTCCAAGGGCGAATATATAGCCCACTGTACAGTTCTATTGTGACGTTATTTCAACCAACTGTGGGCGAATAATTAAAATTTTGAATAAAAATTGACCTCGACATCTGACCATAGTTCAAAAATACGTGGCAGTATTCCCGGGTCTTTCCCCCGAATTGTCGTCAATAGCCTACTGTACATTTGCAGCGCAACGTTAATACAACCAACAATCAAGATAGTCCCCGGAACCGTCGGCAATTGCCCATTTTGCAGCTTTAGTGAAACGTTAATTCAAACAACCTTTGTCAATGGACTACGATCAGATTTAACGTGCCCTCCCTTATAGACGAATACGCGAAGGGCTTTAGACAGTGGATATTTTTTGTTCTCGAAAGGAAAGAATTTGACAACTCTCCGGTTACCAAATCGCTACACACACTTGGTGGATCGAACCCGCGCCACGCCCATCGGATGCTTGTTGGAGCCCCTGAACATTCGGCCACCACAGGCCCAAAGACATTGGGCCACGTGGGATTTAGCTTGTATTAAATCTAACCAAGTGGGCATCCCCAACCAAAACGACAAATACCTGCTCAACTCTCACAATGTCGAAAATACTGTAAATAACAAGAGGACGATTTTGATTGTACACAAATTACACTCTCTCATCATTTAAGACATCCGATGTTTAGGTACATTGCACAGTAAGTTATATTAATATTTTGAAAATATTGTAATTATTATGAATTTTTCTAAATAACTTTAAAACCTGTAGTTAGTTTTGTTGTCTAAAGTTCCCTATTTTACATTTTAAATAGTGTCGTTAGAAATTGCAAATGCGCCCCATAAGACCTCAACGAAAGAAAAAGACAGAAATTCTTGGTTCAGTGTCTATTGCTAAAGGTTGGAATACTTTAATTTCTTCAGCAGATAATCTTAATTTAAAACAACCGACATAGCAGGTTCATTATAATATATTAGTATTCATTCTGCGAATAATTGAATTTTGTGGATTTTTTTTATTTTATTAGTTTTTTTTTATATATTTCTGCATCAATTTCCTCCATTCTTCGATTATTACTTTTTTAGTTCGCTTTTCATTTTAATGTCGTGTCTTCGTACTCTAACCTACATTTCTCTACATATGTGTATTATTAGGTTTAAATTCAGTGGCTGAGGTGGTTTTTTCAGAATTTATGGACAATTATAGAGGCAACAGAGGCGAATGTTGAGGGCCGTGTGCTAAGGATCGTTATTTTGATAAAAAAGCAAAGTCGATTCCAATACCCAAATTTTAAACTTATAATTTTAAATTGTGTGTTAAGATATTTAAATAAACACACTGATCCATTATACTATCATTAAATACCAAATTACCTAGTCGCACCCACACACAGACACATCCAATACATGCTTTCAACTAAGTTCTTAGTTTTTGCGAAGGAAAGCCTAAGTTATTTATTTATTTAAAAAAAAAATCGTACAGAACGTCCATGTAATCCAGCTGATCCGAGTACTTGCGGAATAGTTTCGATTGCAATTAAAGTATAACATGTTTCAGTAAATTCTGTAAATATTTTTACAACACTCAAACTTGCATTTTTCAACAAAAAAATCCTACTATAACTATAAATTGCTGATCACATTGAGTTAACTTTGCCGGACAACGTTTTCTTACCTTGTTTTTGATCCAATTTTCTTCTTTAAAGTGTTTTATCACATACTACACGTATAAATTTATTAATTTAGAGATCAAATTATCAATATTCGAATGTTAGTCTTTGTTTCCTTACGACTACGTTCCATTTTTAAATAATTAATAGGATAATACGACATAAGCAAGCAAAAATTAAAGCCAAACGAATTTTAAATGTCGCCACAATGCAAAAATAAAAAAAAGCGACAGACGATCATTTTATTTATGAATTAATTCGAAAATGTTTCCTTGTACGATCACTTTTGTAGCGTTTTTTTCTGCTTCACGCATTTTCATTTTTATCAAAAAAAAATAAATTAATATTTAAAAATATATATAGGGTTTTATTCAAAATTACATGAAGATTATGTGAAATAATATAGGACTTTATATTCGAATTCAATTCCAGACTACAGCGCTTTTTATACAATTTTTTGAAGTGTACACACTTTTGGGAGCCACTTTATATATCTTTTGTATGTATATTACGATCGCACTTCATTAAGAAATTAAAATTTTACTTGTGTTTTTAAATTAGTAAAATATGAATAATTTTTTTTGAGGCAAATAAAAATGTGTGGAACATAAAATTACAACTAATTGTAATAATTTATTGTTAGAGTTTTCATTAAAAAAAATTAACAACGGTCTGCAGGCGACACAGTAAGACATTTTATTTGTTGACGAAACTTTCATTTTAATGCTATTATTTAATAGCCATAATTGAACTTTCTTTAAAAATTATATGCAAGTCAGCTGTTATTCTATATATATTCTGTTTCAGCCAAGCTTTATAAAATGCGGCTGCCCAAGCGATCATGGCAGGAAGTTTTGCTGTATGCAAGTGGTATGCTGGCTATCATACTCGGAATAGCTTCGTCGATAGTTGCAATAGATCCAACACCCTTTCCGAGCAGTAGCTGGTGGTATTTTCTGATTGCGGGAGTATTTTTAATTGTGGTTGGCTGTCTTCTGCTCAGAATAGTTATTTGCGCTACAGTTTATCCAAAGAGTTTCTTTACAGTTGGACAATCCGCAGATATGACGGCAGGCAGTGCAGTGGACCTGTTGAACGATACGCAGTCTGTCGGGTATGGAGATTCTCCGATCGTTGAGCTCAACGATGCCAAGTTTGGGTTCGAAGAGCCGTCGCAAGTGGTGCGGCAGTGTATGATGACAAGTTCTGAAGAACCTCACAACTCTGCGTTCTTTTATTATAAGGAAACTTTCGTATGAGGTGGACCAATCAATGTGGCGTTATTTTGCTGGATGATTGTCACCTTCTGATTTCTCCAGTTCTGAAGTTGTCACACTCGGAGAGAAGATATTTTAATGTTTAAAAATCGAATTTGAATTATTCATTTGAAAAAAATGAGATAAACACTGTAACATTTTAAACACTGCAAAAAGAATGGCACAATTAAGCTGATGGTAATTAAATTTTAAATGTGTATTTTTAAAAAATAAAATTGATATAATTTAGAATTGTTGTGATTTATCCCATATATACAGATTACATTTATCACAGGAATTAAAGTGCGATAGCCTGGTTGAAAAAAAAGCGGAGATTTTGTAAATAGAGATTTGTAAAATCGGTCCTCGCAGGCCAGCCTAAGATTCATTTTGTGAAGGGGTCTGGGGCAGCAAGAAAGCTTGGAGTCTTGGTATTTTATAGTTACGAGGTAGTGTACTATCTCCCTTTGATTAGTTAAATTAATGTCTAGATCTACACAATGAGTTTATTGGCAATATTAGGTTACTTAACGTCGCACTACAGTTGCACAATTGACTATTGACGACGGTTTGGAGAATCTCGAAAGAAGGACCCAGGAACACTGCCTAGTATTTTTGAACCACGGTCAGGTGACGAGGACAACACCTGAGCTGGAAACTGACGTAACCTCAATAGGCGTCTGGACCCTGATTAGATTTAACTTGCATTATTTCCGCATACACACCGGTGGTAATTGAGGATATTTTTAGACGACTTTTGTAATTTAGGAGTGAATTTGGCAACCCTCCGATAGTGAGATCGGTACAACTTCACTTTTCTTGAGCCTGCTTCGCTTTGAATTCTTAATCCTCTGATTGCTAGCCGGATACTGCACCAGTAGTGGCGCTAGGAATATTGCCCGACGGGGGGGGGGGGGGGGGGCTAGTCTTCCCCGACAGGGGGGCTAATATCCCCGACGTAAAATACACGTATAAAATTTTCCTAAATAACATGTCGAGGATAAATATTGCGTAACTAAATGATTATAACTAAATGCTTGTAATATTTAATGGGTTATTACTAAAGAATTGCAGAGTTTCAAATATTCTGGACTGCAATCAACAAGTATCATTTTTATGTTGGAATAATTACTATTTAACTCGTTTACAGTTTTCGCAAACCTAAAGTATAGTGGGGAAAAGATAAGTAAAAAAAAATGTACAAATCATACCGCTCTGTCATTTAATTTAGTGTTTTTTTTTTATTTAAAAACAATGATAAAACATTTATATTTATAAAAGGCAACGGAAATGAGCGATGAGTTATTTCTTATGAAATTCTTTTCATAAAATTGAGCTGTAGGTCAATCATGGTTGAAGATGAAAAAGATTTTTAAAAAATTTTAAGCATTCGTTTATTTCTTCCACGACCTTTTCCAAACAATATATTTACGACTGAGATAACAAATTTAAAAGTCCACAAAAAAATAGGAAGTGTGACATATTTTTTAAAGAAATATTTTAATTTTTCGAAGACATTTTGGATTTGTACTAATTTTGAAAAAAATATATTAAAAAGATTTTTTTTAATACTTAACTTTCTGTGTATCTTAAAATCAATCCAATCTGTTATCCGTAACATTTCACTTTCACCATGATATCGTTTTTTTTTTTTTTTTTTGAACTTTGAAGCGATTTCGTTCAATTTTAGAAGTAATCTAAATTTTCTATAAATTTTAATGTCGTATGAAACAGTGAACATATAAAATTAAATGTTTGTTACATAAGAAAAAATTTCGTTTTTAATTTTTTAGTCAGCCTGAAAAATTAAAGCTGAATTGACAATGGAATCGCATGTGTCTAATAGATAGAAATCTCATATTTTGACTTTTGTTTAACCTAATAATAATTTAGGAAATATATATTTGTTAAAAATTCAAATTTCTTTAATCAATTCAATCTTATATTTTCATTTTACTTACACTAACATGTTTAAATTACCTAGTAGGACTAATTAAAAATTTAATGGATTTAACGACTGTCCATTCAATGAAAACTATTTCTGACTACCTAATTGAACCATGATTGTCCTTTAAAATAGGATCTGATTTCTTCTGAACTGATTTTTTTAGAACAAATATTTCTCAATATATTAATTTTAACGATCCAACATGAAAAACTTATTCCATATTGATATTTTATTATTAAATTACAAATAAATTTAAAAATTTCACAAAATGTACAGTAATAAAAATTGTAATAAAAATAAAGGTATTTTTTAAACTTCATATAAAAAATTTATTGTTTATTGTTAGAAAAAAGTACCATACTAAATAAATTAAATAGGCAATATAAAAATTGCAATAGTTCTTTGAAATGCAGAAAACATAAAAATCAACGAACGATAGGACTCCGTTCTTAACAAAATAAATAAAATATTATTAAATTGTCATGTACAAATAATTAAAAAAAAAATCACAATAATTTTTAAGACATCTCACCTTATACGAATTGCATCAAAGTTTGACGGTACTGTAGTTCCCAAATCCACTATATGATAATAGATCCTCGCAGATCGGACACTCACTAATCTCAATGCATTGCCTACTTTACTGCATTTTTACTCTTTTAAAAATTAAAAACAGCAAACTTTATCAAGTTTTTTAAACCTTTCATAAAGAACGGAACTCAGACTGTTCTACTGCTTCGTACAATACAAGTGATCCGTTCGTTTACTGGACTTCCTTTTTCTTAGAAACCTTAAATACTAGTGTACCAACACCAGTCCTCTCTGTGTCCTATAATATGCAGATGCGTTACCCCCAAATTCAAAGAGAGCTTGCCAGTGAAAAGCCAGCTAAAAGAACAAAAAAACTGTGGGATTATGAGACAGTAAAGACAGGCTTTGAAGATATAAATATACGTTTATTTGCCTAAACCGCAGCCAGGCTATTATCTTAAGGACCGCAATACGTCCTATCTTCTCCACTGCCTCACCTAATCTGAATACATCCCGCCAGTGACACGCTAGGTGTAGCTGGTAGACTTACGTTTAGTGTCGCCATCTGGTGGTGACCTCCAATACTACACTCGGACATTCGACTTGTCCCGTCCTCGGACTTACACTAATAACAATTATTATTACAATACAAAACATTATTAACATACATTCATAATATATACCTATTAATCATCATACTATTATAACTTTAAATTATTTTTCATAACCTCCAAAAATCAATTACTATCTTACTTCAAATTTAAAACATTATCAAATCTATTATTGTAAAAATTTAAATACCTAAATCACTTTTTATCATTAGAGTTCTATATGTCCTAAAAATAAGTGTTCCAAAAGTTTCGAAGTTAAAAATGTTCCAAAGTCTTTCAATACTCAAGAAATTCAAATGTTGAAACCTAAAAAATAATTAACACTAAAAAGTTCTTCACTTTTCACCAATAGATTCTTTTCAAATCCTTTCAAAAATGTAAACATCACAATTAAATTTTAAAAAATAAACATCAATAGTAAAAAAATTAAATCACAAAATTTTTCAACTATATACCACTTTCATTCTCTACTGGTATTATGCTCTACTGGTATTATGCAACACTCAACAACATCATAACACTTTATCACTGCACAGCTGTTGTAAATAAAAAATAAAACTTATTTCTTTCCACTTCTGATAAAAATATTAAAACGGTTATTCGATTTCCTAAAATAAAAATAAAAAAAACTTCCGCAACCTCAAATAAAAAAATAACAAATAAGACGAAAAGCATATTTCGCAATTCTGCATAACTTTTTCGAAGCACAAAAAAAAATAATGATTCACTTCTTGACGGCTGCAAGGGTTGCTTCACAGAAAAAAAGAAGATAGTTAACGCCAAGGCCGCTCACTCCTTGTTTGGCGCATTGGCATTCTCAAGTTGGCTTCTGTATTTGGGCCATATCGTCGCCAAGGTGGTTGTGTTCGTTGATCCTGATCCGTGATTGGACCGCAGCTCTCAACTATGGATCGGTGATCGCCAAGACGTGACTTCTGTCGCCAACTCCACTCGCTTCCAAATTGTTGGATGGTAGGTTTACTTCTCTTAAAGCCGTTCCTATGATTTGGGCTTGCTCGCCAATTGCAGACTTGACATGTTGTATTCCGTCGCCAACCTCGTTCGTTTGCATCAGTTGGTTTGTATTTAGTTGGAAATTGATGATCAACTTGCGAGCTAATTCGCCAATTGTGGTTGTAGCTTTTGCTCTTCGGGAATTTGTATTTTGATTGACTCTTCCGATTCCGTTTTGTTTTTCGGAAATGTTCAAATTGGTTTTGAGAGAACATCTTTGAGTTTTCTTTTTTCGAAGCGATTCTCAAACCTACTTCGCTTATTTTCTTTGGTGCACAGTCTTTTTCAGGCTGACGCGCCGTCTGTGTTTGCAAGTTTTGCGATGATATCACTCGTATCAATCCACATCTAAGTGCGTTCGTACTATTGACTTTATTTTCACTGTCGTCTTTATTTTCCCTGCACTCGAACGATTTATGCCCGATATTTCCGCAAGCAAAGCCTATTATTCCTAGTTTTCTATTCACCTGTCGATTTTGCAGGGTAGGCTCCCGCTCCTTCGCGTAAGCTCCTCCCGTCTGCGCGCTGGCGCCGTCTCGGTTTCGAAGACTTGTCTCCTCGTATGCTTTGTTTTCGTACGGCTTTGTGCTTCTTCTGAAGTTTCGTGCAGCTTGAAAATCATCTAATTTATCCGTTAGAGTTGCTACTTCTTTGATTTTTTGTAGTTCATCTATGAAATGCTCCTGCATCTCCCTCGGTAATTTTCTTTTGATTTGGTCGACTAACATGAGTTCTTTAAGCGCTTCGAATATGGTTATTTCCATTCCGTTTAGCCACTCGGTTAGGTAGTTCTTTAAAACGTACGAAAAGTCTCTCCAGGTTTGACTTGGTTCTTTTCTGGCAAAACTAAAATTTAGTCGGAACTGTTCCGCTGTCAGACGAAACTGCCTAAGTAGGATGGTCTTGATCTGTTCGTAGTCGCTCGTCACATTTTCCGGTTCTCTCGTAATGACATTTGCGACCTCTAGTGGTAGTAGACCAATCAGGTGGTTTACCCATGTATTTTTGTCCACTCCCAGTCGAACTATCTGTCTCTCGAATAAAGCCAGGTACATGCTAATGTCGCCTCCTTCAAATGGGTTTATCACGTTACGACTGGAGACACTTGTTTGTTCTGTTGTCGACGAGTCTGTTCGACGGTTTTCTGCCTCTATTCTTAATTTCGCCATTTCTCTCTCATTAGTTTCTTTTTCTTCTCTTTCCGCTACTATGGCATATAACAGGTTTTTTGTAATTTCTTCATCATATCCTGTGTGCCCAGTTATGATTTTGCACATATGAATAACCTTTGGGTTTTCCGGTGGAGTCGGATCCAGTTCGTCTAAAAGCACCATCAAATCTACCTTACGCGTCTTTGCCAGGTACGACATCTTGAGAGCAAAATGTTAGTCACTTTTGTACACTCCACTATTGCTTTCGCACTTCCTGATCCGCTCTTCACTGACGACGATGTTTTTGGATTCTGCTGTGTTGCGAATCGGCCTTCGCTCCCGTACACGACAACGATCGCAGTTGTCTCGTGGTGCGTTAGGCTTAGCCTCCGGTTTCTTCCGTATTCCGATTCTGCCGCAACACTAATCCTCTGTTGCTCAGTGACTCACACACGGCCTCGAGCCCCCATGTGGGATTATGAGACAGTAAAGACAGGCTTTGAAGATATAAATATACGTTTATTTGCCTAAACCGCAGCCAGGCTATTATCTTAAGGACCGCAATACGTCCTATCTTCACCACTGCCTCACCTAATCTGAATACATCCCGCCAGTGACACGCTAGGTGTCGCTGGTAGACTTACGTTTAGTGTCGCCATCTGGTCGTGACCTCCAATACTACAAAACTATAAAATGGAAAAGGGTGTTCTTGAATGAAAATATTTTGCCTTTAGTTCTTTTCCTTTGAGGATGAAGATAACAAGTGACAGATGACATTTTTACCACCTTAATTGCCCTTTAGCGGCATTGCTCCCAATACCTCGGTGGCCGCCTCTGCCGGACAGTTTAGTATGCCCCCTAAGGCTGAACTGGATCCGAGTCGAGAGAGGCGTCTTGCCGTCCCTTTGTCAAGAAACACAAGGGGGTCGAGAAACATAGAAGAGGGACCAATGTTCTCACTCGATGAAACTGATTTTATCTTTTGGAGGCATCTGTCTGGTCTGGGAAATAAAGCGACTCTCAGACTGCCGTGGACGGCTAAATTGTTCTTCTATGGTCAAGTGACAATGGTTGCCTCGACAAAAAGTAAAATAAATTTTACGTTTGGAACTAGACTGCGCAAAATCCGATATATTTGTCCACATTCGTTAAAATGAAACTACATGAACATAAAACATGGTAAACTGAGACAGCAATTAAATGACTATTGTTTTTTTTCTGTATTATTATGAAATCAATGTTGGATGAAATGTTTTTTTTTGCGTCATGCCAAATTTGTTTCGTAAAGACAATGTACAAAAAATAGTTCAAAACGGAGTTTTTTTTCCTAATTTTTGACTTGCAGTTGTATAATAAAAAATCTGTTTTATTTTTTGTTTTTATAATAGGTACAATTTAAGGTAAGGCAGGCCCATTCTACACGAACAAGTAAAACGCACGTGAGCTTCTCGGTGATTCGAGAACCCATACCGTATGAATTCTCGAATCACCGAGAAGCTCACGCGCGTTTTACTCGTTGACATAAAATGTAGAATTGTGTAAAATGGGCCTTAGAGTCATATACTTGCTTTTTTTTATGACCAGTAAAATGGATGAATCAATACACGTTTATTGAAATAATTTTACAGACGGTAATACCGGAGATACGTATTTTGCTCAGTATCCATGATCAATTGTACAAACGAGAGACGGTATTTTATAAGAGTAAAAATCTTTTTCTTTACATGTAATGTTTTTAAAATCGTATCTGTGTAAAGGGTGCATGCAAGGCGTGGGCGAAGTGAACTTTAAAAAAAAACATGAACATAACGAAAACTTACGTAACGAAATCATAAGCCTTGAACAGCGTTGGCGTAATTGCATTATCATCTAACTCATACTCGTCTGAGAACATGCAGAGTTTTTATCGGAACCCAAAAAGTGCTTGAGTTTAGTTTGACGTTACATGCCTTAAACACCGCGGTCGTTTTGAGAGAAACATCCTACCTAATTTTTTATTACTAATTTTTTTTGTTTGTTTGTTGGTTGAAATTACTGTATACAAAGGTTAATTAAAGTTCCTAAACGTAAAAATATCGACAGGATCAAAATTACGATGAGATGTCAAGCCCGACAAACCAATCTTGAAATAAAACGCCACAACCCCCCAAAAGTTCTTAAATTTACTGACTATTACTTTTCAATTAACTGCGTTAAATACCCTTACGTTACATCCAGTCCTCCCAGCAAGCTTATACACGGAGAATATAGTATATTGGTCGGGAAAAGGGCGAATTTGACAACCATCCGTTTACTAAATCGTTACACACATGCTGAGGATTGAACTCGCGCCATCGGATGCTTGTCCGAGCCCGTTATTCGGACATAAAAGTCGGGATTTCAATGAACTGTAACATTGTTGGAATTCTGCCTGTCGAGATGACACAGATCCACTTTATTAAAAAAAAATTATTTAATGTTTCACAAAAACTTGTTTTTAACAATTAAATTAACACTTTTCCCCGACGCACTTCATAATTCTGCCCGACAGGGGGGCTTGGCTTGCCCGACGGGGGGGGCTACAGCCCCCCCAGCACCCCCAGTGGCGCCACCTCTGTAACTGCACCTTTTAACCTATACCCCTTTAAAAGTTAACTGCACGTGTAAGGCAACGGTTATGATTCTATATCTAAGGAAGGACCCGAGAACACTGCCTTGTAATTTTGAAGCATGGTGAGACAACACCTGAAATCGCAGTTCGCACTTTACTCTGCAAACTTTTATACAGCCAGAGGACGATTCTTTTGTATTCAAATAAACTTCTTAGTTACACCAAAAACGTCATGCCCATTAATCTTTTGATCCAAATCAATTGAGTGTATGGTTATGATTGTTTTTGATATTAAAAAAAATTTTTTTTTTAGGAGGATGCAGCTATTGCAACACTGGCTTGTGATGGCCGAATGATTAGGGGCCAGCATCCGATGGGCGTGTGTTCGATTCCCAGCATATGAGTATCGATTTTTCAAATTTGTTCCTTTCGTGACCAAAAAAACATATCCACTATGTATAAGGCTGTTGCACGTTAAATCTGATCGTAGAACAATGTCCTGACGCGAGGTTAGGCCGGGTGTCTGGACAGGTGGATCTCGTGATCGGAGAGTTGCCAGCTTCACTACAAAATACTAGGAATGTCGTTCAGAACATCCACAAAAATTATCAGCGTGTATACGGCACTGGTGCACTATAAATCTGATCGGGGTCCAAAGTCCCGACGTCTATTGAAGGCGTTATTTTCGTCATCTGACCATGGTTCAAAAATACGAGGCATCATTCCCTCCTTCGAGATAGACCCCGAACCGTCATCAATAGCCCACTGTGCAGCACTAGTGTGACGTTATTCACCAAACTTTCGGGTTAGGCCCCGAACCGTCGCAAATAGCTCAATATTCAGCTCTAGTGCGACGTTAACTAACCAAACATCTTCTCGATAGCATCAAGTGCCGGGGTGCCAGCTCAGGTGTTGTTCTCGTTATCTGACCATGGTTCAAAATTACGAGGTAATGTTCCCGGTTCTTTCTTTCGGGATAGGTTTGGTTTGGTTAATTAACGTCGCACTAGAGCTGCACAGTGGGCTATTGGCGACGGTTCGGGGTCAATCTCGAAGGAAAGACCCGGGAACACATCTCTTTCGGGATAGATACCGATCCTTCGTCAATAACTCATTGTAGTACAGCTCTAGACTGGCGTTAATTGAACCGACGACATAAAGATCAATAACACATCGTTTGAAATAGGCAGTGGATGGCCCAGCTTTAAAGTATTCGACTCATAATCTGAGACGATATTCGTAGATTTGAATATCGTCTTCCATCGTGCAGCGTGCTCGTGATGGGAAGGTTGTCAGTTTCGCTCCTCGTCGCTAGGTTTGGTTTTGTTAATTAACGTCGCACTAGAGCTGCACAATGGGCTATTGGCGACGGTTCGGGGTCAATCTCGAAGGAAAGATCCGCCTCATCGCTAGCAAAAAACATCTGCCTTTTATAAAGAACTAGTGTACGTTAAATTTGTCCTGATCGCTATTCAGGTCAGGTGTGTGAGCTTAGATGTTGTCATCGTCATCTGACCATGGTTCAAAATTACGAGGTAGTGTTCACGGGTCTTTTGTTTGGGATAGATCTCGGACCATCGTAAATAGTCCACTGCCCAGTTCTGTGACGTTAATTCCAACCAACCAGAGACATTAATTTAATCAACCAACATCATTTTAAATAAGAACTTAATTTTTGGCAACTACTCTTAGTCTAAGTATTGTAAAGCAGATTTTGAAGATTTAAGTAATACATTTTAACACACTAGTGTTACAAGCTTATTTGCAATTAGTAAGTAATTTCGATATTTTTTACGTGGAATAACTTATGTTTTAAACATTCTTTTGCTCACTTACTTTATTAAACGAAGCTTTTTGTATTTTTTCTCGTAGTCATCAGAATAGTTCCTTGCTTAAAAACCCTTCAAAAGATTAAGCATTTTAAAATATATTTTTAATATCTAAGGTAGTTTCCATAACTAGAATTGCATCTGGATCACTAAATTGGCACTTTCATAATTCTCAGACTATACCTATTATTCTCATTAAATTTAACTTTTTGTCAATGTTTTAATAATTCGTTTATCTTAGTAGATTGGGTTCATCAATCCCCATGGACCAATTGTGAGACTCTCCGAAAAAAAAGTAAAATTATACTTCAACGAAGACTTTTAAAATTATAACAGCCTGTTCTTTGATTCGCGCGCGATTTCAAATTCTAAAATACGTGTTTCAGATAAATGCTTTGCTTTCGCCTGAATTAAACTAGCATTATACAAAAAGAAAAGTCAGTATTCGTCACTTTAAATATCTGATACGGTAATATTGCCAGGTAATCGTTTTGGCCTCGTGGTAAGATATGCTATGATGCGAAAGTACCGTCCCTTAGTTCAAACCAAAGGAGTATTAAAGAAGTAGAGTTGACACGGGAGTGAAGGTTTAAAGCCATTCTGAAACTACACGTTAGATTGTTTCACTAACTAAAAGCGATATTTTAGTTAAATATAGCATTTTATTATAATTGACAACCGACATTAATTTGTAAAAGGTAAATAGAATTTTAGATTAGAACTATACTAGCTTCAGTCTTTTCGCATTATGTAACATGATAACGAAGCTTTATAATTATTTTCACGAAATGTATTCAGTGTCTTCTCTGTACCTTTCATACTGGTTCAAATGTAACCCAGCGCATTAACATTAGTTGGTTTTAAAAGCTGTGTATAACTTCTCGTTTTAGAAATGCTCAGAAAGTAATTTTTGTTTCAGACTTAAAGATTATTTCGATTGAAGTTTGAGATGTTACGCTCTTCTGAATCCCAAACGGAGAGTGAAGAATCAGAAAACATCGAACACTTTGAGCCTGAATTTGAAGAAGCGATCGATCGAATGGTAATATCACACGATCTAGCGAAGTCGCAATTGAAGAATGCTGCGAAGGATCGACTTGAAACGATGCGACAGAAATTCGAAGTGGCCTCCCGTGTGTCCATCTCTAATCTCGATGATCCAGAAGCTTTACGCTTAGTTTTAAATAGCATGTTCGGAACCATCAACGAGACAGTTGACGAATCGGGCAAGTCCAGCGAACAAATAATGCGACAGAATCTGGATGTGGCGTTCCAAAGTATTTCTGGATTGAATAATATAATTCGAAGTTCTTTTTGCGAGGAACACGTGGTGAAACCCGCTGAATCATCCAGAAAAGAGGTGGAAGCAAATATGAAATTGTACTTGAGGATGAGCCTGCTGGTTTTAATTTATGTAATTTTTGCTGTCTTTTCAGACGATGTCGTTGAGAGTTATAAGAATAATCATCAGGAACCCCCGACATTTTATATGTCGGCATTACTTATGGGGATAACTTTTGTTCTATTTTACTTAAAGCAGTTTCAATAAATATACAAGTTCCAAGAGTTTTATAGCTTGCAATATGTAATCGTTTTATGTAATAAATTGTAGAATTTTTTGTATTAAATATTTTACATACTTATACTTTTGTATTGAAGTTTTTTTTTTTTAGCATTCTAAGAGTTTTTTTTTTACAGTTTATTTAATTATCTTAGCTGAAATAAAAAAAAGGCTAAAACTCGAAGTTAACACTTTTTACGGGGAAACTGATTTTACCAAGTCTCGTCTTGAGATGAACTATCAAATACAACGCCTTCCTTGTATTTTTTACAGTTTAACACGTTCGCTATCGGCCGCGCATAGGCGCATGATACATTCTTCAAAATAACACAAAAGCCAGTCGACTTGCATCCTTTTAGAAACCGGCAGCGAACATGTTGGATCACACAACTGATAACTCTTTAAACGTGCACCTTTATTTGATACAAATGCCTGCACTCTTTCATTCGGACAAACTGGAGCCTGCTAAAATCGAAGTTGGGCAAAATGTAATTGCAGGTGGTTTTGCAATTTATGTAAATGTGGGAAATATGAATTTATTTTTAATTCAAAATAACGTAAGAAATCTGAAAAGGCGAGTGACATTTTTATTAATCTTTTCTTCCCCATAGCTAAAAAATTCTCTTAAATATTTCAGAAGTTACGGGGAAAACACTCCACAAAACTCAAATTTAATCTCTTGTTATACTTATGAATTTTAATTACCAGTTGTGCAGACAATATAGTTTGATATTGGACCATCAGGTCTTGTCTACTATTAGATATGTTAAGCCCTGTTCTTAGTCCCTAAATTGATTATAAACTGTATAGAAACATTCATATTTGGAAAATTCATTGTTATCGAAATAATTTGTATCGTAGCGTTAAAGGTTAATAGTGTTACTTACATTTTCATCTGACATAATATTTCCAGCAAATACAAAAGTAAAAATAGTTTCTATAATTTTCACACATTTAAATTAAATAAAAAAAAATCATATTTTAGGAGACATTCAGACACTAAGGCATGATTCTAAAACTTAACTGTTAAACCCAATTTAAAAAAAAAATCTATACACCAGATTTTTTTTTATTAAGAAATGCAAATTACGAATATTTTAGTATGTTCTATTTCTTTAGAAAAACATTAATTTACTGGAAATTGAGCTTTTTAAATTGAAATGTAAATTTTCTGCATGGTTAGCGACGGGGATGCTGTAATTGCGTTTAGCACTATTGGCCTAAATTCTACAATGGTTCATCGAACGTTCAATTGAAAACACACAAAACGACAGAGCTTTCTGTTTAACACAACAATGCTTTATTTACAAAAGTAAGTGAAAAAATGGAAGATTTTAAGACACAGAGTGGGAATCCAATACATAGATAAGACTAAGACATGAAATGATTTGGAAGAATAGCAATCACTTTCGAAATTACATCAGAAGGTGGTTACGAGATTATGTGGATGAGATGTTTTTAGATGGCAAGGTGCGGGCATAGCTTTTCTTTTATCTCCAGTATGACTACATTTTATTCAATTTCCAGACAAATCAGCAGAAAAATATGAGTTAAACTTTCACCTGCTTTTACACTTAGAACAGCTAATTTTCATTCAATTTTAAAGCAAATTAATCGAAGCTGGATGGGCTAAATTGTCACCTGCAAATGTACAAAGATTAATTAATAGTCTTAATAAAACAATATAAAGCAAACATATAATAAATTGTTTTATTATAAAACAATGCTATAAACTGACTGTTATTAAAAACAGTGGATGAACTGAAACTACGTTCAAACTGCTCTGTAGCAGACAGTAAACTCAAAAACTTGTATTTGCAAAAATTGTCACAGAAAAAAACTGACAGAATTGTGTAATTTACGAGATATACAGAAAAAATAAAATGTTTTTAAATATTATTTTTTAAAAATGGTTTTTATGACATTTGTGTAATATATTAGAAATTAATATAAAATCTCATAATTTTTAAAATTGGATTTTTTTTTAAAACAGCACATATGAAAAATATTTATTTGCTACATAAAGATAAACTTACGTGCTTCCAAGAATTTGAGCCAAATTTTTCTGAAAAAGAAGAAAAAAATATATGAAAGGAGGATAGAGTAGTTGAACATCACAAGTTCAAAGGAAACTAGACTGACACTGTTGTTGGTGTATTAAAATTACTAAAACAAGTTAAAATTTTACCAGCCGTAAAAAACATTTTTATTTCATAGACTAATTTTGGCCAATAAAGTTCGTCATGTTTTATGTTAACATGATTTTTTTTTAGTTATCTCTTATTTCAAATTTTTTTATAACATTAAGGTCATAAGTGTTTAAGTTGGATTTTGTAGTTCATAATTTTTATCACAGTTATACATGCATAGACATATCAATTTAATTACTACATTTAATTAATTAGGATTTAATTTTTCTTTGTTTTTTGTTCATATCTTGAATATAAAATAAAAAATCAAATCTTTCTCTCAATGATCATTCAATACTTACTTATAACCAAATTACATTTTGAGAAAAAATATTGCCATAAAACAGGATGATTTAATGTTAATAAATTCTAGATAATGCTAAATCATTTAAAAAACGAATACAGGGTTTTTCTAATGGACTTGTTTCAAATTGCTAACTCTAATTGTCACCTTAATTCAAATAATTCTATACACCTGATTTCTATGTTAATGCATTAAACTTTAAGACACTTGTTACTTATGTTATGAGTTAAGTAATGCAAACATATGATTGGTTAAACGAAAAAATAGCGGAAATTTTGTTTTACATAATGACAGAAAATCACTTTATTTAGCTAAAAACAGCCATTCAGTAAAATTCTCGGATTTCCACTAATTTGCAGGACATGCCTGCAAATGTACATTGATGTTTATTGGTGTCCTTAAAGTAAATAAAAAAAAATTAAGAAAATCCCCAATTTTTAACCTAGGTTTAAAAATGGGGATTTTCTGTCATTATGGAAAACAAAATTTCAGCTACTTTTTTGTTTAATCAATCACATGTCTGCATTACTAAACACATTTAATTGGCATTGGAACATTGGGCACATTTAAGAAAAGAACTATTAAATACCTTATGCAAGTCTGACAACTGTTGGTGTCGTGTTAGAGCATCTTTACTTGGGAACTGCCTTTTACAAAGCAAACAGGCCATTTTCGACAGGTCAATGAACTGCGACTCATCCACTTTGCTGCTTTGGGATCTCTTGATGTCCAGTTGAGCCGCATCGGGCTCCGTGTCTGAGTCACTGTCATCTCCATAGGACACAAGTGTAGTTTTTGTGGCTACAAAAATAACAAAGAATGTAAAGAAGCATCCATGAAAGTGTGGATTGTGAAGGATAAAACTAGCTGTGATAGTAAAAACCATGGTTAAATAATTTGTTTTGTTTACCAAAACACATTTCCAAAATAAGCACACAAAAAAAAATACACTGTTTCACCATTGCACATTGATAGGAAGCAAGCACACATAACTATATATTTTGTTCTTAATGAATTGCATAATTTGTATTTGTTTCTTTTGTAGTGATGTTATTTTACATAGACTGCAGTTTTTTTATATTAAACTTTCTATAACATATGTGAAATGACTTGGCATTATATTTTCTTAAATATCAATATAGTGTATTCCATCTTTTAATTATATTAATAACACATAGGTGAAAAAAATACTTTTATCCACACATTATTATATTACCTGTTACATTGAGTTTTGTATCCAGCTCAGCCATAAGGGCATTCCTTTCTGCAAGCGTGGTTCTCTTTTCAAGTATAGCAAAGCCGGCATCTGCTGCAGCAGAATGCCTTGCTATATCATTATTCATGGAGACGTTTGGCATAATTCCAACAGGAGGACTGGCTACTATACCCAGTTTAGCATTCTCTTTCTTCTGATTCAATGTCTTGGCCCATTTCTCCATATCCTACAAGAAATTCGTCGGATTGATTGAGGAAAATGTAGCAATACATAAAAGAAATACTGTCCTATATAATAAGTTTTATTTTGTCAGTATAAGCATAACAAAGTATGGAAATGCTTGATGTATCAGTTTTCATCAGTGGATGTTATGCGATTTTATTTATTCATTTGCAACTTGAAGTAATGCCACGTAAACAGGAATTTAACATGGTTCATACAGATTTTTGAAAGTAAAAATTAAGCAGTTCTTAAGGACTTTTTAAGGACCTCTTATATTTTTTGGCGCCTTTGGAGAAGTGTAATTTTTTGGTGCAAAATTATTGCAGAATCGCATGTAAATGTGGTTTCGTAGCAAGTTGGCGCAGGATACCACTTCCGGCAAACACTGGCGCAGAAATGTTGAAGATGCTACATTCTTGTTAATTTCCTCGATTTTCTAGAGTGAGTATCGATTCTTCACAAAACAACAAACGAGCTGAGATTTTCTAACGATGAAGTGTCGTGTATGATAATGAGATACCATTGACGAAAAATCGGACAAAAGAGATCAAAAGTGCACTTTTTTTTGTCACTAAATACACGCCTTGCCGATTTACACTTGCGTATAACGGTCAAAAGTGTGGACACGATTAAAGTAAAATCCGGAATTCTACATTCCGATATTTTTAATACACCCGGAATTCTGCGTTCCGAAAATTTCAAAAACTTGGAATTTCGGGTTAGACGGGAAAAAATACCACCCATGTGAATTAGTAAAAAAATTCATGGTTGACAAAAATTAAGGACCTTAGTTGAAAATTAAGGACTGTAAGGGCCCTTAATTAATGACCTACCTAAATTAAGTAGTTCTTAAGGACTGTGCGAACCATGTTTAAAAATGATTGGACGGAAGTTTCTGTGAAAGGTAAGTAAAAGTTTGGACAGTGTAATTACTTTGGTAAAATGAATATATTAATTACTAAAATGAATATCCACTGATTTAATCCACTGAAAAATCTTTTTTAAAAGTAATTCAATAATAATGTTACTGAACCACTGGCAGGTTTCAAAATCTTTGTTTAGAAGCAGTAAACAAAGACATTTTTATTTAGCTGCGAGATTTGTTATTATAATTTCATAGGAGTTTACATTATACGTTAAAGCAAATTAAAATATTTAGGATGAAGTCAACTAATCCAGTTTAAATGAAAATAATATGAATCTGTACAGCTGTTTTCCTTTTTTTAATTACGGCACCAGCAATTAGCGAAAATTTAGCAGGTAATATTTATTCACAAAAAGAAAAAAAAACAAGTTGCTTATCAATAATATAAAATAATCTTTAAACTGATTACTTTAGCTATTTTCTTAGCGATTTTCACTTTGTCTAATTTCTCTTCTTTCTTCTTGCTTTTTTCCGGGTCTTCGGATTCTGCAGCTGCTCCAGTGTTTGAATTTGCTGCAATGGAATAGATTGATATTTATAACTTTAAAGCTACCTTTATCTAATGAAATATTTTATGATTTTGCAGCAGGGCCTTAAAGAGTATGTTGACATAGATAAAATTTTCAGTCTTATCCTCAGATGGATGCAATCTCGTAAGTAATATCTAATATAATATTAATAAGTAATATATAATAAACCTCTATTATATAATTGCTTGAACAATTATAGCCTCCAACAAGCCTTAAGTTCATTTTCCCAAGAATGTCATAAATCTTATGCAGCAACCATAATTTCGAAGGTACAAGAAAACACACTTTACTTATTTTGAAAGATATCTGATACAGCAGTGAAATGAATTAAGAGGTCAAAATACATATGAAATTAAGTTTAAATACAGAATAACCTACAGATTGGAGATTTATTTTAAAATGAAGCATACTTTTATAATTGAGCAAAGACTAACTGAATAATAAAATTTAGCATTTTTTTGGGCAGTGTTATTCTTAAATTATGAGCAGAACCTGAGGACATAGTTCCTACTGTTTTACTTAGAAAAAAATTAAATACTTTTCAAGGACCCATATAGCACTATTAGCTGCGCAGGACTCAAGTTACTTAAAAATATTTATTAAATATTAAGTTTAATAACAAATTTATAATGCATGTACATTATAAATCTGTGAAATGTGTCAGTAAATCATTTGGTAGGAATTTTATTTAGACCAAGGTGTCAAAAGAATCACTTTCAGGGTAAAAATTTTTACTCTCCACCTCTAACTAAGCCCTTAATACATGTTTAATGAGTATTATTTTATAAAAATGAAAAATATCAATAAGTTTACAGCTAATTACGATTATCTATAAAAGCTTTTAAATAGTAAAATTTCGTGAAATTTTAAAATATTAATTTTTTTTTACACAAAAAGCTAAACATGTCCAAGAAAAACATTGTCGAAACCGACAATAATTTTGATTCTTAATTCGGAATTACCTGCTGCAGAAGTGGGTGGTTGCGATATTGTTGGCTGAGTAACACCATCAGCGTTACTAGAAGCCACAGGCAGGTACGTTTGGTGTTCTCCATCCCAATACAGATATGACTGGCTTTCAGAATTATAGTAATATTGAGAATTGGCATCATAGTACAGACCAGTTGCCGAGTCATAATAGTAGCCAGAGGATTCGTCGTACTGGTATGTAGATATGTCCGGTAATGGGTATTTGTAGTACGAGGCGCCACCTACAATAACTGTTCCCAAGCTTGCCATTTGAGCCTAAAAGTAATGGTTTGACAGTTAGCAGACATTACTAGATTTGTATGAGAAAAACAAAAATGCAAAGCTGTTTCCATAATAAATATCAGGATGATCAATGATAAAAAAAAAGGTTTTAAAAATATATATTTCTAGTATACAATTGAAAGATAAAAGGTTCTAGTGAGCTTCATATGCATGATTGTAACGAAGATTTTTTAAAAAATCATGTATTGTACGGTCAGTACTACAACTAGATAACTACAAAATAATTGGCAAAACATGGGTTTGTATGGGGATTTGCATAGACAGCCGATTTGTAGTTATCCAGTTTTGGTACTGTACCGATGATATAACTGTTGCTTTTAAATAACAAAATATATTATAAACAATGCATATTTTAAAATTAACAAGTATTATACACACCTGGTTTGGAACAGACGAATCCATTGTTAAATCTGTAAAATTTAACTAAGTGTTAGTTCAAGCAACAGGTTTAATTAAAAATTAAAAGTAGAACAGAAAGATATTATAGATAATAGAATTTAACAAGAGATAAATCTACATAAAGCAACATAAGATATTTTTATATAATTTTTTTTACTAATACAAGTAAATGAATTATAATTATAATGAAGTATTTACCAAAATACTTTATTAGCAATTAGCTTATATATTATACATATTAAGGTAGAAATTTGTTCTTCTAAAAGTATACTTCTGTGAACGTCAATCAGTAACCAAAATACATAAGCTTTAAAATATAAAGGCTTACGCTGAGCGTTGTCCAAAGAAGAAGAATTAGCAGCAGTTACACCATAATATTGATCATAAGAATCTTCTTGTTTCTAAAAACAAAATATTTAAACACTTTTAGATATTTATTAAGAGAGTTTGCACTGTCACACCAAGCTTATTTTTGGTTTAGTTGCCATATATAATCACAATAAACAAATATAATTTTAAATATATAGCTAATATACCATGATTTTAGTTAATTTGCAAGGGCAAACATGCAAATAAATTTGTTTAAACAAATAAAAAGTTCCCGTTTTTAAAACAAAACATCAAAAATATGTACCACTTATTTTACATGAATTTTGGAACATCTTATAAAATGCATTAAACAAAAACAGTAGTAAATAATGTCATAAAATAAATAAAATTATTTATATTTTGTTAGCCAGTAACATACATTGCTGTAAAATTACGGTTAAATTAATATTTTTGCCATAACATTTGAATGCATTCTACTTACAGAGTAATAATTCTGCAAAACCAAAAAAACTAACATTAACTTATACACTACATTTTATTAAATGAAGAAAATTCCCAATAATACTTGCATTTTCCAATTAAAAAAAGTAATACCTGATTTGTCCATTGTGCTGCAGCAAGAGCAACAATAGCAGCATTGGCACTACCAGAACTAGAATAAAAAAATATACACTTATATATCCATTCAAAGAAGTATAACGCATCCCATATAGTAAAAATACTAGAACTTTAAACAGTTGTCCATGGTAACACCCACTTTCGATAAAATGACAGATTCATATTTGATAATTACAGAAACATTACACAAAATGTAATTACATTATTTTAAATATTTAAGTATGAGGAAAAGCCTAGGAGTTTATTCAGCATATCAGGGTTCTTACTACTTACAAACTAATAAAACTAAACTAATTAGATAACTACAAAAAATAAAATAAAAATCATATGACTAATTGTCAAAAGCTCAAAAATAAAGTACATCATTTGTCTAGTTGGTCAAAAATTATGGATGAACGCAGATATTAGTAACACATTTTAAAATTTAACCTTTATTATTATTAGATTACATTTAGACTTTCAGCAGCAAGTTATTGCCTAGTATAATTAAATTCTTATGGAAAGCCAATGTAGACTGATGTTAAAATTTAAATTTAACCAACTATATAACTAACTTTAAAGTATAAGTTAAACCTAATACAATATATTTAATGATATTCTTATAACTAAACTCACTACAATAAAATAAACAAAAATAAATTATACTGATTTCAGGACAGAAAAATTATATAGGAAGAATTATGCAATGAAAGTCCATCTTGTGAACAATTATTAAATAACCCAAGATCTACAAGCTTAAGATGGATTCAAAACTACCACGAAATGTCGAAAATGTGTACAGCATTCGAACCTGAATCTTGAGATGAGCATATGCAATTATTTTTCACTTAAAAAATTGGCAAGAAAAAGAGGATTTTACCATTCGTGAAACTTGTGAAATATTAAGTACCCATATATATACCCAAACCTTGAAGGCTAATGGGCAAGACACATTTATACATTTCTCGGACAAAGGTGGATTGGCATTTAATCACACAAGAGCCAAACAGTGTTGAACATTTACGTATTTACGGTTTTTGAAAGTTGGGCAAATGTCCTACAAAATTTCTAAAATATTTAAATGCATGTTAGTTAAAAAATTGTCAATTTAATTTTTTTAAGGTTTTTAATATACAAATTTATAATATAAATTTTTGCACAGTGGCTGTATAAATGTTAGAAAGAGGGTCACAAGTCCTTCGTTCCTGTAAAAAATACCGTGAAAAAAAAATATATATTATAAATTTGCATAAATCTTACAAGTGATTCAAATCTTGATACATTCAAAAAGTTGTTGTATTCTCTATATTGTAATACATTTATAATTTTTTTGGAAATTTTGTAGATTCATTACACAAAAAAATGTATTGGACAACCAAATATTGCAGTAATTGTTTTTAATTAGCCTCAATAAAATTTTAACTCTTCAACCGTAAAATAGAACATTTCTGCAAAACCAATAAGTTCTTGTATTGTTTAGATGGGTGGGAGGGACTATTCTAATGGACAATTTGATAAGCCTTACGGATCTACTAGAAATAAGTGAATCAATTTGTATTTTAAAAGGTTGTAAATGGGCTTTAGATTAAACTATAGATCTTGAATTTATTAAAATCATTTTCATACTTCTTTGGAAAAGGAACATATGCTAGGAAAATGCATTACATAAATAAAATTAATAAATTAGTTTGCAAGTTTTAGAGCTTTTTCAGTTTTAACAAAGTAATAAATAACATTTTACTTACAATACTTAAATTTTAAATGTTACCCATTTCATACTTAATAGCTGAAACATAGTGCTGCCTTCCTTGCACCTTTTATCCAATACATACCAATGTGGTTTAGGGAAAAATCAACAGCTTTAACTTATTCATCTAGGTACGACTTATTTGTGTTGACGTTAAGAAGCTGAGGAGGGGGAAATTACCTGTTTCGAGATGCTAAAGATCTCTTGGCATAAGATACAGTAACTAAAAAATAAAAAGATCAGCTATTATATTCATTATTGCTAAAAATTCTAAGTCATTTAAAACAGCTCAACAGCTCTTACAGAACTAAACTGTTTATTCCCTTTAACAAAAAAAAAATTGGTGCACTATCTTTCTTCTAAATGAAAAGCTACTTTCCATGGTCTTTATAACGGAATAATTCTTTACATGCCAAGAATGGTAAACTAATAAACCCCAAAAAAATTTAGATTTGCCAAAACTAGTATATTTGGAATATTTCATGCTCATTTTTTTTACATAATAAAAATACTTATTCAGGGCTTTTTAAACAAAGTATTTTTAAAGCCTAAAGTCATAATTACTTTTTATTTTGCATTAGCCAAATTATTTTATTTTTGTTAAATATTAAAAAAAAAAATTAAACTTTCAGTGGTATTTGGAACATTTATTCCGGTATTCTGCAATTTCTTACTAGTCACATGCAAGTTGATTAAGCATGTAAATTTTTTTAGTTGGCTTATATTTTCCAAGACACAAATAATGATTTATTATGTTAAAGGTAAAATCAATGCATGTTCACCTTGTCTTCCATCCACATAAAAGTTTCCAGCCATTGACAAAAGGATCTCGAACAGTTGTATTGCTTCGGAAGTAGAATTCAACTCGACAAAAGCGTATCCCCTGGATGTGTTTGTTAAGGAGTCTTTGGCCACACGTAAGCTTTTAATTGGCAGAGTTGTCAACTGTCCCAACATTGCTAAAACTCTACCCTCAGTTGTCAGAACATCAAGGTTTCCAAATAGTAATGCTAAATATAGAATTGAAATAATTAAAAAAGATATTTACTTTAGGTATATACATAACAATAAAACATACTCTTTTGCTAAAACATGGTTCATACAGATTTTCAAAAGTAAAATTAAGTAGTTCTTAAGGACTTTTTAAAGACTTCTAAATAATTTTTAAGGACCTCTTAAATTTTTTGGTGCTATTAGCGGAGAATCGCACATTGTTTGGCGCAAAATTGGGACATAATCACATGTCAGTGGGGTTTTGTAGCAAGTTGGCGCAAGATACCACTTCCGGGCCTCTGAATTTCCTCGTTTTTCTAGAATGAGTATCGATTCTTCACAAAACGACAAACGAACTGAGATTTTCCAACGATGAAGTGTCGTGTATTATAATAAAATACTAACTGACTAAAAAATCGAACAAAAGAGATCAAAAGTTCACTTTTTTTTTTACCCTAAATACTTCTATTCACGCCTTTCTCTCCTTGTCAATTTTTAATTATGTAAAACAGTCAAAAGTGTGGACACGATCAATCCAGAATACTACATTTCAATCATTTTAATGCACCCGGAATTCCGAGTTCGAATATTAAAAAAAACTCAGAATTTCGCGGGTCAGACACGAAAAAATACCACTCATGTGAATTAGTAAAAAAACAAAACATGTTTGACAAAATTAAGGACCTTAGTCGAAATTTAAGGGCCCTTTAATTAAGGACCTACCTAAATTAAGTAGTTCTTAAAGACTGTGCGAACCATGTAAAAGTTTGCCAAAAGATAAATTTTTTTAAAAACATCTTGTTCTGCATTTTTAAAACACATTAAGTACAATCTTTGTATTTTAAGTATCATATTACTTAGAACTGCATAAGAATTTAAAAAAAAAATAAGTCAAGTGCAATATATAGATTTTAAAAATAATACTATGCAAAAAAAGTATATACATCTAACTTACTATTTGATGGATTGTTGCTAATTTCGTTGTAACAATCTCCTTGTTGCCATTCAAATGATTCTATAAGAAGCATCAACAAACATGTCATTAGAATGAATGAAATGTAAAGATTTATAAAACTGAAGAAAAATCTTAATTTTTCAGATAAAAGTTGATGGCTAATTTTTTTAAAAGTATTACCCTTTTTAGCAATACCAATTGCATTTATAATATATATATTTGTTGATTTGAGAGTATAACATGTATAACGATTAAATACTAAAGTATTGATTAAAAAAATAATTACCTTCTCTAGCTGAGTTACATTTGAAACAGTAGTCTCTCCTTTTGAAATTACTCATTCCACACTAAAAGTAAATCAATATAAAATCAAATTGATAAGCCTTCCTGTAGCATTAAATTAGTCAAAATGCCAATAATATACGAGTCAAAATTGGTGTTAAAAAGTTCTCTTTTAAGTGAGTATATAAATTTTCTTTTGTTTAATACATATTCATCTCATGCTGGCAAAAGTATAATGATAAAATAAAAATTTAAGTTTATATAGGCATTAATATAAAAATATAATACAAAAATGAAAAATTAGTGATAAAATATACCTTATATAATTTTTTTTGTAGATTTTCTTCTAACAGTTTTTAATTGTGGCAAAATGTTTTTCTCGTTATAAGGCCATTGTCAAAATTTCATTCGAATCTAACAATGTTAGTTTATTTTAGAAGTTACGGCGACTGGGTCTTTGAGATATGTGAATGTAATATACATTTTCTAGTGTTAAGTTTTATCACAAGGATGTGAAAGGTAAATGCAAACATTTTAATAATAAATGTGTATTCCACTAAATTCTAATAATACTCTTTCGAAGCATTTAAAAAAAATAAAAAAAATCTAAAAACTAACCTTAGGGCAATCCCAGTCAGCCTTGTTAAGCATATATCGTTCAGCTCCCAGTAAATCTTTGGGTATACTGTAGTGAAGACTCGCCCTGTTGCTTCCACGAAATACAACCACACCCTGAAAAAATAAAAAAAGATATGCCCGAATTAGACACCACAAGCACTGTAATATACTTCGGGAAAGCCACTAACTTGCCTTAAGGAGGGGGAATCCCGATGTCGAAGGAAAGACGAAAATCCACGGAAAACAAAGATGGGGCAAGATGAAATGCATGCAATGACGATTTGCCACAAGAAAATCGAGCAGAAGGAAAATTACCCAGTATTTGAAATCCGACTAGCAAGAAACATGTTAAACCTCCTATGAAGCTATTCTGTGTATTATCAACAGTGGGAATTGGGTGGTTTTATTCACATCAAATTCATAAGACAAGTTTTTCTTTAGTTAACATAACTTTATGACTAATTTTTTGTCTTATCCCATATTCTAAAATTGTCTGATGCCAATGAAATATTTTAAAGGCAAAGGGCTTCTTATTGACATTAGAGAAGTATAAGTTATATCACGGTATCCAATTATGATTATCAACTTCATAATTCTAAACATTATGACATAGCAAAAGATTTAAAGTGTTACACATATTTATACAAGATGGAGTGTTACAGATTACACAAGTAAAAAAAAAATATAAATAAATATTGCTGACATTTTAACATCATAAAATTGGCATACAAATTAAAATGTTTTATAAATTTATCGTAGGTTTTTAGTTATTTCAGATCATCTCTTTCATGACAACACAGAATATTAAAGATACTTTATCAATTTCTTATAATATGTATGTCACAGTTATATTTTACTAAGCTATGAGTGAAGTTATCACATTGTAACCCCCACACTCTGCAATAAAATCTTAGATCAAAATATGTACATTTTATAAAATATACATTAAATTAAAAACACATTATAAAATCTTTTTTAAAAAAACTATAGCTTCTAATTTGGATTTTCAAATATGAGATTAATTCAAATAAAATCCTGTCAAATTAGTAAATATCTATATTTATTTTTAAACTATAATTATTTCATTAAAAAAAAGGCTTCATGTGGACCGATTTTCATGATTCATTTTAGTTTGAAAGCTCCAAGAACTTATTTTATAAGAATATATTTAAATTTTCCATATTTTATATTTAATTTATTTAAATAAAAAATAAACGCTTTACTTTCTATTGGACCCAGTTTAATATCGGTATAAAACTTAATTTCTCAAATATTTTTAATCGTGGACAGTTCAGACAAGTTCTTAAAAGGAGATTTTTCATTGTCACAATATTTTAATTGTGCACCTGTTTTGTTTAATATAGAATTTTTTATAGACTAGATACTTTACTAGATTTTAGTTCATATGGAAACACAGAAACAACTAGCAATATTTCATCAAAGGAAATTTTAAAAAAAATTATGTAAAGTTTGAATGTGCCATTCATATACACAAAATCTGATTTTATTATTTCTTGGAAATCTTTTTAAATGTTATAAATTTATACCCCTTTTTAAATGTTATATATTTATATATGTTATATATTTTAAATTAATAATTAAAAGTGCAATAATGGTAGCATTTTTTAAGTACAGGCTATTTTTACTCAATTCATGAGAAGCCCCCTAATTCTCATCAAGATCATATAATTTATAAAGATGTCATAACTTCCCCAAAACAGATAAATAGACTTTAAATAGGTTTCCAATATAGGGTTACATAATTAGTTTAACAGATAAATCAATATAGGTAAATATAAACACTACAGAATAGATGAGAGTTTTCACATTTCAAAGGTGATGCTTAAAATGTCTTAATTTAATAAGTTAACTGATTATACTTTGGTTTAAAATAATCTGTTTAAACATTTCATATACGAAAATATTTAGTTATAAAAAAAGGTAATAACAAGGATAAAAAAGCAAACGTTTTTTTTTTAAATTAAATATCAGCATTTTATCATCTAGCTTTTTAAATTCAGTAAAATTTGACCTTTACTCATCCCCCGAATGTGAAAAATCTTGTAAAAGTCAGTGGTTCCCAAAATAACACCTCAAACTAACAAGCTTTTCAGGAAAAAAAGAAGTTTGTTGAGCTTATGCTCAAATTCAATGCCTAATGCTTTCAACAGCAAGCGAATAATGCTTTGCTTTGTATAACAATATTATCAAAAAGCATATGTATATTTGCTTGTTGCAAAAGTACTTTGTATATTGTAATTCGAAAATTAAAAGAGTAGAACTTTATATAACAAAGATTGTCAAGCTTCCAAACTTTAAACCCTAAGTTAGCAACTTCAACAGTGGACTGAATTTTTATTAGGCTAAAATCCTTCAATATTTGTGAAATTAAGACATTTGAGAACCACCAACTTACACATGTAGCACTCCACCTTTGATATAAATCTTCCATACCAAAAAGCTACTTATATACTAAAAAAAAAGCTATATCTGCAATTTGTCCAATTTCGATTCTATCTTCGCTCTAAAGTGAAGAGATCTTCTTCTTGGCCTATAGCCGCACAGGAGGTGAGAAGATTAAGTGATATTACAAGAATGTAGTAATAAATAGCAGTAACAAAACCTTGGTGAGTTCCTTCCAACGAACGGCTTCCGATAGTAATTGAAACTCCACAAAAGCAAAGCCGCGAGATGCACCTACAACACCATGTATAAAGTGATATAAAACATCAACATCCATTTACTAACAGAAACAACAAGGTCTACATACAAAATGTTAAGTTTTAATAGATTACATACAATTATGCATGTGAGATATACATCCGAGCAAGATCAATTTTGTATGATGATGATGTATGCTAAGAAAGTTAAAAACAAGTACAACAGACTTTTCCATAGTTTGTCTTTTGCAATAATATAGTATTCTGGATCTATACTCAGGAAAAAGGCCCAGGAAATTTGCCTCTAAATTTTTTAACTCTGTTTAGAGGAGGACCCCCCCCCTAGTGTTCCTGTTATGCATTTTTCAAAGGGCGGCGCGCCTTGCCCTTTTTTTTTAAAGTACCGACGTGCTGTGCCTTTTTTTCAGTATCTTCTTTGCGCACCGTAATTTAAATTAAAATATTTTCCCACAAAAACGTAGGTCTGTAAGATTGTCTTGATATCCCGATCGTACCTTAACACACGTGACATTTGCTGAACAACGGAGTTAAAGTAAAAAGGCCTTTCTGAGGTCTATTATTCAGTTTGCGACATAAAAGATAATTGTAGGTTGTTTGTACATGTGTAAAGGATTACTTTTCTTCCGGAATTCACAATGCATCAATCCAAATAGTGTTTACTTTGAAAGAAGGTATTTTTCATGAAAGGATTGTGAATGACTCCTGTAAAAAAATTAACGCCCCTAATTGTGATCCTCTTTGCTCCCTCACAATGCTGGTGGAATTTTCCCTCCCCTTTTTTGAAAGAGCCCATCCCTAGAATCAATCTTCGCTTCAGAAAAATAGTGAACTTTTGACCCCGTTTGTCCGAATATTTGCGATCTTCGTCAAACGGGGATATCGCACAAAAATTGAGGTGGTTATAACTCTAATTTTGTTTGCATCTGACAAATGCAACTTCCAAATAGTACTCTTTTAAGAATTTTTTCATTCATATGATAACCTTAAAATTGTAGAAATTCACTAAACGCGATCTGCTGCAATCTCTTTTGAAATACTTACAATTCTTTTGAATCTGATAAATAAATGTTTATACTTCACTACTTTATATTTTATAATCATTTGATTTGCACTACAAAGCGAAATTGCATTACATTTTTCGAAAATATAATTTAATATACGAAATTGAAATTTAGGACTTGTCATTTGGAGTTATAAAATTGATTTTTGGAAGAAGCTTGTTTCTTTTGTCTGGCTGGTATTAATGTTCTTATTTGCTTTACTGCTTATATATTTTGTTACATTTTCTATATTTGAAACTTCTCTCCCCTCCCCCCTTTATAAAATTTGATTGTAAAATTTTTTTACAAAAAATTCTAGAAAATTTGAGGACTTTGAAATTTTCTCTTTACCTACTCAGAGTTAAACTGTTTCTTGATAAAATTTTATTTGGATTTTTTGGTTTATACACAAGTATAGTGTGATGATGATGCACTAAATTGCATTATATTGATAATGCAGAATTTTATTTATATAAATGGCAACCAAAGATCATTAAATTGAAAATAACAGTCAAGGACTGATGTTCTTATTGTATATTGCGTTAATAGAAGATTATGGAATATTGAATCTTTGCAAGGACTTAATTTATAATAGGAAAAAGGATATTATTGTGCAATTTGAAATTTAGATTTGTTCTAACTGAACAAAAAGACTAAATTTTTTTTATTTTTTTTAAATACTATTACTTTTTTATATAATGACTTTATGGTGCAGTTTTTTCATTTTTTTTTTATTTTGTGTAAAAACAATAAATTATACAACCTTTAAAAAACTAAAAAAGAGAAAATTCTGGCTTTTGTGAAAGAAATCCAGTGAAAGATAAGGAAAGTGCTCTTTCACTCAACAGAAAGTGCCCTTTTTGCTTTTTGACAAATCCCACCTGCCCTTTTTTTAAAAGTATGGGAATACTAAACCCCCCAATGTAGAACCACTCTATGAAATTCCACACATGCCTCGAAACGAGCACATTTCAGCCATAACAAATTTCACATGCACCAGATCCTCATGCATGCTATGAGTCTACGGTCGGATGCATGATAATGAACTCGCAATCCTTCAATCCCACTCAATCGTTTGTTATACTTTTATCATAGTGGATAGTAAAAAATTTTTATAACAAATGTACATTTAAAAGAATGTAGAATTAAATTAATTAAAAAAAATACTTGCTCATTTTTTTTTTATTTCTGGAAGAAGAACCTCTTAATTTTTTTTTTAATTGACCAGTAATGGGAGAAAAAAAACTATTCTGACATAGAAATATTTTTAGTTAAATAGTTGTATATTGCAGAAAAAGATTATAAGAAGTTGGTTTGTTATTTCCTTGCAAAATATTATGTGATATCCTTTAGAAGCATAGATTTCAATAATAAATTGCATTATCCATGAGTTGCTCAAAAACAAATAAAATTAAACTCAGAGATAGATTTGAAGTAAAGAAAAACAATTAATGCAAAATATTCAGAGAACAAGACATATAAAGTAAAGAAAATATCATCCCTAAATTATTATTTCTGTATTGGCAAATGTATGAGATTAAATTAATTAGTAATTATAAACTGTATTTTATGATGAAGTCCACTTAGAATCAAGATTTAGTCTTTTAACCCTTACAGGAGGGCCGATTGATATTTTTACGGGTGTGATGGCTACAAGTAAAATGCAACAATAATTCTAATTTCTAGAATTAAAAATAAAAATTCCCTCCCAAATGATTTCTTTACAGAAAGTTTGGCTAAATGCTGGACGAAGAAGAAAAAGTTTCAATTGTATGCAAAACAAATGCATGCTTCCAATGTGAATTATATATATATATATTTCTGCTCCATATGGAATTTGCTAGGGCCAGAAGACAGGCAGACTAAACATTTGTTGTACATATATAAAATTTTTACTATTTTGTTTACAATGGAAGAACAGAACAATGAATTTAAATCTACACTGTCTCTAAATTGAGTTTTTTGGAAGTTGAACATTTATGTGTTTTGACAAAAGTTACACTCGGTTGTGCTGCTTGTTGGTGTGTATGTATAGAAATGAGTATTTTTGGGGGTTAATGAACATATACACATGGGAAACATAATACATAGTTTTATGCTGTGGATTAACTATTGAATATATTGTATGGTTAAGGCTAAATTACCTCTGTGACATCACATTGTTTACATGGATAATATAAGCTGATTGGCCAACTCACCCAAACTCTTTTGTTGATTCGCTAAAATCAGTTTTGAGGAGGAGCATTATTCAACCTCGCCATAATATCAGTGGCGGCCCATGGTCTAAAATGTTAGTGCAGCCGAAATCATGTGAATCCCCCCCCCCCCTCCTTATTTTCCAAAAACCTTACATGAACGGAAATTCTTTATTATTCACTACTCAAATCAAGTTTCCTTTCAATTTTTAAGAAATGATAACATGCGAAAAAAAATAGAAAACACTTACTTATTTTTTTAAAATTAAAGCAATCCTGCTTTCTTTTAAACATGCGAATCGGTCAATTTTAATATTAACTTACATAACGAAACAACAGCAGGACCATGTCCTGAAACAACAGCACACAGTAAATGTATCACAAAAACCATTTCCGTTTGGATATAATCTCGTAAGTTCTCGTTTCACCATTAGCCAATCAGCATATTGAACCTCAAGTGCAGCTAAAACAAGAAAACTCATTTCGGCTGTACTTTTTCACAAATCCAGTACATTAGCATTGGGGGAATCTCCATACTACGTAGCGGTTGCCATGGCAACGATGCAGCCGATTTCGAATTTCGCTTTTTGGTTGCAGTTTGATTGAATGGAGTTTTCTCCCCCCCCTGAATTGTGCATTACGGTAACATGCGTGCTATTTATCGGAGATTTTGTTTACTACCATAGAAATTTCATTTTCAATTCTAATCTTCATTTAAGAAAATTAGTAAAATATCTGATTTAATTAAGTTTTAAAATACACTTATGAATTTAGGTGCAGCCCGGCTGTACTTGCTGTAGTGGGCGAGCCGCCACTGCATAATATACTTATATTCGCTATCACGATTAACCTTGTATATTCAACAAGGTATATCAATTGTTATTACTCAAAAAAGCACTTGTAGATTTTGCTAAAAAGTAAAGTATAATAAAAGTACTACATTCTCCCCCCCCCACCCCCCAAAAAAAAAAATTAATAAAAATAAAAAAACTTAGTATTAGTAATATAAATTAAGCACTTTTATAAAAGGCTGGGAAAAAAATTAAAGTACTATTATTATCTAATTTGTTGATATATTGCTCATTTATAACTCTATGCGGAAAGCAGTCCATATACAAGATTACTCAGAACTGTAATTCTATTTTATATATATCTATGAACTATTTATTTACTGCTTTTTTCATAGAAGAATTCTAATATTTTTAACTTACCACCCAATAAAAATAACTTAGTTTAAACATAAAGTGTAAACCAGCTGACTAATATTATCATTTAAAAATTAAACAAAGCATTAGGAATCGATGGGAAAAACCCGAAAACTCAAAAAGATAGAAACATCTTCAACCGCCAAATTTACAAATATAATGCAAAACAAGTGCACTTTGTGTCAATGAATATTTTTATAAGTATCAACCACAAGTAAAAAATATTGATATATCCCCACCTGTTCCTTTTTCTTTTATCAATCTGATGTCTTTGGGTTCAAGACCATAACGCAAGACCTCTTCTCGAATCTAAAAAAAAAATAGGCAGATATAACTAAAAGACAATAAACTAGGAATAAAGGACGATAAACATAAATATCAAGCATGCAATATAAAAAAAAATAGCAGAAATGTTTATTTTCATAACGATTAATAGGTGCATTAATTAGCTGAAACCAGTCATTTAATAAAGTGAATTGCTGATTTTCGCTAATTCATAGAAAAACCAAATGCCGAAAATATGTTTTTGACAAAAGTTTCTAAATTTGATATACAATATTAAAGAAAATATTCCAAGAATTAATTCAAACAAACAATTAAATTTCTAAATATTTCTATATTAAAAAAAGCTATTATATTTCCTAAAAACAATACATACTTCATTTTCTGCAACAGTCACATCTAATCCTCGTACCATTAGTGTGTTATTGGGTATCTCTTCACGCCAGTCGCGTTCCCGGGATATTATTCTTTCCCGCTCTCTATCTCTGCGTTCTTCATCTCTATCATAAGATCTATCTCGACCACGTTCCCGACCTCTTTCTCTTTCGCGACTACGATCTCTACCTCTGTCGTAGTCTCGGTCTCTTTCGTAACGGTCTCTGTCGTGACGTCTGGGTCTTCTATCTTCATCATCATAATTGTACGAATCTCTGCGGTTGTATTTTCTGTCGTGTGTAGTGTCTGGGCTGTAATTATCGCCTCGGAAATTTCCACCACTGAAATGACCCTGGAAATAACCATTTTTTTTTTAATATTGTACAGAATATATATAAACTAGAAGGGACCAGATGTTTCACTCAATAATTCAAAGGAAATTTGCTAATATCTTGCAAAAAAAGTTTAGTGCAAGAGTACAGTGGTAAAATATTAAAATAATTTTGATTATTATTACATAATTATACAAAAACTATTTAATTTTTTTTCCCTCCAGTACTTTAAATTAAAAATTTAAATATTGGTTTTTAAGTATGCTTCAAATGATAATGATATGAAAAAAGTTATAACTCAACTTAAAAAAAAACATGCTTTTATACTTACAAAAATTTGCATCTAAAAACAAGGGTGCTACAGATGGCTTTCAGATATGATTGAAAATGGAACGTAAACATGATTTAACAACAGATAATTTAAAATTAAAACTTTAAATAAAAAGCAAATGAGTAGTTGCAAACACAAAACATTTTGAAAGGTTTCAAAGAATGTTCAGATAATCTAGTTATGTATATACATATACAAATATAATGACTTTTCCCCAAGATTTGAATTCTGTTAAATTAAACGATTCTCATTGAAAATCTGGACATAAATTAGAGCAAAGATATTTAACTTTTTTCAAACCAGTCTGTCATGTTATTTTACAAATATAAACAAAACTATAAAAATCTCAAGAAAAGTTTATATGAATGATGATAATTAGAATTTTTTGAGTGATATTATTTAGATATTTTAAAAGAATAGGTTCTAGAACGATAATATTCAAATTCATGAAAATATTTTACATAGATGGTAATTTTGAGAAATTTCCTTATTATATTATTTACCAGATATAATTTTCAAAATTATTTTTCTATTATTAAAAGACATACAAACAAACAAGTGATCTATAGTAAAAAGTCAATGAAGTATCTTACCCTGTTAGAAGACTGATTCACTGGAAGAGGAATTGGACCAGAAAAAATAGCAGGATTTATGTCAGTCTAAAGTTGAAAATTTAAAAACATTTTAGAATATAGAATTCCTACTTTTAGTCTATTTTCAATAACTTTATTTATACAATTTACAGTGTAATACAATACAATAATCACTCTAGGCATTTTTTTAAGGGGGGTTCGCCCTGCCCGCCCTATTTTCATCTCAATAGCGCCTTCATGGCCCTTTTTCAAAAATACAGCCCTCTTTCGAAAAAAATTCCGCCCCTATTGTCCTTTTTAGCCAATCACAAGCATCTTTGCTTTCCTAGCTGTCTTTAAAATAGGCATTGATAAATTTTTTGTGTGTGTAAATTGGAATAAATGAATTATGACAGTAGAAAAACAAACTTCTTTTTAACTAAGCTTGTTGTGAAATTGTGATAATTCTGCTGTAATTTTGAGCACAGGGCATTACACGAATCCTATTGGTTGCCTGTAAGACGGTTTGGGGCAAAATTACACACTTTATTACCAAATTTTGGATTTTAGTAGCCTTTTCATCAGTTTTGTAAGGGGCCTAATTCGGGCTCTTACCAATTTGGTTTTTAGCGAAAACATTAATTTAAAAATGTCAAATTTTGGATTTCAAGTAGTATTTCCACAAAGTGACATAAATTTTGTACTGTTCTTTCCTTTGAGATAAGTCCCGAGCCGTCACCAATAGCCCAATATGCAGCTCTAGCGCAATGCCAACTAATAAATCATGGGTTCAATGTGTCAACGGGTGACCACGCCCACCCCAATTTTTTTTTTAAAGTGCCCTTTTAAAAACAAGAAGTGTTTTTCCAAAAACAGGGTGCCCTTTTTCTGCTAACAGCGCCCTGCCCCTTTTTATTTCTAGAGGGGAACACTGCAATTTATATTGATTACTCATTGCAATAAGAAAATATAATATATCAAAGGGCATGAAGATATATTTTTAGAATAAGAGATTTATCTAAACATATTATTTTAGATTTTCTCTTTGGATAGGTAATAAATAAACTTTTAAAAAATCCTTATATTCAGAAACAAAATATTTACACAACATAAAAATATATAACAATATTTAGAGATTTCTAATCATAGCTATAAAAAAACAAGCGCAGCTGTAACACATAAGAGAGGAAAAACAATTTATCCAATAAATAAAATAATAAAAGTATTTTTATGTGGATGGATAAAATTGGTTTTTTAGCAATTGATAACATATACCTTAGTTGTTTTTTTGCAGCTGTTTCAATATGTACATACAATGACCTATCGTTATCTAATATGTATCCAAACAAGAGACCTCGAGTTATTAAGAAAAACCTATAGTGTTTCAGACAGTTAGAATATTTAGATTATATATCCACAATTTTCTACTACAACTATGTAGCCTTTTTTAATTCATCAATGTAATTTAAACTTGGCAAATAGAAAATCAATTTTGATAAGAACCTTTTTGCTGTATCCAACGGATAAATTGTACACAAAACTTGGCTTTTGTAACATTACCTATTACGGTGATATTATGCCTATAAACATATCTTTTTTAGGAATTAACGTACATTAAATAGTAAATGTTTAAAAACAACATCAAAATCATGATTCCAAAAACAGTGCTTTCAATATTCTTTTTTCATATACAATAATATGAACTTTAAATATCTCTCTATTTTAAAAAAAAGTAAGCCTAAGGGGGAATTTTCAGTTCTTTCAATGTTATTCAGATCGTATCTCAAAATGTATAAGTCCTAAAATTACGAAATTAAGTGAAATTGTTAAGAAATGTTTGATAAATAAGAAGAATACATTTTTGTTTCAATACTGTTATTAGTTTATAAATTATTTAATATTAAAGTCGTCGTTGATAAAATTTCGCTTACAAGTAATTTTGTCCGTCGAGTTTCTGAAACACTATTAAAAGGAGAGACCCAATTTATTTAGGGAGTGTACAAATAGGTTTGAACTGGAAATCCAAGTAACCATTTTTTAAAATTCGAATTAGTTTTGGATTTATAAATTTTTTAAACATTTAAACACGCTCCACTTTTTGAAGTTTTTTCACCTTCATTTTTGAAACGTGATTTCTAAAATGCTATAAGTCATTTAAAATGACATATTTTCTTATTCAAAAAAATATATTAATGTTCGCTAAAACTTCCTCTTTCTGATGTTATAAAGATTATATTTCTATCTTTACAATTAAATTAGATATGGTCAATTAAGATAGGTATAAAAAATAGCGAAGAAGGATAAAAATGTCGGATATTTCGAGCAAATTTTAATTTGCGACTTTTTGTCTCATTATTCCGCTTGCATCTCAAAAAGTAAATGTCCTAAAATTATGAAATTATGCCAGTTAATTAAGAAATGTTTGGGAAATAAGGTGAATATATTTGTTTTTCAATACGATCAGTATATTAGACGTTATTTTATGTTAAAGTCATGATTTTAGAAAATTTCGAACACAATTCCTACATTTTTGTATACTTGTCTTCCAATTTTCAACAAAAAAAATAAATAAAAAATTAGGGATATAGATAAAACTATTGGCTACAAATGATCCAGAGCGTTTGTGAAAATTTTATTTAGTTTTGTAGTTATAAATTTTTAAATAATTGACGAAATGTCTGAAATAATCGTCAATTTTACGCGTAAAATTTTAAGGGATAAATTAAAACTGCTCTAAGTAGTTCAAAAATATACTTTTTTCCCGTTAAAAAAATATAGTTATGTTCGTAAAATCTTCCTTTCTTGAATGGTATCAATACTGAAATTCTATCTTAAAAAATAAATTAGATGTAACTATTTATGTGAAGTACTATAATTATTATTAAAAGATACTTCGCAACGAAATGCCAACATTGGCAAAATGCCAACATGTATTTGGCTGCCAACGGCGAATTATTATTAGCGCCAATGTTATCAGCGCTTGAAACCTTAAAAGTTGGGAATTTCTGTGGAGTTAGAGATGAGTGATGATTATCAAAATAAGGGACAGTTTAAGTTTATAACGTTTTTATTCCATGCTCTCGTGGATAGAAATCCACCTTCCTTCATCAACACTTCTCTAGCTCTCCTTTACAACTGATCAGTGTTGCCAGTGACACCCAGGTGGCGCTGGAACATATTACAAAGTAACTCCCTCTAGTGGTGTGTATCCGCACTAGGGCATTCCGACATTTCGAGTTTTAAAATTCCCTGAGTTGGGAAAATTTATGCCTCAGGCAAATTACTATTATTAGCAAATGAAAGCGACGGAAGACTAGAAATTGCCAAACTTGTATTAAGGTGAAACTTAAATTAGACCTCAAAACGGACCACTGCATTGGAACATGCGTGCGACAAATCAATATTTTCGAAAGAACTGTTTAATATTACCTATAAAAAAGCTGAAAATGTCTATAAGTTGGAACTGGGAATTTTTTTAGCACTGTTGCGTTGTGAATTTCGAATCGTTAAGTATGGTCTGGTTAAATAACGTCGCACTAGAGCTGCACATTGAACTATTGGCGTTGGTTCGAGCAAAGCGCGCTTGATTGGTTATTGGTACGTATTTACTTACTACATCAAGGACGCTTTGTTCGAGGCCTGCCAGTAATAATTTATATAACTAAAAAAAGTATTATTGTTAGGATATATTGTCATTGTCTACAGTGTATGAAGCCGATATTGGTTTGCGAAGCAAACTAAAGAGGATTGCGTAGCAATCCTCCGGGGGTTGGTGGAGCGTCAGCGGAGCAGGGGGCGGAGCCCCCTAGTATATAATAAAAAAATATCAGTATTATGTATATTTGTACATTAGGTACACCATTCGGTATTAAAAAAAATACTTACTGTAAACTGTAAAAGTGGATGGTTTTTCCTTACACTATTAACATCTGTTCCATCATCCTGAGAAAAAAAATAATCAAAATAAAATATAAAATCTAAAATGTAAAATAACTGAAGAAATAATTAAGTAAATGATAATTGCAAATTGTCGAACCTTTTAAGAGCCATTAAATAATTGAAATAGTTAAAGAAGTATTTTAATGGAATACAGGTTGTAAAGCTATTTACCAAAGTAGAAAATTCGAATTTCTAATATAACATTAAAATTGCTACTCCTCTGTCTCAAATAAAGCTGTAATCCAAGGGATCTAAACCCATTCAAAATTAAATTTCTTTAAAAAAATTTCATATGCGAGTGCATTTTATATACAAATATATATTTAAATAAATAATTCAACAGACATTTCATTAAGTCTCCCAATTGTATAATTAAGTAAGTTATAAATGCCACATTATACAAATTTGAATACTTTATTTAAAAAATTTTAACAGCAAAATACATGATTTTTCGAACGTTTCAAAACAGGTACTGTTTTTCATATTTATCGGTGAATTATCGAAAACACAAGAGAAATTCTTATTCTTAAAAATTAATAATTAAGCCAAGACATACAAAAAATGCTGAAGGAGCAATAGTTTTCCTCCCAAGTACAAAATGATTCGTCATGACTAAAGAAAACACAATTTCCTCCGGTCTTCCGTCTGTTTATCTTGAAAATTATGTGCTTTTGCCCCTTTCACATACCAATCTCCATTCCTCTTGCAATTCCCAAAATCCGATAATTGACTTGAGCATTGAAAATATATGTTCTTAATATTTTAACTTCAGTAGCAAAAAACAGGATTTTCTGCTGCAATTTTTTGACATTGAAGGCAGAGAAAGCTTATTAAATGTTAAAATATGCAATAAAAAATTCATGTTTCGGGAAATACATTCATTTGATGAATGTCATTTTGATGAAGGGAGATGTATTTCCCGAAATATGTCCAGGTCTCATGGATTTTTATTGCGTATTTTAACATTGCATTCGCATTTTAATATTCTTAACACAAATGTTCTATTAAACGAGCTTATATCTGAAAGAAAGCTTGTTTCATTTCAATATAAATTTTTAAAGTCAATTTTTAGCATTTGTTAGGTATTTGCTTATCAACAGATAATCAGAAATGTAAATATTTTAAAATATCGACAATTTATCAAAGATTTTGGAAATATTACTACTTTTTTTAGTGTTATGTGCTTTTTAAAGTTTTATTTAAATTTATTATGTATTTGGCTATCATTAGACAACTAGAGTTGCTGGTTTAAGCAAAAATTAGCATTTTCGAAACGACAGTTTTTCCGATTTTAAAAATGGACAGTTGGCATAGATGAATTATAAGACATTTGGTGCAAGGCTTTTTTGGCGTGTTGTAGGAAAAATACTAATTTGGAATTGTTTTATGGGTCATTTTTTTTTATTTATGGACCACAGTCAACTGCTTGAAGGATTGCCTGTAAGCACCATAATCGACTGCTCGAAGGAGGTACCAGCTTTGATGCCGAGTAGTCATAGGCCGTAGACCACAATTTTGCACGGAGCTAAGATTGAGGTACGAGTCTGTGACATTATCGCACAGTACGTGCATGCGTTTAAGAGTGTCGGTCAATAATTAAAAACACCAGGAAAGTCTAATAACTGTTTCTGTTGCATAAAACTTGATTTTAAAATTCATCGGCACAAATCGAAAAACCGTTTTGGTGACTTTTTTCGTTGCCAAGAAGAAAAAAAAGTGCCAAATGTTCTATAATACTTCTTAAAGTTTTATATATTCTACATATTATAATAATCTGAGAAAGCATACATTTTATAAAATAAGACAATTTAACATACTTTTTGTAGATTAAGTTGTTTTATTATTTTTGAGGTTTTGTAAAGTTGAGTAGTTTTATAAAAAAAAATTGTTCAATTTTATTGGTTTATTGAACCTTAAAAACATAAATTAAAAGCTGTAAATAGTAAAAATTTAAATAAAGAATATTTTGTTTACTTCTCTATAGTTAAAGCCATCTTCTCTACCACTACGGTTTCTCTCTTCTCTGTCATATCTTCCAGATGATCTGCTTCGGCTCCTTTAACACATTTAAAATAAATTTTATTAATATCGGAACTGTAAATACATTGACAAAGTTTTTATTTTCATAACTTTTTTGGTATATCTGTCTTATACAGTCGACCTTGGCGACTTTTCTGAAAATCCAATATTCACAACGATAAAACCTTGCTTGTCCACAAAAACCGGTTTTGTTGCCAATCAAAGAATTCCTCCATTTTCTTCCTGCATCGTATGTGGCGCCTGGTTGCCAGATTTGGCGAAAAATCAGGGCGGCCATGAAAGACAGATTAACCACTTTTTTTACTTATCAGGCTGAGAAATTTGGTTTCATTAGTTCAACCAAGGAAGTAATTATACATAAATCTATTTTTTTATTTTAAGATAATACCAACAATTAACATGGAAACTAAACAAATCTTAACTTTGAAATTCTACTGTGAACAATTACTAATTCACACAGTATTAGAATATCAATGTATTTTATCAAAAAAGAAAACTATTTGAACTAAAATTTATATACCGAAGTGAATAAGTATTTGTGTACATCATTTGTATGTGCTGTATTGCATTGCTTATAACAGATATTAAAAAAAAAAAAAATAATAATAAGGGATGTTTATTTTTTTCTGACAAGTTTTACATTTCCGATCAAGTGATTAAAGATCGAAATATTTGAGTGCAGATTTTGAATCTGCTGACCCAATTAAAGAAAAGGAATGATATGATTAAAAAGAAGGGAGGTTTACTGTACGGTCACCCTTGGCGACTTTTTCAAAATCTCGCCAAAAGTCGCCATTTTGGCGACTGTTGTCCAATAGGGTTGCTGCAATTCCTTGTCGTTTCGGAGGGGGGTTGCCATTTAAAAAAAAAATTATCGCCAAATGCGGAAAAAATCGCGCCAAGGGTGACCGTACAGTAAACCTGACCCGAAGGGTTAAGTATATTTTAACTTCTAAACAGTGGCGGCGATTGGGTGCTGAAAGTGGGGGGGCAAGATAAAGGGGAAACAAAAAGTCCCCCAAATAGGAGAGGGGGGGGGGGGGGGGGGGGGGGGGGACTAAAAAAATTTGCTATAATATTGCTATAAAAAAGCTATGGTATTGCACACTTATATTTACTCACTATTTTGTGTTATTTGAAGTATACCAACTTAAAATACACAGTAAAAAAATGTAATAACTAATTAAAAAAAATAAAAGTTTTCATACCATAAAGCTGATTTGAGACGAGTTAAAAGCATTCTTTTTTCCTTATTCTGACTTAAAAAGGCGAAACAAAGCACGATAACTTTCAGAAATACTATATAAAAGGCCACAAAAACTAAAGTCCAATTTTCAGGAGTATAAAAGGTATGAACTGTTCAAAACACCTTTATATCACTTGGCTATTTTAGCTATAGTCGAAGACAATTTAACTAGACCCTTAAGCGAAGGCTACGATGTGTAAAAAGACTGAACTATGGCCCTGATTAAATTTAAAAAAAATCAACGACTAATTTAAAAACAAATAAATATCTATTGGAGTAGTCATAAGTCATATACAGTTTGCTCTGTAGACTCCAAAATGACTGTACAAACGAGTCATAAGTCATATTCGGCGCCGTTCTCCCTACTGTTTATATGATGCAAAACTGAGAAAACTTGGGAATGAGTCATTCTGCTGAGAGCCAGAGGCCCGATTTGGGTAGATTTATTACGTAGTTACAATAAACTATTTTCTTAATGTTTTCGAAATCAAAGCATTGAGAATTAAAAAAAAAGCTATTAAATCTTTTTTGCCATCATCTTTGAGAACATTCACTGATAAGTAAAGTAAACAAATATAATTTTATGGATTGTGTTTTAAAAATGTTATAATCGGAGAATTTCTGACTAAATTAACTATTTTAAAACCAAACTATTTAAATAAGTAATCATAAGTAAAATTATTATATTTCTTTCATAAAATATATAGAAATTATATGGTTAAAAAAGTTAATCGCTTTGATTAGACTATGCAAATGTATGTTTTGTTTTGATTTATATTAAAAATTAATGGTACTTTAGAAGCAAAATTTATTAAACTATACTACTTGTTTTAATATTCGAACTCGCAATTTGGTGCTCTTTAAAGCGTCAAGTTCCTTATCGGGAGGTTGCAAGCCCGTTCTCCCATCGTCCAAACGTTTGACGTTTGGAGGAAACTAGTGCACATTAAATCTGTCAATCAGAGGGGTTTGAACCTCCTGAAACCCCCCCCTCCCCTCCCTTATTTATGTTCCTATGGTGAGGAAGTCGGGGCTCAAAATTTTTCCTTTGTTAGGTAATGCAGTAAAACAATTGACTTGTAATTTAGTTTTAAAAAGTCCAATATAAAAAAGTTGCGGGGGCAACATACAAAAAATTGCGGGGGCAACATCCGAAAAAAGTGCGGGGGCAACCGCCCCCCCTTGCCCCCCCGAATCGCCGCCACTGCTTCTAAATACCTTGAGTTGGGAAAATTTATGCCCGAAGAAAATTAATATTATTAACAAATGTAAGCTAGGGAAGATTAGAAATTGCCCAACTTGTAAGATTACATTTAAATTAGAACTCAGAACAGACACTGCATTGTAATATGGGTGCAACAAATCAAGGCTTGCGAGAGAACTGTTTAAATATATATAAAAAAAGATGAAAAATGTTGATAAGTTGTAACTGGGAATTTTCAGCACTGTTGTATTGGGAATTTCGAATAGTTGGGTTGGAAAAGGTCTTCCAAATTTATAAATAAAATTTGGATTGAGTTTTTGCAATAAAATAAGATCATCTCAAGTTCTCCAGAATTCTTTAATTTACAATTAATGAATGGTAAATTGCAACAATTTAGAAACTATTGGACAAATAAAAACAAAAACTTGCAATCTCATTAAATTTGTTGTTTTTCCAAACAAACTTTCCTGCAAGAAAACAAACTATAATATGACATTCTTAGCAAAGTATTTCAATGACAGAAACGCTAGCTTGGTTTCCGACGAGACAAAAAGTTTTAAATAAATTGTAGTAACTTCAAGATAAATGCTTATCAAGGAAAATTACAGAATGATCTTAGATAATTAGCTATTTACATTAAAAATAATAAAATATGTAATTCCATTGCATTCTGCCAAACAATCAGTTAACATACCCCATTGCGATCGTGTAATAAATTGGTATTCCTGGCTACTTCGGAAGGCGATTTGTCTGTTTTTAAATTCACCAGCACCTAATTTTAGATTAATATCAGTCAAAAACACAACAAATTAAAATAATAAATGAAACACGCTTTCTTTAATAATCGCATAATAATAAATTGAAAAAAAAACTGGTGTCGCACCAAATTATGTTGATGCCATCCTATCACTAGTCTTAATAAAATATCTAAGTTTAAAATTTTTCTCTTAAAACTAAATTTTAACATCAAATATTTACAAAGAATATATTGCTGTATAATACATTGATGAGTATCTTCAGTGTAAAGAGAGCCGGTGTATGTTAAATTTTCTATTATCAAAATGTTTAAAACTACAAAACAATTTTGGCTGTGTCTAAACTCTTGTAAAAATAAAAATAGGTAGCCGGAAGCGTTACCAACCAACCTAAATAATAATAAAAGAAATTACTGTTGTATATTAAAAGTTATAATAACTTTACTAAATATGAGAATTTTAATCATACGATTGTTACTATTTTAACGCAAAATATTTACATTTAATATTTTTTTCAAAAATTATAAATTTGGTTAGCTGCACTTCGTATTTATTAAAAATTAAGTAAGAATAGAATAGCCATATTTTTTTATCCACATAACAACAATATTTACATATATATTACTATATATTTCAAATAAAAACATTCTTTTTAGAATTTTTATCCAAATTCAGTATTTTTTTTTCATGTTGAAGTTTTTAATTAGATTATTTATTAAAGTTTAAAATATTTAGCTGAATGTTTTAATTTAAGACTATGAGTTGAATTTTTTTTAATATTTATTTGTATATTTTCTTTTATTAGCAATGGACCTATCACACCAGAAGAAGAGGGTGCGCTTCTCAATTGAAAAGTTAAACCTTATTTGTGAATGGGAAAACTGTACTGTTGTCGAAAGTAACATTGATATTTTTTTAAGCCACATAACTTATGAACACCTTACAAGACTGGATCCTGGTAAGAAACCTCAATAAAGCCTATTCTTTACCATTTTGTTTCACTATTAATTACAACAGTCTGGCTGTAATGAGAATGCCCGCCAACAGAATTCTGTTACTTGGCGTCTGCCACAGAAATGTGCAAGCTTACTCATATATATTCCCATACTCAGTCCCTAGTAAGATTGGTTTGGTTAATTAACGTCACACCAGAGTTGCACATTGGGTTATTGGTGATGGTTCGGGACCTACCAACGATTATAACGAGGGAAAGACCCGTGAACAATGTCTCGTGTTTTTTAACCCTGGTCAAATGATGAGGACAACACCTGAGCTGGCACCCGAGACAACTTCAAGGACATTGGACCTCGATCAGATTTATCTTGTACCAGTCCCATACACATCCCAGTATAGTTCGTTGGATGTTCTGGACGACTTTCTAATATTTTTGTAACAAAGCTAGCAACCCTCATATTGCAAGATCACTATTTTTTTACTTTTCTTTGTCAAGTCCATCGCACGGGCTCGAACTAGCAATCCTCTGATTACCAGCTGAATGCCTGTATCCACTGGAGACCCCCTAGTCAGAACAATAGTTAATAAGAAGTCAATGAGGATTTAAAATAAGCAATATAAATCCACACAACATTTCACTGCCTGATTGAGAGTTGAAGAAATATGTCTCAATTCTTGTTAGTTTAACCGAAATGTAGGTGATGTCATACCTTCCCCCATAGGAAAAAGTGTTTTCTATGTGTGCGAATAATTTGATTATTACAATAAAAATCACTTATAGCGATGTTCAAGGGACCGTCATAATTTGATCGTTATATTAACGTGGACTGCTATAGAAATCCAAACATCCTTTGCACTTACATTGTTATATCCGGCGTATCATTATACCCAGCATCGTTATAAACGGATTTTACTGTATATGTATAGTTAGATATTAATGGGTGATTTCTATTCGGTTTATGCATATATTATTTAAATCTGTCTTGTCTTTTTTTCTGCCAGAATTTTTCACAAGCCTTCTTAACATCATTTGAATTAGATATATTTAGGCATTTTTCCTGATTGTAATTCTAAATATACATGTCATGCATTTTTTAATGGTTCCTTGAAGCAAATTAGAGTATTTAATATCTGGTTTATAATGTGCAAGAATTTTCATGTAATAACTAATCAGTTTCTTATACAGAATTTAAACATTTTGTATGGTTGTATTATTAGTTTATAAAATTTGGAGGGTTTTTTCAGTCTAACCAAAACTTGCTATTTTTCCCATTGAAAAGAGCACCAAAAAATTAAAGTATGTACAAAAGTGACCATTAGGGATGATTCCAAAAAGCTTTGCTCATCTAAAGGATTTAGTTTGATCCTTGTCAAGCCAACCAAATATTCTACATATATTGTTGACTGGTTGATTAAAACATAAGCTGTACATTAAATTTGTTAGGTTCTAAATGTACTTATATTGGTTATAGTGTGCAATTTCTTCTCACACACAGCTGCATTACCTTTATCATTTAGCCATGGTTCCAAAGGCAGTATTGGGTTATAGCTTGGGCTTTCCTTTTGGTATAGATTGCAAATTTTTGCCAGTATGTGTAGCTCTAGTGCAAGTTTTGGGTACAGATGTAGTATAGGACATTTGGCGTGGGAGGATATTTTGGCGTGTTTTATGGGGGCAATAAATTTATAGTATGGCAACCCCACCTGACATTGTTGGTATGTTCCGATTCTTGTCGCGACTTTCAATCTGGCAACCCTATGACGTCATAGCGCTGTTTAACGGTAATTTTTCGTCGCCAAAAACAAAAACGCGCCAAATGTCCTATACTACATCTGTTCCGTTTAATGAAATATCATATAACTTAAATTTAAATATTTCATCAAACTAATTCATTTAGAATCTTTTTATTAAAAAATTATCTAACCATTTTCATTGTTTTGATTAATAAATATAGTTATAACAATTACCATGGCATTTTATATTAGAAATTATTTTAAGATTTCGAAAACATGCGCACAAATGATAGGATTATTTCAGCTTTGCTCATTCTGAAACTTGATAACAGTTGGATATGTGGTTATTTATTTTATCTTGTTTTTGTTTTCATACTAGGGGATCTGCATTGCCATTGGAAAGATTGTGAAGGATTCACAGATAATCTCTCAGAATTCAGAAGACATATTTTGCTGCACGCATTTCATTCTAAAATAAAATGCTATGGAGCAAACCTCCAAGTTCGCAGGAACCTTTCAAGCTGCTCATCAAGTATCCATAGCCGTAACATTGTACCTGAACTTCCAGAACCATTGCTTTGCTGTTGGGAAAATTGTACAGTAAGCTTCTGATTTTTTTTGACATAATTCTTTTTAAACTCACTCTGATGTTGGGATGTGTCTTTGTTGGATGTGTTCGGATGCTAAATCTGGTAATAGGGTGGTCACAAATTGTTGTGCGATAATCATTATTAATGGGAACTCAGCTCTAATGATAATGCTTTCTGTAGCCCTACAACCTAGAGCATTTTGAAGCTTGAGTAAGACAAAAATAATTGGTTTTCCTGCATACCAGCATCTTTTATACAGCCTATCACTAGTGGTGAAACTTCCTGTAACTGTAGAAAACTCTCCTTGTAATCAGTGATGAAGTAATTTGTCTGTTTTTTTTAGCAATTGTAAACAAAAAAGGGTTTTTGACCTTGATGTGGCACATTTTCTACTTTGACCTCATTGTCAGGTTGCATCAGCATTATCGATTTCCAGAATCTGGACACGGCACTTTTGTCTAGTTTTAGAACTTTACAAACATGTGTCTGTTATTGCCCAGTTTCTGTCCCCCCCAATCTCATGTCATTCCTCACAATCACTCAAATGTTTTCTCACAGATGTGTACAACACTCTCAATATGAATTTGAAGCACCTGCATGTATTCCTTTCAATCCATTAGAAAGGCATATATGCGAAAAAATTCGCATATTCCCATGAAGCGAAGTTGAATTCTATTGTACTAAGCGATGAGCTTACCTTAACCTATAACCCTACTACCACTTATCATTGAATTTCATCCAATATTGCTAACATTAAACTTATTTTATGTTTTTTTTTTCCATCAGTGTATCTCATTTTCTATTTTTAGATGGAGTATGAGTGTCCTGAGTATTTTTATCGTCATGTGGATGGACATGCTGATTATGACAGCAAAATAGATAAATCTGTACAATGTTTGTGGCAAGGTTATTGTTTTTTTCTATTAGTTGCACATGCTGATTATGTTTAAAGTTTCCCTTTATAAATTGATGTAACATAGGCATACATAAGCTTTATTTCTTTTTATATTTGTATTTCCTATATGTATATTTTATAGTAGAATGATTGGTTATTGTGTTTGACTTTCTGAATGTCTAGAAGTTAGTGCCTGTTGAAAAATGACAGATTGTTCATTGAAATTCTCATTACAGCCATTCAGTGTTTAGTGCACTTTCCAAAAGTGTAATTTTCACAACTATCTTAGTTAAAACCTCTTTTAAGTTCTTTTCACATAACTTTTTTAATACATGCACTTATGTACAACTTTATTGGCTATGCTTAAAAAGAACTATTGTCACACATTGCCATTATAGTTATGACAGATTTCAAACTGATATTGATTCATCAGAATTATTATAGATTTCATACTGATAATGACTCATCAGAATTATTGCAGATTTTTAATCAATATGAAGATTGCAATGTAGTACATTAATCTGTAAATTTTAATAAAAATCCAGTCTGCTGTTTTTGAGTTAAAAATAAATGAAATAATTTCTACAATTTGTATACAGTGATTAATTTTTATGTAAGTAAATGTAGAAACTAGACTTTAAGGGATAAGTGTTGGAATCACATGAAATTAAATGCTCAAACTCTTTTTTTTTTTATAGAATATAAACCAGGCAATTAGTAAATTAAAAAGAGTTGGTTAAAAAATTTCATTCAAAACAAATAATTAAAATTTTGATAGCAAAATTCGTCAGTACAACAATGTGATTGGATATAGAACTGCACTTAAAATATTAAGATTAAAAATTCTTAAAAATTTTTTTAATAACTTTTTTGCCCATCAAAAGTATTCTTTTTGTTTGAAGAAACAAGATTTGTACAGGAAATTTTAATTAAATATTTGAAGTTTTTAGGAATACAATTGAAAAATTGCTAAGTCTTTTCTTAATTTATTGTAAATTTTTATAAACTTTTAAATATATATTGGTTAAATCAATTAAATAGGTAATTTCATTAAATTAAGTGTGTTATTTTTTCACTAAATTTCTCTCTGAAAACTAATGAAGTAAAATATTTACCCTCCCGCCGAATTATTAAAGTGATCAATTTGAATAAAATATATGTATGATATGGAAACAGTATTTTATAATCTATATTTTTCTCTTCATATATTTTCTGCAATAAAAAAGTTGAACCCTAATTTTTTAATTACAGATTGCAATCGAACGTTTTCCGATAGTCATAAAGTTAAGGATCACTTGCGGTCACATACTCAGGAAAAACTAGTTGCATGTCCTACTTGTGGAGGGATGTTTGCATCTAGGACAAAGTTCTTCGATCACATTCAGAGACAGCAAGTTATTGGTTAGTCAAAAAAGAATTTATATCTAATGTAGTTTCTGATTGAAAATTATTATTATTTTTTAAAAAATTATATTTGTTATAGATGTGTTTTCTTTTAAAAATATTTATTTCATTATATTTATGAATTTTTTATAATGAAATTTTAATTTACATAATAACACATTTTTTGCAGAGGATGATGGAAAATCAGAATTATATGCTTGTGAATACTGTCCAAGAAAGATGACTTCAGAACGTCTACTGCGGGATCACATGAGACATCATGGTAAAAAAAAATTCTTGTTGATTGTGATATTTTTTTTTTAATAAATACTTTTCTAATAGCTAGAAAAAGAAAATAGAATAAACCTTTGTTTTCTCATATTAATGTTTGCTGAATAATATGTAAAAGTGGATAATTGTTGCTTTCTTTAGATATAGAATGTTAAACATGTGATATAAGTAATTTTGTTGTTAAATAATAGTAAGTCATTAGTGTCTGTGACCAAAAAGATTTAGGTAAGCATAGAAAACTCATTAATCGTATTTTATATAAATGTTAAAAAAATTAAAACTTCTGAACATTTTTCAAATATAAAGAAATTGGTTGAAAAGTTCATCAACAAAAGTCACGTTAAAGAACTGTAACAGAAACAATGTAGTCTTTCTTTATACAAAACTTTTTAAATATTGTCATTTACATTTTACTATTAAGAAAGCTTTTCAAATAATCATTACTTTAGCAATATTTTTTTAAAAAGTCCCAGGTATTTTTTAATTAGTAAATATTATTACATATTGTAAAAACTAATTATTTTCTTGAATTCATCATTCTAATGTTAAAAAAAGTTGTACTTTTTCATAACATGTAGTCAGGAAGCAGGTAGTATAACCAATATCATAAATGTTTTCTTTAATTCACTGTCTTTAGTTGTTGCACAAGTGAGTTTATTCGTAAAGGTAATTTATAATCCTGTAAATACTATCTAACACTTCTAATTTGTTTGCAGTGAATCATTACAAATGCCCTTTCTGTGATATGACATGCCCTACACCATCAGCGATTGCTAGTCATGTATCATATCGCCATTCAAAGGAGAAACCACATGCTTGCCAATACTGTGACTATAGGTAAGGACTGATTTAAAAGTATAAAAAATTTCTATATATAGTTCATAGTCATCAATAGTAAAAAAAAAATTGTAACCCTCTATGAATAATTATTTAATTCAACCCAAGCAGTAAAGTTTTGTATTGCAATATATAAGATACACATGAAAATACAATTTTAAAATTTTATAAATTTATATAATTGTTAAAAAAAAGTTAATGGTTATCTTAAGTTGTTGTATTAATCATGAATTAACAATAGTTCTTAAAACCATTAAATGCAATTTAGTTGATGCATAAAAAATTCATTGTATTGGTTATTATAACCCCTCACCCTCTACTATAAAATTTTACTCAAACCAGCACAAGCCCTGTTAGATAAATTATTTTTGTGAAAATTTTCACTAGTTTTTAGTATTTTAAGAACACTATTGTATTGCATTTTATAATTTTTAACTTGCAACTCAAATCTTTTCCTCTACTAAAACATATTGTATATTTAAAAAAAAAAATGAAATGGTGAAGTTATGGCATCCTTGTAAATAATGCACTTAAAGAAATGACAAGTGTAATTTACTTAATAAAATAGCAATTTTAAGACTAAAAAATATCCCTGAAAATTTTATAAAATTGTCTCTCAAATAATATATTTTGTCAAAATTTCTTGCCTATCTCAGTTCAATTTTATCAAGTAGCTGCTCATGTTACTTTTGTTTTGTGCTGTCTCTGACTAAAGTTCTTTGACTAGTATTAAAAAAAATTGGCAAAAATAATTTGTTTTACACAATTCTTCTCTTGTGTGTTTGTAACAGCATTTATAAATAATTAAAGTTTTACAACAATTCACTTATTTTAATTCCTGCTAAATATCTGTTTTTAGGATATGATAGCATAAAAATTTAATTAATACAAATGTTCTCATAAAAATCATTAGCCACTACACAAAACCAACATGTAATAAGAAAAATAGCAGTAAATTTTTTTTTTACAAATGTCTGTTTATTGTTCAGACATTTTTTCCTTAAAATAAACTTTAGGATATTTATCATTTTAAAGTTATTTTTCATTTTAATTTAGAAATCACCTAGGTATTCATAAATCTGTGTTGTTCTTTATTTACATTACAATTTCAATAATTGTTCCAGGAGCAAAACTGAAAGTGACTTGAGGAAGCATTTGGAATCCCATTCCATGGTCCCCACATATAAATGCCCAATCGAAAATTGCACATATGCGTCTAGATCACAGACCTGTTATAGAGCTCATTACAGAAAAATACATGAGGTAATTTATCATTAAATGCATTTTTATATTTACTCTTCTCAATCTCAAGATGACTAGTGACCACTTAGCTAAATCCAAAAACTCCTTATCTTTACTCTGTATCGGGAAATGATAGACTTCAGGTGATTTAGAAAACTTAAATGTTTTCTTATTCAATTGTACTTATCGACTAAAATGAATTTTATTTAACTTGATTGAATTCATTTTAATTTATTATGAAATAGATTAAATACTTAATTTAAACTGATATGTTTACTATCTCCTATGAAATAAAGAAAAATATGAGTTTGAATAACTATGTTGTAACTCAAACTGTTAATTTAAAACAACAACTTATTTCATATATGAGATGGTTTTATTTTGGTAGCATTGGAGACCACTTTTAAAGTACTCATAATCTGCAGGTTGGGGACCACCACTGTTTAATACTAAAGAATTTAATTATTTCCAAATGCAGAATAAAATATTTTGAAATGTTACTTAAAACTTTTTTAATATATTAATTTTTCCATAAAAAAGCATGATGTACCTTCAAAGAGTATTTTTATGGGACCGTCCATCAATGATGTCACACCTTTTCTCCATATTTTTTACCCCCTCCCCCCATGTCACAAACTTCTTCTACAATAGGCATAGAAAAGGGGTGGGGGCTCTGGGGCCCCATAGTCAAAATATTCTGATAAAAATTGTTAATATCTTATGAAATTTATGCAAATTCATCAGTAATTAACAATTTATTAAATAACTAATTGCTAATTAGCATAACTGCTAATTATAAATGACTAATTACTAATTAAGGTTTATTTTTTATATTGGTAAATATTCTGGAATGTAACAAGTTAAGCCCATATTCCCCCATTCTATCCCATATTAACTTTTCATTTATTAAAAGTAAATATGGGTTGTTCATAATATAAGATGAGCCTTTTATTTATTTCAATTATTCAATATTTTTTCATTTCATGAATGTTATATTTTATCTTCACTAATTGAAAATTTAGTTACTAGTTAAATGTATAAATTTTAAATGAAGACATTGATAATTTGCTATATTTTATTTTTCTTGTATTATGTTTTGTGTAATGATTTGTCGTTTTTTTTTATATACAGGACAAGCATCCTATAAAGTATTCATGCCATTTGTGTGAAAAAGTATTTAGTCGTGGCAACTATCTTACTAAGCATTTACTTAATCATCATAAGTTCCGTTGGCCATCTGGTCATTGCAGATTTCGGTAAGTCGGTTTTAATTACATATTGTACTTTGTGAACTGTGCAGTTCTTGGTATTGTTCACCAATCTCTTGAATATGGCACAAAAGTTTAGTTCTTATGTGTGAATTTTCAAGTTTTTCAAAAAATTATTCTGGATTTAATAATTAATGAAGTTGTAAACTCCAATTTAATAAGATAGAATCTTTAACTGCAATGCTAACATCATTTAATAATAAATAAAATTTCTGTAAAGGATATTGGCTTTAGAATCGATACTATAGTATCTATTTCCATAACTAATTATGACATAAAAATATTGGAAAAGCAAAGCTGTAATTTTTTAATAAGATTATTGGATTTTGTTTCAATAATTCTAGGGTGTTTTATTAGTTAAATGTAAAATTACATTGTAATAATTATTTGAGTTGTTAACAATAAATACTCAATTTAATGGAACAGCTGAATTCATAACTCAAACTGATATATTTTTTTTGTAGCTCTTTGGTCTTTTTTGTTTATAATATAAAATATTTTTTTAACATAGTTCCAAACTATTGCTTATTATAAAAATACTATGAATGTGTTTCAATGGTTTTCAAATACAGATCTAAATATATAACAGATCTACCACATCTAAATATATAACAGAAAAAGCCATCTTTCACTCATTCTCCTATTTCCTATATAGCTTGGAAGTTAAAATTTACTACATTCGTTCCTTATAAATTAAATAAAAAAAAGTAAGCCTGAAAGCATTTTTTTAAATGGTAGAAAACTCCTTTATGATGTAAACTTATAATTTTACTAATTGCGATATAATCAGAAAGGTAAATTAAGGCAGAATTCTTCGTCAGGTAATAGTTGAACTTCCTAAAGTAAGAGGAGTTTGACAGACTGCTACTGAGATAGTAGAAAGCATATACATTTTAAACTGTAAAAAATTCAGATTTATTTTATTAATCGCCTAGAAACTAAAATTCTAAGAAATTATTGATAAGACGGAAAACTGAAACTATTTCTCAGAATAATTGTTTAAATCTTAAGTTAGAAGATTGGCGCAGCTTGGCCACATTTGGCCCTTGTGCCATTAAACCTTATACAACCAACCAACCAACCTTAAGTTAGAAGGACTTTCATTAACTGACCCTTTGCCATAGAAGAGGAACCTTATGTGAAATACATGTGCACAAAGTACTGACCCTTGGCAAGCGAATATTAATTTAAAATAATTTTGTGAAATTTTGCACAAAAATAACAGATTTGCTTTGCATTAAAAAAAATGAAATTGTTTAGTAAAAAAAATATTTATATTTATATTTTTTTATTGAAAACTGAAAGAGTAAAGTCCGCTAAATTAAAAGTGTTGTTTTATGTAACTGAGTGGTGATCCTTGTAGATTACAAATACAAATACAAATATTGACGACCAACAACAGGCTCAAGGCCCAACAAGGTTGGTCCATTTAGTACCTCTTAACTATCCCCCAATGCATATCTAACTTCTTCTTAAAATCTGCTACTCCTTTACAATTAACAATATTCACTGGCAAGTTGTTCCATTTGTCTATTACCCTATTATAGAAATAGTGTTTTCTCCCTTCCCGATTAAAATGAGATTTGTTTAACTTAAACCCATGACCTCTCGTTCTATCACTCATATTAAAATCTAAACCCTCCACATCTCCTTGTTTGATAAATTTGACTAGTTGAATCAAATCTCCCCTAACCCTTCTCTCTTCCAGAGTATACATATTCAAATTTCTTAATCTATCTTCATAATTCATACCTGAAAACCCTTGAACCATTTTAGTAGCCCTGTGCTGAATTTTCTCTAACAATTCAATGTCTTTTTTAAGATATAGTGACCAGAACTGTACAGCATACTCAAGATGTGGCCTTACTAAACCTCTGTACAATGGCAAGATAATATCCTTAGATTTTGATGAAACACTTTTTCTGATGTACCCCAACATTATGTTAGCTTTTTTGCTAGCCGCTGTACATTGATGACTCCTTTTAAAATCCTCATTTACTAATACACCCAGATCACTTACAATCTCGCTATTTTTGATTTCTGCACCCTGTAAAACATATGCAGCCTTACTATTTTTGATACCCATGTGCAACACTTGACATTTACTGATATTAAAAGACACGCCCCATTTAACAGCCCATTCTGATATTTTTGTTAAATCACCTTGTAATTGCTCTATTTGTTTGAACTAATAAAATCCCACTACACCACCCAAGATCAAACTTTTGGCATTTAAGAATAAAAAGGATGTGCTAACTGATTGTGCCAATAGGACACTTGAGTGTTGTGTTAATACAGATTTTTATTAATTTAAAATTAGTTAAAAGTTCAAAGCTTTATCTCTGTACATAGATAAAAGAGAAAACTCTCGCTTATTGTTAATTGTTACTACTTCCTTTTTGGCTGAATCATTTTTTTATATTATACCATAAACAGGAAATTAAGCTTTGGTCTTTAGATTGAACTTTTTTCAAGGTAGGACTTCTCTTTTTCATATAGTCTTGATATTAAAAGTAAATAAAATTATTTGTTTGCACTAGGACTTACTATACTTTCATTATATAGATTGACCTACACCCATTGAGGTATGCAAAAAAGGGAAATTATTTTAAATTGAAATCTATAATCTTATTTCCTATGTAGGTAATATATTCCTATCAATTAAAAGTTTAGCTAGAAAAGTTATGTTTATAGTCATTAAATTTTATATATAAATTCGATTTTGTTAACTATACATAAACAAGATAAAACACTTAAAATTTATACCCTTTTCTTTTGTTTCCATTAATATGTTTTGTCTATTTTATTATCCAACAAAGAACACATATTTCAGCAGGTCTTTTATTTATTTTTTAAATTTTATAAAAATAAGTTGGAAAAATATAATTAAATTTATCTTCATATTTTTTAAGATAGTTTACTTTAACCATTATTCATTTTATGCTGATTGATAATATGCTATTATTAATCCTAGTATCTTATTATAGGTATTGCTTGAATGAAGAAGGTGTTTACCGATTGCAGACTGTGAGGTACGAAAGCCTTGAACTCTCACAGGAAATGATGGGCGAAAACTCAGACATAATGACCGACAACGCTGAAGATATAGACAATCCTGATGTTATAGAAAATATGTCTAATGATATCAGTGACGTTAAAGATTTTAATTCAAACATTGTAAACCTATCTCAAGAACATTCTCAGGGCACAGTGCTGATTCCTAAGGTCTCTGTGGTTCCATCTGAATCACAGATTCCACAGAATGCTCATGTTACCAACTCGCCTGAAATGCTCCCCAAGTCCTGTGCAAATAATTTGCCTATTTCACAGACTTCAAGTATCCCTATTCATTCTGCTGTGTTTAATGCAAAAGAAGGCGAGTATATGGCCAATCCAGAAATATTACCTGTTATATATGTGCCATATGTCAATCCAGATGGTCAGACTATTTCGGAAGAGCCTGTTTTGATCAAAATACTCGATGTGAATGACAGTGCAGCGAATTCCCTCACAGAACAAAACACCATATTACAGACTGGCCTAAAAGATTATGAGACAAACCATCCTTCAACTGTACAGTGCATAACAACCGATTCCAAAGGCTTGCTAATATTTGATACAATAGAAATTATTGAGGAATCCTAGATTGCATACATTCTCTTACAAAGATATAGTCAAAAGCCTTGTTAACCCAACATTGCTTATTACGTAATTTTTCTATAACATAAAATTGAAATTGGGTTATCGTGAGATAAGGCTAAAATGTTATTAATTGATGCTATCATATCACATTTTGTTATTGTAAGTTTATTTCTTAGAAGTTGTCGTTTCATAAGGACTATATTTCCTGGAGTCCACAATCTCATTTGCCTTTGTTGTATGTTATAGAACAAATCAACCAAAGAATCCTTCGTAATGAAAAAGTGCAAAACCCTGTTTTTGGAAATATTTACATTACATTGTAAAAAATAGAGAAACATTCATGTGCATTTTGAATAATTACAATTGTTGCACATTTTTAAAATGATGATTTACAAGAAATTACATTACTTACTATCATGAATATATACTGATTGTTTGTTTAATTATTTCAATTGAATTATTATGAAATTTTAAAGTCAACAATATTTTTCATTGTTTGTTAATATAAATAAAAAAAAATTATATTAAAGAAGTTATAAAGAATTTTTTTATGGTTAACACCAAAAGGTTTTGGTAGCTCTGTGAATGAGGTTTGACTTTAGTAATATCCTGTATTGAAGTACCAAATTAAAGTTTAGATATTAGTAAATACAAACTTCATACATTTAGAAATAAAAAACACCGTAAGAAATTTAAAATTTGTGAACTGAGTGTCAAGCATGATTTTGTTATTAAATTGGTGGTCATTGATGCTATAAAATATTTTGAACTAATTGTTTTCATAAAATATATTTTAACTCAGACATTTTACTTAAATTTTGTACATAAATGGCTTAATAAGTAATGGTATAACTGAAGAATATTATTTGATTTATATTTTAATTATTACTTTGTACTTCATTATATTGATTTTTTTTAAAATATTGATTTAATTTCTAGTTTAATAGTTTCATGTAAAATACCATTTAGTAGTAAACTTGGTTATTGATAGATTACTAATTTTCAATTTGTTGATTTTGACAATGTGACTTGTTAGTGGTGTAGCTAGAAGGTTAATTAGGACCTGATGCACTAAGCTATACTCTCCATTACTGTCATTGTAAATTTATTCATGAGGAAGTTTTGTAATTCGTTTTTTTTTTTCTCAAAGCCTTCCGCCTTTATTGAGTGAAATTTTCTCTTAACACCTTTTAAGCATTTAAATGCAAGTTTGAGAATTAGATATGGTTTTTATAGGTATTTTTTTGTGATTTTACAATTGAAGCGTCAAGTGAAAGGAGGGGCTAAGTAAACTGTTTGAAAAAAATAATCTAATTTTGATGTAGATGAAAGCTTTAGGTATATTCCCTCAAGTCTTCCCTCAAAATTGTATGGCTCTGCTTGATTTATTTAGGCAGATATAGAGCAGTAAAAAGTATATGTATCACATATAACGGTTCGATTTCATTATGCGAACCTAAATGCCAAATGTGCAAAAATGGGCCAATTTTGTTAACCTTTCACCACTAATCATGCACACGGTCGATAAATAGGAAAAAGTAACATGCTAATTTTTTCTCTTTGGCGACAAATAGTGAGAACTCAATAGAAAGAGACCCTTTTTTTTCGAGATTGTTGTCAATGAAAAAGCTGTTTAACTTGGAAATGGGTTTTTTGTCAGCTTATTCTTCCACTTGCTCTTTCAATTAAAACTATATATTAGCTTGCTTAGGATTTTTAATTTTCTTTTAAAACTCTTTTGCACAATTTCTATTTAAGCTTAATTGATTTAAACCTTAAAAAGGAAAAATACAAAAAAATTGTAAATAGCAATTTAAAAAGTTGTTAGATGTGTTTTTGACCGATATTAAAACTTAAAAAAAAAAAATTAAACCAAATAATGTCATCACAATAAAAAATTTAAAAGTAAAATTTAAACATTTTTTTATCGTATTTGCTTGAAAATAAATACTAGTTGGCCTTTATGCACATGTCATAATCAGTCTGATAATATAAGAATGTTATATAAATCTATTGTGTGTAAAGAAATCTTTATTTATTTGTGTAAAAAACGTTTTTCTGACAAATGCAGAAAAGGCAAAAGCAAATGTTTATCCTAATAAATTTAACCCTTTTGCTCCTTATTTGTGAATAGGAAGCATAGAGCACAATCTGTTGGAACAAATTGAAAATGTTAATTTAATTTTTAAATAACTCAAGAGTCACTCTCATGAAGAATTGTTCAAAGAAATTTTTATTGGTATTGTGATTGTTGTTGTTAACTGGGTGATCCCAAAATTTTGTAAAAAATTAGGTATAATATTTAGATGACTACAAAATACAACTTAAAAGAAAAAATTGTTTTTTACTATGAAAAAAAAAAATTTAAGTTAAAAGGTTAATCTCAACTCAACACCAGGTGCCAATTACCTGTTTTTTAATATTTTTTTTTCTGGTGCGCTTTGCCAATTTTAAGTGCACAGAAGTTACAAATATGTTTTAACCGTGTAGTAAATTTATATTTCTTTTAGAGCCTTTTTTTTGCTTAATAGCTGATTTATATTATCTGATTTTTTTTATATTTGAAAGGAAATAATTAAAATTTGTCATTTAAAAATAAATAAAACCCATAATTTATCTATAATATTACTAGAAATTTATTTAGCTTTGTTTACTAATTACTTTTTTGTTATGTTTACTTTTAATTTAAATTGATAACCACATATTGCCAATTATCTTTTATGCTCAACGATTTTGTTGAAATACGTTTCACTTGCTTTTTAAAAATTACTTGTAGTCTTTAGTTTACCATAAATTAAATAAGATTTTTCAACTAAATACCTAGAAATGTTCACAAATGTGAGAATTTTTTTTCTAGAATTTTTCTTTGATTGAAATTTTTGCTTTTGACAGTTAAGTTGTGGTGCTTTGATAATATTTATACATAGAAAGTATAATGGCTATTTCCATAGAGATAGCCAAAATATCATCCTGAAGCACAAAATATAATGAGCCATTCTTGTATGGAGTTCAATTGTATGTGATACTTTTTTAAATTTTATTAAGGATTGAAATGCGATATATATTTCCTTAACTAAATTGATGTGTTCTTAGTAAAGATGTACTTTGCATTAAATATGTAGTTATGCTCTGAATAAATATTTTTATATTTTAGATACCATTTATTCTTTATAAAAAAAATTCTGACAAAATAAATTGTGTGCAAATATTCTTGTAGAAACTTTTTTTTTTAATCTTAAGATAACTCATATTCAATTTACTCATCAAATAAAATTGATTTATTCATGAAATATTCTTTAAAATTATATGTTGCAAAATACATTATATTAAATATATATATATATATATATACATATATATAAATATATATATATATATATATATATATATATATATATATATATATATATATATATATATATATATATATATATATATATATATATATATATATATATATATATATATATATATAAATGTGAGTATAAACACGTTATTTATAATTTTAATAGATAGTTTTAGATTTTAATAGATTTAGATAATTTTAGATTTTTTGGCAATTTAATATTTGATTTAGTAATTTAGTTTCCCCTGAATCCAAATTTTAAAACAAATACTGACACAAACTTGCATTCTATGTGTGCAATGAACTATTTTTTTTTACTAGTCTACATAACTAAAATTGGAATTTTCATTTTTTTTTTTTTAAAATTATAATCAATTTTTTATATTTAATATTTTATCAATTTTTTTAAAAGTAAAGTATTACAGTCGATTTAATATAATATTTAGTTTGAAATGTTTGATTGTCTACAAAAACAAGTGTAAAACACACTTATATAATTAAAAATATATATATTTCATTATTCTGCACTTAACTTTATTATTAATAAATTGTTCGAACCGTTAATAGAATAAATTAGTCTGTTAAAATAAGTAAACTATGAAGTAGATTGTTTGAATAATGTGGATTTTTTTAAAATAATTTATTATTCATTTTGATTAAGTAAAAAAAAAACATTTTAATGAAGTAAAGTAAAAATATATATATCCTTTTGATACAAAATTCGTCTTGTTCGCAGGACGTTTTGAAAATATAATATAAAAAAATATAATACTTAAAATTTTTTTTCTTTGTGTAACGAATATAGTTAAGAAATTATGTTAATAAATGGAATGTGTCAATGGAATGCCTCTTGACCGAGGTAGGTTGGTGGCCTAAAATGTCAGCCGAGCCGATAGGTGAAATAAGGGATGATATTGATAAGGCAGTTGACAGCCTCACAGAAGACATTCTCAACATTCACTCAAATACATCTACCCCAACTCCCATCAGGCAGAAAAGATTCCTACCTAAACATATTAGAGAACTTATCAAAGAAAAGAACAAACTTAGAAGAGACTGGCAATTCTATCGCAATCCCATCATGAAAATTCAACTTAATCGGGCCGACTGCGTTATCAAAAGGGAAATTAAAAAATTTACCCAGCAAAGCTGGAACAACCACCTTAAAAACATTGGAACTATGGATAACTCTTTATTCAAAACTGCCTCATCACTCAAAAGAGTCTACAAATCTATTCCACCCCTGAAAAAACCAGATAACACTGGCTTGGCCAGAACAGATGTTGAGATCGCTGAAACCATCGCGGACAGCTTACAAGAACAATTCACTAACAATAGCATTAACCATCATAAAACGGAAAAGATGGTTGAAAAAAGCATCGTTAAATTCAGAAACAAGGAGAAAAACATGGAGTTTGAGAGAGTCTCGCCAACGGAGATTATTCAATATATTAAGAAGATGAAAATCAAAAAAGCACCAGGAAAAGAAGGCATTACAAACAAAATGGCAAAAAACCTTACCACAAATATCATCCTTATCCTGACTAATATTATCAACAAAATGCTTGAACTGGGACACTTTCCACTTCAATGGAAGATTGCGAAAGTTGTCCCAATACATAAAACCGGCAAAGATGGTTCCAAACCTGAAAATTACAGGCCGATCTCACTCCTGCCGGTATTTAGCAAAATTGCTGAAGCCATTATACTTTCAAGAATCAGATCTCATCTTAACGAAAATCGTATTATTATCCCACAGCAGTTCGGCTTCATGCCTGCTACATCAACTACACACCAACTCCTCAGGGTGGTGGAATATATTTCAAGCAATCTAAACAAAAAAGTTCCAGTTGGGGCAATCTTTCTGGACATTGCCAAAGCCTTTGATCGTGTTTGGATTGAAGGCTTAATCCATAAACTGATTGAAAACAAATTTCCAGACTATCTCGTTCAAGTACTCATCTCATATCTCAAGAACCGTAAATTCAACGTTCAAGTTAAATCAACCAATTCCACCCTGAGAAATATCGAGAGTGGTGTTCCACAGGGATCACTCATTGGCCCGGTTCTTTTCCTGGTGTACATCAATGATATACCACAGACAGATCGCACTATGCTAAGTCTGTACGCAGACGACACAGCGATATTGGCAAAAGGCGCTATTCGCAGATTGCGCTTAAGTCTGCAACTTCATATCAACCTTATTGAAGATTGGATGCGTAAATGGAAGATCCAAACTAACGTAAACAAAACAGAAGCAATCCTCTTCACAAAAAAGAAAAAAGTTGCTAATACCAAACTCTATGTTAAAATGTCAGGTCAAAACATCATCTGGACCAAGCAAGTTAAATATCTGGGTGTCGTTCTGGATCAAAAACTTAGATGGGAGGCTCATATCCAGTACATTATTGAAAAATTCAAGAAAGTTAGAAGATGTCTTTTTTCACTTATCGCAAGAAATAGTAAACTCTATAGGAAAAATAAGATACTTATCTATCAATTTTATCTAAGATCCATAATCAGTTACGCTGTACCCGTTTGGGGATATGCAGCTAAATCTCACTTCAACAAACTTATAGGACTGGAAAATTCTGTGCTTAAACCGATTGCAAAAGCAAGATGGTACTTCCACATTAAGAATATTCTCAAATCACTTCGCATCCCTGGGTTCAAGGAGTACTCACAAAAAATTGCGAAAAAACTCTTTTCAAAGATAGGAAATCATGACAATCCCGAAATCAAGAACATACCGAACTATGATGCAACCCTTCAGTGTAATAAGAGAAGACCCCGAGCCTTCGTCACCTGAGCTTCGGCTCTACCCCACTTTCTCTTCACTCTTTGTCTGAATGGATGGAGGAGGCAATTCGGCATCCTTCCCCCCTTTTTTCTAAGGAGAATTTATGAAATTCAGTTTTCTGGAAGATTTCTGTAAAAAATTTTCTAGCGTATGAATAATTTTCATGTTCAACTACCAATGTCTTTCCCGGGATGTCCGGTTAAGGGTGAAACATCTTGAGTATCCATTCCATCGTTTAGGTGCCTCTGGCGCTTCCCCCCCCATGGCCTTTGTCTTCTCTGAATTGAGAGACATGTGTTTTTGCGATTAGGAGTCTAGGAGTTTTTGCGTCTGTTTGTTTTTCGTTCGTGTTGTCCTGTGCTTGTCTTTTTACCCATGTTCACAAAATCAATGATCCATTCATGTTCTATTAATTGATAGGGTTAAAGGGCCTTCGGCCCTAGGAACCTCATTATTAAAAATTCTCGCGCAAAATTCTAGGTGAAATAATACTGAAAAAGTCTGAAACTGTCAAACTTATTTCTTAAAATATTTTCAGTTGTGTTTTACTTTTTGTTTTATGCATAAAATGGTTTCAAGTTGCTTTTTTGTGTGATCCCACACAACACAAAGACATCCTAAAGATGTCCAGAGGCCATCATTCTTGGGATATCGGGACGTCCCAAGGAATCCCGAAAGTTAACTAAAGACGTCCTTAAACGGTTCTTGGGCAAACCAAATGTCCCACTTTTTTCCATCCTCAGGACGTCAGACGTATGATACTTTCTGGACGGTTTTAAGACAATCTAGGATCTTTTCCGGACTTCTTATAGGACGTTCAGGACATGCTTAGGATCTAAGGACAACCTTAGGACGATTTCCGGATTGTTTTTGGACGCCTTTGGGATTCCAAGGCAAATTTAGGACCGTTTCGGGACTATTATTAAATGCCTTTAGGCACATTGGATGGTCAGCTTATTTTTGCTTTAGCATTTAAAATGGTAGAGGAATTATAATTGCCTTCCGAAATGAGCCTTTTTATTATTGCAAAATTGATTTTTACTCATTTTAGAAGGCAAAAATACTTTCTCTTCCTTATATTTATATAAAGCATACAAATGTTAAGTTATTAATAATGTAAAAATCAGTATTATTTTCCATTTTCAATAGAAAAGTTCTTTTAAAATAAATATTGTTAAATATATTTATCAAATAAATAAATAAATTATTTTTAAAGTTAATTGAAATAAAACAACTTGTACATATAACAATAATTTTTGTTTCTCATTTATTAAATTTTTTTTGTACAAACACTAATTTACATTGAGATGAAACAATAAATTAAATATTCTTCAATATCTTTTAAAAATCTTGATTACATGATGTGTTTCTCTAATCCAAGGGAAATCTGAAAATAAAACAAAATTTAGTATACAAAAAACACATTATTAGAGTGCACACTAATATTTTTACGGTTATTAACAGGAAACACAATCATCGAGAACTAACTTCACTTTTCTTTAGCTAGTACAGCTAAATGGAAAAATCTTTCTCGTTTTTCTGCTGATGCAAATACTGAGATTTTCAAAAACAAGTTTAAAAATTTGGGGTAGACATCTTGCTGGAATTTTCTTACCCAATCTACTTGTAGTGACCAAATTTGCCCATAAAAATATGTACAAGTGACATACTTCTAGAAGAAATATTCCGGAAGTAACAGCTGTGCAAAAAAAGTTAAAAGTAATTTCCTATTTAAATTACCAGTTGTCAAATAAAATTAAACTGATTTCATAATTTTTCTACTCTCAAACCGAGTAGAAATTTCAACGTTCCCAAATTTGAGTTACTTAAAAAGGAAAAAAATCAAGTAGGTGCAGGCCATACAAGATATAAAGGGTGGGGTGGATAAATGGCCAACCTTCATCTACATGATGATGGTAAGCCATTTACCCTCATAGCCTGATTCGCCATTAACCCTGTTGAGTTGAGGCCGAAATTACCCCCACGCGGTTCAGAGGATGGAATGGGTTAATAGGCCTTGAGGATGCGACCACCTTCTTCTACATGAAGGTATTCTATATTATTTATCCCCATAGAATAATTTTACACAGAATTTATGGGAGCGGAATTGTATACTGCAGTTGTGGTCGAATTCCCCCTCCGTCACGCAATACGAATTTTAGGAGGGAATGGGGCGCCCATCGTAATAGTGGGAGGGGTTTGATTCATGTTTTATTTTTAAAAAGTGCAATATAAAAAGTGAAGGGGCAATGTCCAAAAAAAAGGGGGGGGGGGGGGGGGGGAAAGGAGACCCCTTTTTACCACATTTAATATATTATAATTTTCTTGAAAACAGTGGTGGCGGCAGCAGGGGGGCTATAGCCCTTGTGCCCCCTCTATGGGGGAAGGCTAGTTCCAAAGATAATCATGGAGAATGCATTATCATTTTTTTAAAACTATAAAGACAATATATTCAGTACTTTTATGTAAAACATTAAGTTTGTGCGATAACAAATATTAAATAACATTATAAATACATGTATTTAAAAAATAGATTCATATAATAAATCCTTATTGATTGTAACTCAGAATAAAAAAATAACTGTAGGAAACAACAGCTGATGTAACTTTTGTCCAAAACACTACCTGAAATATTACCGTCATACAGTTTTACCAGTATTTTATAAGAGAAATTTTATTAAGTTATACAAACAAGTTTAATTACAAGATCTTTATCCTCTGGGTGAATTAAGCAAGTATTCAATAGTTGCGCCATGATGTGCGGTTTAATACAATGTGGCAACGGGTTGCATAACTAGTCACCCTCGGCTAATAGCACCTCTCGAAAGTCAAGGGATAAAGTGTTGTCGGATCAGATTTTTTTATTGCAATATTAATAATAAATTACAGGCTATCAACACAATAAATAATTTGGTAACAAAGTAAATAAAAATATTAATAGAAGTTAATCGAATATGGTATATTTATTTTAATATTTGAGAACAAATCAACGAAAACGTTGTCCCTATGTAAGATCTATAACAATCTAACAGATATCTAAAGTTTTTCTTGATTTGTGATTAATTTTCAATAAATTATTCAACAGATATTTCAATTAATGTGAATTTAAATTTAATACATGGGAGACAATATGCATCAAATAAATCAACATATCATATAAAAAATTATTTCACCATTTGCAACTGTTTCATTCCTCCGTAATCGAAGATTTATTATTCGTTATTAAATTGCAACCAAAAAAAATCTACCAAGCAAATGACAATAACATTTTATGAGTGTGAAGAATAAAACTTCTTGAGTATTAAGGCTGTTCGCAACACGCCACCTACATTTCGAATTCTCAATGTTAAAGTATAGGACATTCCTATTTTTCTTTTATCTCAAAGAGTTTTAAAAATATTCAAGTTATTTTTTTAACATATAAAAGTTTGAAATGTTTTCTGTGAAATGGCGTTTTTAGATTTTTGATAATTTGATTGGAAGTATTTTTAATTTATTTTACAAAAATCCTTTTCCTCGAATGTTTATATTTAGACGCTAATAAATACCTTTTAAATTATCACAATGAAAAATAAAAAAAAGCCGAAGCCTAGATCTTTTTATTCTCTTTCCGTTGGTACCACTTTTGCATTTTTGAAAGTTATAGAAATGTAATTATTAGAAATATTGGAGAAAAAAAAGCATTAAAAAAAACGATTGTCCGTCTTCTAATGTAGGAATACATCGTAGTTCGAGACTCCTCCCTTCGACAGCTTGATTGATGATTCCCAATGAATGGACCTCAGTGAGGCGGGGGGGACGGGGGGCTCTTTCTTTTGTGGCGAATTGCATTGTGTGTGTAGTCGAAAAACGGTGAGAAGCCCTGGGATATTAGATAAGGAAATCGGCGTGTTCACCTTGGTTTAATTTTAAATTCCACATTGGGACAAGAGCTGTGTTGTTCGATTTTTATACTAGAAAGAAATGTTTTCGTTTAGCGTCAGTATTTTTGAATATAAATGACATTCATGAAATATTTCGTTTTCAGGTTTCACGTGCGGCTATTTCTTTTAAAAAGTTCATATTTAATTTGTATTTTTTTTTTTTACTTTTATGTCAATTTTTATAAATAACATTTTGATTCAAATTAATACATTTGTTTTAGACATATGAAAGTTAGCAAATATATTACAGTGATTACATTTGACTTGTTTTAAATAAAATTGCCAAATAGAAATATAACATTTCTACTTATTTAAGGTTTCGTTTTTCCAGGCTTGTAAACAGTAAGATTATTATTTTGTTAATATAACACATATTTTGATTTTACCAAATTGTAAATTGTATACTGTAAGTTTATTTTAATACATATTTATTTTACACTACTGATTTCGAAGAAACGAGCTTGTATGCATAGCCGGCTTTTGAGTTTTAAAAATTAAACAAATATTTTTTTTAGTTTTCACAATTTTCAAATACTTTTTATTAACAACAAGTAAATATAATCGTAAAAATAATTAGTTAAATTTAGAATAGCTTATATTTGGGAAATTTAGTTTAACCATCGGAATCTGAATTCTAACTTCGAACTGTGTCATCGAAATCGGATTATTAGTTTTTTAGATGGGATTAAATAAATACAAACACATATTGCCCTTCTGTAATTTTATTAGTTTATATAGGATAACCTGAATAACCTTCTACTACAGCACTTTTTCATTATGGACCCCCAACATTTTTCATCTTCTTTTGTATTTAAATTATGGACCCCCAACATTTTTCATCTTCTTTTGCATTTAAATAACACTTACATGAAATGTCCCTACCTTGAAACATGTTTCAGTAAAACAAACAGTATAATTAATTACGAGCAAACGCAAATAATTTTATGGCTCTTGACATGAACCAAAAAATACCATAGCGGACCGCAAATAGTATGTCCAGTCGTAATCTCCGAAGTTGTACAGAGTGTCTGAATGTAAGTAAATTTGGTCGGAACGTGCGAGGGGTTGTTCATATTGCAAAATGAACATAAAGGGAAGATATTTTCATCAAGCATGGATTTATGTTTAATTAATAACTTTTGGGACTCTCATCGAGAAAATTTTCAATTTGTCGTGATTCTGAAAATTGGCACCAAGGCCATGTTTTTCTCCCTGTAGGTATTGCGTCATACACACGGCATGTAATAAGAAAAAATACTGCCTAAATATAAATTACTTATAAGATTTTAAAAAAATCTCAATGTATGACTTTATAATTTCATATGAATTTACATAGAATAATTTTACATTCACTAAAGCAAAAGTTATTATTCATATGAATTAACTTCTAATTCTTCAATTTTAATAGGTTATGAAAGATTTATTTAAAAAAAAAAAAAAATTTAACATTAGCTTATTTTCCTCAAGGCTTGCTAATGTAATTTGGTACTAATGAATTAAATTTGAATTTGTTTGGAAACTATTTGAAATATTTCAATTTTTGTCTATATTTTAAATCTAAATTTATCGGTAAAATAATATTTGCTTTTGATATATTTTGTTGGCAGTTTCTCGCTTTCCTACCAAAATAATTGCAATCTTTAGGTAATTAGATATAAGAAAATTATTTTTTTCTTGTAATTATATAATTAATTATGAATTAAAATATTAAAAAAGTCATCTACCGGATAAGTAGGTGTTTTTATTAGTAAGCAATAAAATGTCGCATATTTTAATCTTTTTATTATAAATTGTTTTACGAATGAGGCTCCCATATCTCTAGCATATTTGAAAAACGGCCTGGTCTGGTGTTTTCTTGCGTTTCTTCTATTGGCTATGCACTTTATTAACAATCATGCAGTTAAATTTATTATGTACAATTTATTGAATATTTGTAATCTCTTTTCATTTTTTTAATCTCATCTATGAGTACTTTATGTATATTTTTATATTTGTTTCATATTTATGTATGTTAAATTCTAAATATTTATCAAACTTTTATTTGTTTCCTACTTTAAATTCATACAATTTTTATTTGATTAGTTTACATTTTCATAATAACAATATATATGATCACGATCACATGTTACTAATATTCTACTTGAAGTGTTAAACTATGTATTAAATAATAATAATAATAAATGTTTAAGTTTGATAGAGATAAATTAGTATGAATGTAATTTTTCCTCTTATAAAAATACAATTATGTAATTTATTCTATTTAGAAAATCCAGCTAAAAGATCAGCAAAAAAAAACTTTAAAATATACTTAGCGTGATTAACTTCAATTTTTTTTAAAAAAATTATTAATAATTAAAATTTCCATTCTGTATATTTAAAACAAACATATCATTAAAAAAATTTACTTTATTACCAGTTAAAGAACCAAACAGCTATACTTATATATAAGAATGGAGTGTCTGTCTGTGGAATCGAACAAAACCCCTCATTTTGAGTTTTCTTCACGAATTAGAATACACTGATTCAGAAAATCTCATTAATTTTTGTCTGTCTGTTTGTCCGGATTTAACTCAAAAACTACTACACGGATTTTTATAAAACTTGCACCATTTGAACAATAGTTTCTCAGTTTAAAATCTGCACTTTGTTTCATGTGGGTATCTGCAAACGTTCAATAGTTATAGAACTTTTTCCATTCCAAAACTCCGGTTGCCAATTGGCAACCAAAACACTTTGCCGAATACGATAAATTATTTCCAATTGGAAGAATAGAATTTTTTTAAACTTTGATTGATGTGTTATTGCATTGTTAGTATTAAAAATAATGAATGTGAAGTTTAAGAAGTGCATTTTTTTGTTACTGGAGTTAATTTCTATTAAAAATATATATACAACTTTTTTAAATAATATAAGCTTTCAACTCCGTTTGGCATTCAAACAACATTGCCAAGTGTTTTATTTTCATTTTCTGCAAAATGCAGTATTTTTATCGACATCACATTACAGGATAATATTACGAAAAGCGTTTTTAATTATTAATTTTTACGGATTTTTATATTGCAAAATATATGTATTTAAAAAAACATCAGTTTATACGCGATAGCATGTAAAGTCGTGAATATAAATATTAAAAAATAATACGTTAAATATCTCCCTTATGTCAGGACATAGTTTCACATGATAACCACTATGTAAATGAAATTTCGACATTTTTCTAAAAAAAAAAAAAACGTGGTTACTGCTACCCTCATGCATGACGTATTAAATGAACGTCCCCAGAGGTAATAAACGCAAACTGTGTAAAATCAGCGTACATTTAGCAATAAAAATTTAATAACAAATCTTTGTTGTCTACATATAAAGGGTATAAGGGTAAAACTACTTCACAGCATTTTTCTCAAAAATGAATTCTTTTGTATTTGATTTTTTTTGTAAAGTGTAATCTTATTAAATGAGGCACCCTAGTCGAATTAGGCCGAGCTTGCGGCCGCGGGCCGATACGCTTGTAAAAGCTGCCCCGCGAAAACTTCTATTCAAATGCAAAAAAAAGGAAGGAAATGAGACATTTACATTTTAGAGAGCGTTTCCGAGAACAGAAGGTTGTAGACTTGGTGAGAAGATTCTTTGTCACCATTCTTGCTAAGAAAACCTGTAACCTGTCTGGGGAGGGGAGGCAGGCGGTTTTTCTAGGGTGTGATTGACGTGATAACCTCCTTTTGTTATATATATCTCCCCAGTCCGCACAAATGTTCACAATGAGGAAAACAAATTGAATCCTTTTATACTGATTACTACTAGAATCTCTATAAGACTGGAAAGAGGTAGCTGAAACGTAACTGATTTGGAGAAAATGAACTTATATGCATAGCGGCCTTATTATAATCAAAGGAATGTGGATTCGAACACCGAATGCGACAATGCAGAGAGCACATATCTTGTTGTCCTTCCACCGGGTACAGAGCGGACGGATGCACGTTAAATCTTTCATGGTCTAAATGTCCTCACGCCTACACAGGGGCTTTGCGTGCCAGTTCAATTGATGACCTCGTTATGGTTCAAATTTACGAGGCAGTGTACTTCTGTCTTTCTCTTCGCTGTGGACACTGCTTTATAATTTTGAACCACGGTCAGATGACGTAGACGACATTTGAGTTGGCACCCGACGGCGCCGGCCTCAATAGGCGTTAGGGCGTTGGATCCCGATCAGATTTACCATACACCAGTTCAGTAGACACACCAGTATAATTTTTTGGATATTTTTAGACGACTTTCTAGTATTTTATTAGCGAAGCTGGCAACCACAATTATATTTAACGTGTACCAGTCTTATATTCACGCCGGTGGAGATTGAGGGTGTTTTCAGACGACTTTTGTAATTATGTAGCTAATCTGGCAATCTTCCGCCCACGAGATCACTTCATCTTTTCCTCATCCAGTCATCATGCCAATTCGAACCACTGATCTCGAACTCGCAATCCTTTGATTGATAGCCGGATGATGACCTCGAGGCTACGAGGTCTCCAATATCTACGTGGACTTGACAAGTTGTAGCGATCTCTTGATCGGAAGGTTGTCAGATTCGTTTATAAATTTTTTTTCACAAAATTTAATTAGTAAGTGCCCCTGGACCCTTCATATGTACTATTCGCTGTACTACTCTAGAAATATAAAAATCTACAAAACTAAAAGTATTGAAAAGAAAACCAGGATGAATACAATATACCAGGATAATCTGTTTTTTTCGTCAGGGCTAGCGGTAAAACTAATGGTTCATAATTCGAAGGTCGTGGATTCGAATATCAACATTGACATTGCAGCGAGCTCAAAATCGAAGGATTGTAAGTTTCATCGCCATGTAGAAGGTGTACTACGCACATTAAATCTGTACTGGTTCAATGTTCTCACCCTAATATCTGGTGCGTGAAGTTCTTCGTCATTTGTCCATCGCTTAATATTACGAGGCAGTGTTCTATAATTGTACTAAATTATGAAACTGCTAGTTTTGTCAAGAATTTATAAAATCATTACTTAATTTTTCTCATATTTAGATACTTTAGGTTTTTAATTCGTATGTAAATTAAATATCATATTCTTTTAACGTGCATTTAAAGCGAAATAAAATCCAGGTTTTATAAGGGTAAAGTTTATGGTCGTATAGGAAAACTTATTTATTAGGCTTTTAAATCAGAATTTGTTATCACCGAGTTAATAAAAGTAATAATAAATAATGATGATAAAAATCGAACATGGATTTTATTTTATTTTTACCTTACAAATGTATCAATTTGGCAATATCGTAAAAAACAATTTTAGATGCGTTATAGTTCTTATTTTTTTTTAAATAATTAGTGAACAAACATTCAAAACGTGTTTAGTCCAAAATTTCTCAAATTTAGATTATTAGACATTTGTCCTGTGAAAATCTCAATAATTTTTTTTAATTGTTTTGAAAAAAGTGCAGGCTGATTTCGAACTTTTTTAATTAAATCCTCAACATTTTCATCTGTGAGGGCTAGTTGGTGATCCGAGGTAAGCTTTCAGCTCATAGTTAGAGGGTTGTGGATTCGAATATCGACATCGTATAGAAATCTTCTAGCCCCTGACAGACCTGTTCTCAGGGCTACAGATCTAAGAAGCATCGCGGAGACCTTCTTTGCACGTCTTATAGCCTTCGGGATAGTTGGGGGTACTGGAACTACCTCATACAATGCCATTGTCCTTCTACCCCTCCCCTTCAGGCAAGACGACAGGGGAAGAAAGGACTCTTTGCAGTGACAAGTATAGCAGAGTTCATTTACGAGTAATTACCTCCGCGTTTACTGTGAGGGGAGATTTGGTTATCCAGTATTGGTTTGAAAGAGACATTGGGGTGTGGTAAAGGCGTGGTCTTTCTACCTTAACATGTATCAAATAAAGCAAAAAGATACTTTATAATTACACGAAAAATAGAATAGCCTGTTTAAAATGTCTAGAGTCGATAGTTTAAAGAGGATATTTGAAAGAATTAGTAAATAATTTTATTTTCAAGTCGGAACTATTTGTTGTAACGCGGAGGAGAATTTTTTCCCCCTCAGTTATTCGGTTTGTCGCCCCGCCTTCTGAAACGAGTATGTAGAGGGCGCTGATCGCGATTCTTAGTTTCGAATTGTGTGATGAACGCTCTTAATCTTATATATAGTTACTAACCTTTTCCATTTAGAGTCCCACTGGATATACTCGAGTTACAGACAGGCTACATTACACGGAAGGACCCAACCTTAAAAAAACAAGCAATTAGTATGTAAATTAACTCTAGGATAATAATTAGAACATTCTATTTTTAGCATACATCATAACTACAATTTGTAAACGCAATACAAAATTTATGATATATTGCCATATTATATAAAATCAATGTTTATTTTGTTTTATGTAAAACTAAAGATAACCATATGAAATTAAATTAGTTTTTAAGCTTCAGTTTGAGAACTTTAATTTAAGGTGTTGTGTTTTATAGAATTCTTGAATTTACTAATTTCTGGAGAGTTATTAAGTTTGGAGCAAGATATTTTTCGAAAAAGTTTAAAAAAAAAAAAAATTATAGAAAATATAAATATTATTAATGTTTTAAAAAAATAATTCAAAATTAAATTATTTCTAATCTGTATTATAAATAGGGATGAAACTGATATCCTACTGTTGTTTAACTATCCGATATCCGGAAGTGAAGTGCCGGATGAATAAAACATCTACGATTTTTATTATGGCGATCAATTATCTTTGTTCTTGCTTTAAGTATTTTTGTGAAAATTCTACCAATGTATCCACAGTGTGCAGATTATCTCTTGAATTTTTCTCGGGTGGGGAAATTCTTCAAAGGTGGGGAAATGGGAAATTTTTCTAATCATAGAAATTTTCATGTAAAAAGGTATTATTAAAGCAGATTTTTTAATCAAATTAGTAACTTGAATACTAATAGACTGTTTTGTAAACGTCTTTCTAAAAAGAAATTGTATTCTGCCATTTTGAATATTTCTTCTGAACACCTCATTTGTGGTTTATTTTAATTCAGGAATATATACTGTATTTACATTATTTTTAGTGTTATTCAGACAATTTTGTTTTACCTATATAAAACTTTTAATTTATATTCTAATGTTTCCAGAAAATGGTGTTTTTTTGTTATCAAAATGTGTTCTTGTTCACAATTTTGTTTAAAAACATGTACATATACAACTACATATAAAGTGTTAAATATATTGTTGTAATTTATAAGCTTTGAAATTCAAGTTTTTGTAGAGTATTGTATTTTTCCGAAGATCAATATCTTTTTCATATTTTCTATCCTTTTTAAACATAATTTCTCCCTCTTTGAAAATCATTGAGAAAAGCTAAATAGCGTATAATAATTATAATTTTTCATTGGAATGGAAAGTATTAAAATGTTTCATTTTTATAGAAAACCCAGGAATATGGTTAAATAATTCAACTTCTATCAGAGTTTTTATTTATTTACTCAAATATATAAGTTTTTGGGCATAAATAATAAAAAAAAAATAGCTAAAATGTACTCCATTAAACGAAGAAACACACACAATGTGTAATTTAATTTAAAAATACTCATTTCAACCCACCTTACCCTACACCCGCTGCCCCTCATTTGTGAAATAAGAAAACGCTGTAATTATTTGGGGATCCTAAAAATAGAACATTTCCCATAACTATGAACAATTTTAGAAACTACTATAAATCAATAATGATCACACAATATATGTCATTCGAACAAGTTTGTGGTTTGAATAAAATTACATTTGACATTCAATCATTATAAATTATTCAACATGCTGAGTTTTGCATGGCACAGCTAAAAAGAAATATATATATATATATATATTCTTTTTTTTTTACTTGGACCAAGAAACACTGAAGAAATAATAAGTACTAAGTCCCCACTTCATGCAGCTGTCAAAATTCTTATTGCGGAACAAATTATTATCTTATTACAAAATTCTTAAGATATTTAATAATAATGTGCACTATACTCACTGGTTTTTAAATGTCTCCATTCCTTTCGGTGCAAGTTTCAACAAGTTCTTGTTTGTTTTGGTGATATCCCGAGCAGCCAACTACTTTCCAACATTCCAAGGCTGAAAATAAATGTATTTTTTTTATATAATTTATAGGAATTACATAGAATGTAAATTTAAAGAAAATAACAGTTAAAGATAATTATTGTTTAATTACATATGATTATAACAGAAGTTTTGTTTTTTCTTTGCGATAGGTATCAATTCAGACACGGTTCAATATATTTTAGTAAAGTAAGAGAACTAATTTTGGCATCCCAATTTGCCTCAATACTTTTGTTAAATAACTTTTTTTTTATAGGAGTATAGGAATTTCATAACTTCCTTAACTAAAAAACATATAGTATTGGTAACGAAATTCCAAAATTTTCAGGAAAGTCAAGTAAAGAGTGATTTTTTTAGGTAAAAAAATTAAAACCATATAATCTCAAAGAGCAATATACAGGTATAATGTTACAAATGAATCTCAAAGAAATTAATGTTAGTAACATTTCTAACTAAACTAATTTATTTCTCATATTTTTTAACTCCTCAAGGAGTCGCTCCTATATCAATTGTTTATACATATATTTTTACTAAACGTGAGTTATTGGGTACTATATTTAAACTTAGAAAATTTGCTTTGTACATCTACATTTGTCTTGTAAATATTTTGCATAGATTATATAGAACCATAAAAATAGTTTGATACACATTTATGTAAGTGATCAACAAAATAATCTTTAAATCTCGTCACCAATATTAATCAGTTTTATAATATAACGAAATGTTGCTTTTAATTATTCAAAAAGAGTGTAAATGCAGGAGTACGAGACCTTTGCTTATTCTAAGAAGAGAATGCAAAAATACTGTTGCACGATGTTTATATACAAATTGTGGTTTTTCAGCACAATAAGCTTTATAATTGATGTTTAAAAAAAAATTCACGACATAAACGTCATGTTAAACTTGTAATCCTTATTATTAAGAAAGATTCACAGAAGCAATACAAATAAATACTAGTATCACGCCTCGCCTCGCCACAGTAGGCTTAAAGATACAACACAAATGTAATAAGATTATTATTATTCCGGTAAAAATCAATATTATCAAACTAATACAAATAGAAAGAAAAAACATTTGAACTAATGTTCATCACACACCTGTTTTTATAATTGCTTGGTTTTCACGAAATGTTCGCTAGACATGAATGCGATGTCACAGCGTGCAGACTTCAGCGTCCATCTCTCAGTTCTAGCAATGGCGGCGGCATATACGTCTGGAAGACGGGAAGTTGTGGGACTCACGGAGCTTTTTTAACAAAAATTCGTTAAACGATGCACTTCCAATTGTTTGAAATATGGACAAAAATGTATCGCTTGAATGGGAAAACTTTGTTTCAAATTTTTTTATTTAAAACCTTTATTTTATTAAAAAATTTTAATAAAATTTCAAATTTAATTTTTTTTAAAATTGAAATTTTTTTTTTTTTCCAATCATTTGTTAAGAATGACATATTTTGTGTGAAAAGAATAAAATATTTCGGTAACTGACAGTTTGTTTAAAAATATTTGTGAATTGCAACAAATGGTAACGTTTTAGGATATTAAGACATCCTTAGGACGATATAAAATGTCAAAATTCTGGAAGATCCCAGATCCATCTTATGAAGAACGTCCTGTGGAAGTCATAAGATCCCGCTGTAGGACCCGGACGGTAATGGGATCTTCAGGATCTAATTGGGACGTCCAGAAGATGTCTCTGGTTGTGTGGGATAACATCTTTTGCGGTAGCGACATCCACTTCAGTTGAAAACGAAACTATTTTCCGAATGAACGATTAGCTTATTACTTCCATAAAAAAGCGTCGTCTACTAGAATTTATTCTAAAATGTCACAAAAATTTCATTCTTTTAATAAAATTTCTAGTGTTTTCGAATTCAATATCTAAATTTTAATGTTTAAAATGCAATTTCTTTCCCTTTAAAACGTCAGAGTACGAAGCGCGCCATCTTAAAAAACCAAACGAAATCTCGCAAGTTCACGTACGCGAACGAGAATACGGGAAAAGTGTAAGTGGGTAATGGTGTAGTATGGAAAGGTAGGAGCTGTTTACTCGATGGAAAATATAGATCCATTACTGAGATTATTTGCTGCCTAAGTTATACTGAAGAAAAAGGTAAGTGCTTTTTTAGCTCTCATGATTATTATTTACCTTAGAAAATAAGCGTGTAGCAGAAACTGATTCTAAACTCACTAATGTCAACTCTCCCTTCAATCTTCCCCACCCTCGTTTCCTATTGTCCTTTTGGTATAGTCCTTTTCGTAAGCAGCCGGTTGTTCAACCTACTAACCCTTCATCAAAGTGGGGCATTGGCCAATAAATTTTACAAACTACAGTTGTTTTAATAAACAATATTAAATGAAAATATTCATCACATTTATGTATTCATGTTTGTAAGTAAATGACCATTCGTCGTCAGACATCTTAATAATGGCGGCTCCGTGACAATAAAAAAAAATTGTGAATTAAATGTAGATCATCACAGTTCAGTGATTGAGCGAATGTTTTTCGAGATTTTAATAAAATTTGGTATAAATTAACATTGAATAAAACCATTATTCTTTTTGAAATTGATTAAACTTTTCTAATTTTACACATGTTCAGTTTATTTTTTAATTTGATATGGGATGGTTTAGGGAGAAGCAATGTTGTTAAATTTTTGTCTATGTGGGTCTTGTCATTGTTTACTTTTATCATTTCTAGTTATTAACTAATAAGTTTTATTGTAAGTCCCTTTTATATTTTGATGTTTGAATTGTATTTATTATTATAATTTTGTTTAAACAGGAGTAGGAGATTATATGCATTTAGGAAAAGCATTTGTTCATTTTTTAGCTGTACATTGCTTTGTTTACTAAATCTTCCGTGTCCCAAATGTCGAACTTTTAGCTATATTGTATTCGTATTTTCCAAATAATTAGTGTTTTCAATTAAAATTGTAGTTTATGGAAAGCAAATAATTTTGTTTTTAGTAAAGTGATAATTAACGACACATGTCGAGTTCATCACAATTTTCTATTCTTGGATACGAACGCTATTTTGCGAATAAATTATCACTATTTTGTAATAAATTATACTAATCCTGAAAAAATATTTACTCTTAATTTCGTTATTCATGTTTTGAAATCTAATATTTTATTTAACAAAAGTTTTCGTACACCAAAATAAAATTGTTTTTTAGCCTAAAGTGCTAATGTTGCTAGTTACAATGCATTGAAATTTGAAAGCCTTTCTCAAAAAGTGATATTCGCAATGCTAACACATTCTTGGCGACGAAAACTAGTTTTGCTAGCTTTTGCTTTTCACAATCAAAGAACTATATTTCCTCTTCCTCCCTGCAGTGTTTTTAAAAGGGCAACCAGATTTGGTGAAAAATGAGAAAATCCCGGTCAATGCACTTTAACCAAAGCAAATTGTTTTAAAATTTTATTGCTTTATTTTTGTCAATATTAAGTCTGAGGAAAATGTACTTGTTGATGTTTGCACTATATGTGCTTCTCATCTTGACGAAAGCTGCTATCGATAAATTAGCGACTTGAGACAGGAACTGTGTCGGATTGAGAAATAAGAATCGAGACTCGCGTTTTGAAAAACGGTTGTCTGCAACTTGTATTTTGAACTTAAAATATATATATATACCGACTTTGTTGGAAGATTTTGTTTGATACTTACATTGGGAACTTAAATCTATGGTGTCTACTTGCTGTATTTCTAAATGTATATTCGTCGGATCGTTTTCAAATAAAAAATATTCCAAACCACTTGACCATCCTTCATCACACTACTACATCACAATCCGTTATCGTAAAAAGATGTTGAATTGTAAAAACTTTGCTTGCTTAGTATCCTTAGTAAAAACACTGCTAGAAGGTCATTCCCAGAGGCCAATGATAACTAAATTCGTTGAAATTAATGTCATGCAATTGTTGAGTAACAAAATTAGTATTTTTTTAATAGCGCACTTAAAGACATAGACCAATGATATAGAAAATGTTGGGTTAATCTGTCTCAGTGTTCACTCTAGATGTTTTTTGAAGGGCGGTCCGCCCTGCCCGCCTTTTTTTCATCACGATAGTGCCCTCATGCCCCTTTTTAAAAAATGCCGCCCTCTTTCGAAAAGATGTCCGCCCCTGTTGTCCTTTTTAGTCAAGCACAAGCATCCTTGCTTTCCTAGATGTCTTTAAAAAAGGCACCGATTAAATTTGCTTTGTGTAAATTGGAATTAAGTGAATTAAGACAGTAGAAAAACATACTTCTTTTTAACTAAGCGTGTTTTGAAATCGCGATGATTCCGTGGTAATTTCGAGCACAGGGCATTGCACGAATCCTATTGGTTGTCTGTAAGATGATTTGAGGCGAGATTACAAGATTAGACAAATTATTACCAAATTTTGGATTTTAGTAGTCTTTTCATCAATTTTGTAAGGGGCCTAATTCGGGCTACTTTTACCGATTTGATTTTTAGCGAAAACATTAATTTTAAAATGTCAAATTTTGGATTTCAAGTAGTATTTCCACTAAGTGACCTCAATTTTGTACTGTTCTTTCCTTCGAGATAAGCCCTGAGCCGTCACCAATCGCCCAATATGCAGCTGTATCGCAATGTCAACCAATAAATCGGATTTTTTTTGTTTGGTCACGGGTCCGATGTGTCAACGGGTGGCCAGGCCCACCCCAATTTTTTTTTGAAAGTGCCCTTTTAAAAACAAGAAGTGCCTTTCCAAAAACGGGGTGCCCTTTTTCTGCTAACAGCGCCCTGCCCCTTTTCATTTCTAGAGTGAACACTGCTGTCTTATACGGTCGCCCTTGGCGACTTTTCTGAAAATCCTATATTCACAACGATAAAACATTGCTTGGCGACAAAAACTGGTTTGGTTGCCAATCAAAGAATTCCTCCAGTTTCTCCCTGCATCGCGTTTGGCGCCGGGAATTCCAGATTTGGCGAAAAATCAGGGCGACCGTGAAAGACAGATTAACCAAATGTTTCTTTGAAGACTTATTTGATATAAATTATATATTGATTTATCACAAAATCATTTGGGTTAAAATGCATTGAACGGTAACCCTGATTTCTCGACAAATCGACTCTTTTCAACAACTCCGCAGGGGAAAAAAGGAAAAGGTCTTTGTTTGGAAATAAATCAGTATTTTTTGCCGAGTACGGGTTAGGGAAGTGAATATCAGACAAAAGTCGCCTTGTTTTACCGATCACTGCATTTTAACCGCAATAAGCTATACTTTTTGTCTAAATTAAAATTTATTTAAGAAGTCTTATGAAAAACTAACATTTTAAACATGTATTATTCATTTGTGGTACTTCAAACCAATAAATTTTGATTTAATGTTGTACCATTTTATAGCTCATGTGAATGGTTCGTATGTTGTTTTTTGTAGCTTATGGTGTCACTACCAATTTTGTGCTTAGATGGCATCCAACTCACCTGAGCCATCTTCATCATCGGGGTCAAATCATCAGAATGCAGAAATACTCTCAAGGGAGGTTGGATCCTTTTGTGAAGTAAGTAGTTGCATACATGTATTATTTTATTTAACATACACCTTTTAAAGATTAAAGTGTTTTTGTTAGTTGGTAATTTTTACTTAATGTAGTGTGAATTAATGTTTTAGAGATTATTATTTTTACTACTGCATGAACTTGGTAATGTTGCCACATAACATAAAGTATTCATTGCATTTTTCAAGTCTAGTAGCAACTAGACACTATAAAATTTTTTTTAATTAAAAAAAAATTGCTTGTGATTTTTGGTAGTGAAATGATTAGTACCAAACGATTGCTCCAATTGGTTAGTCAGCTTTTTGCTAATAATTATTGATGCAAGATTGTAAAAATGACTAAAATCCTAAAAAAATACTGACAATTATTGAAACATAATGTGATTTACTTTCCGATATCTAAAGAAAGAACTTTTATGATTCAGAATACATGTAGGTGCAATAGTGAATATAATCTGCAAATACACAACTTTTTCATTTACTCGGTTACTATATAGTATATTTTTTACATTTTAATATACCATAATCTTCAAGTATGTTAAGATATTGAAATAATTTCAAGTCTTTTTTTTATACTAGGTAAATTACGTCAATGATGGGAATAGTATTGAATATCAAGCAGAAAATTTTGTGAATCATTTTAAAAATGACGAAGATTTAACTCCTGTTGTAAGTTATGGCCAATTCAATATTGACCCATGTACTTCATCTGGTACATACACACAGGTAATTTTTTAAATATATATTAAAAAAAGAATATTAGTCTCACAAATTATTGCATTCATATGAAATGATTATAATATTTTTTTAATATTAGGTTTCCCTTCCATCCTATTCTTCGGTTGGGAGTGTTTCTACAAGTAATGGAAACGACTTTCATCAAGATGGCACAGACCAAGATGCGTCACATGACCAAGAAGTGTTTATATCTTGTGGTGGCAAAAGAGTATCAATCCAGTCAATATCTGTTTCCCAGGTATGTTTTATTAGATATCAGTCTTTTAAGAAATTAAGGAAATGGTCAAATTACAATAAATTCTCATCAATAATGTGTAAATTTGTAGTAATTTGGATTTTTTTTACATTGTTTATGCTGGGTTATAAGTAATGTACAAAAATATGTCATTATATAAATATATTTTTAAACTAACATTATTTGCATGGAAAGAAAGAAATTTATGTGTTAATTAAATTAAACAAATATATAATAATAGTAATTTTTCTGGAACTTCTGGATTTTCATATATTTTCATAATAAAATTAGACGTACCCAATAAAAAGTTATGCCTGGAGAAATATAGAAGAAGTGTACCAAAAATTGGAAATCATACTGTAATAACTGTTCCATTTTAATATATGGACACACCTTTTTCTGAACTACTATTCAATGCTTGTAAGTTTCATTAGTCCAATAGGTGCTGAGGTAAGCACAAACAAAATTTGAATTTTAACTGGATTAGAAAAATGCATAGGGAAAACATTTTTTACTCAACTCATCAAGCCATTGAAAAAAAATTCAACATTAAAACCTTCTTTCAAATGAAAATCATTATTTTATCCAAGTCTCATCAAAATTAGTCCATTAGTTATGAGAAAACAAACACAAACTCTCCTGTAATATAGATAACTTGTATTTTTAATATAGATATTTGTATTATTAATATAGATAACTTCTATTATTAATATAGATAACTTCTATTATTAATATAGATAACTTCTATTATTAATATAGATAACTTCTATTATTAATATAGATAACTTCTATTATTAATATAGATAACTTCTATTATTAATATAGATAACTTCTATTATTAATATAGATAACTTCTATTATTAATATAGATAACTTGTATTATTAATATATAATACATATCCATATAGATAACTTGCTTACAAGTCGTTTATTTGTAATTAATGAAACAACATCAATAAAAATACAAAATAACTTTTGTATTTGGTAAATAGATATTGCAAGACAATCCTCATGCCGACACAATGGCATCTGACGTCAACTCCCCATCCGGCTCGGCAAACGTCTTGAGCCTTCACGAAGACTCCGTCGACTCCCACCATTCTCAAGTACAAGAACCTGGGGAAGACACAATGGAGTCGGTCTCATTATCAGTCGACCATCTCAACCTCCAACACGTGTCCATAGTCCACCACGGCATTCCCAACCTAGGCCTCCCCATCCTCCTAGACCGGAACAGCATAGCCGCCCTCATATCCAGCTCAAGAGACGGCTCTCTGATGCTGGACGTGTCCAACCTCCCACGCTCATTATTATCTAGTCAAAGAACTCTTGTAGTGCCAGAGCAGTCGCAATTCCTCACCACCGATTCACCCATCCTTTCACCTATGCTCTCACAGTCCATGATCACCAGCCCATCTACCTCCACTCCTTCTGCCAGCAGTGCAATGGACAGCAGCTTTCCCCTCAGTCACAAGCAGATGCTGGCGCAGAAGTACGCTGCCGAGATGCTTTTGCCGACCACATCCGCTAGTCTGATGAATGATTTGAGGGACCAGCAGCTGATCGAGAGCATGAGCAGCCGAACGTCTTCACCCTATGTCGTCCCTTCCAGTGGGAATTCCCTGATCGATTCTAACAGTATGGCTGTGTATGATGAGCATCCATCCTCTTTGGCCAGCACGTCGGGCAGTCAGTGTTTGCCTCTGGATGTCTATGCCATTGATAGGGGAGTAGCTCTCGTTACCAGTTCGAGAGACAGCCCAGAAAGTGTTACAGTAAGTGGATTTAATTACCGTTTATTTTTACACTAGACCTTTTTTACAACACCTAGATATAATGACCACCACTTAAAGTCCCAATCAATTAGTTGCCAATGTAATAAGTTTTTTACTTGCCAGAATGAACTTTTCTTCGTAGGGACTGTGGGTGCCCTGTTCTTTGTCGTAACGAATACTTATGGGGGCCCCCTGTTTTGTTGGGTGTTATATCAAGAATTTATTTTTATATTTGAGAACTTTTCAGAATATGTTTGTTTTAAAATTCGAATTAAAGTATTAGATCAGGGTGGTAACATAACCGGGAAATCGGAGAATTATCATGGAATTTTTTTATTCTGGAAATATCCGGGAAATTTTCAAAATTTCACAAAAAGTCAGGGAAATTTTCAAATTTGGATCATTAAATCAGCAATTATCATCTATTATGCTCTCTATTCTGGGTAATTTAGTTGTCAATAGTTCATTTTAGTTCTGAAACAGAATTTTTTTAAAAAGTATGGTTTTTCAGTTTTATTTTTGTGAGAACGGAACCACTGCTGGAAGGAGCAGCAAATTGCATTTGGGCCTTGAATTGAAAGCAACATGTGAGGGGGCTAATGACTATGTGATTTACTGAAGATTGGAATATGAAATATTAAGCATATAAACCATTTAAAATTGTCTACAAATTTTTTTTTAAAAACTTGCTTTTTTTTTGTATTATTTGCTTCCAAGAACATGTTTAAAAGTATTGCATATAATTTTTCTTATAATGTAATTGTAAAATCAGGGAAATTTTTGTGACGCCATCATGGAAATCGGGGAAATATCAGGGAACTTTTTTCCAGAATGTTGTTGCCACCCTGTAGATTATATATAAGTGGTGAACTTATGTCAATGTTCAGAAAATTAAAGCAACTTTACTTAATATATGTAGAATAACGAATTGAAAAAATATTTGCATTAAATAAATTCTTAACCTTTATGGGACGACTGGTTGATATTTAATCAGAATCCCATGTTAAAGCCAAATACCCACCAGCTAAAGAATGTCTTTATTTTTAGAACTGTGTACAGATGCACATTATTCTTTCTTTTTTTAATATTTAATTTTTAAATTATATTATTATATTTAATTTAAATAATGTGAATAAAGTTTACATATAAAACTCAGTGAACTTATGTAAATGTAAGGTAAAAGGAAAAGAACTTTTATAAAATTATGTGAAGAATTGCCAGTACATAAAAATTTTTTAATGGCTATTTTCATTTTAAATATTTGTACAAATACACCTTATTCTTAAAAAAATATTTAATTCTTTGATATATATTGTCTAATATTTCCTTTTTGGCTCCTGTTTTGAGTATTTAAAGATAACAATTAATTAAGTGATTTAAAGTTTTTGTTTTTGTGCAATCATTTTAGGACAATGTTGAATTTCATACTGTCTCCAGTCACTCATCTTCACACCATTCTGTTCAAAACTATGTGTCATCCAGTGTTGATCTTGTACATTCCCACCAGCTAGACCATAGCATGCACTGTGCAGTTGACTCTACAGTTGGTCCTAAGTTGCACCAAGGCGATGATGTAAGTTTTCTTTTATTCTCTTCGCATAATATATTTTTTGTTCATTAAACATCAATGTACAATGAATTTTTTTTGATATTTTAGAATATTGTGGAAAGCTCAGATGGCTATCATGAACATTTAGAAAGCTCAGATGACGTTTTGCACACAACCACTGGAGGTACGTACACATTATGTTATTTGTTAATTAAATTGTTTCACTTTTATTTAGTTGAAAAGTCTTCCCTTTAATCTCCTATTGTTCATATTATGAATCAAGTTTTAAATTTACCAATATAATAAAAATAAAATAAGTTAATTTATAAAATTGAATTAATGAATTGTAATGTGAATAATAAAAATAAAAAAAATATTTGATAATGTGAATATATTAGCCATGTTTTAAAATGTGTAAAAATGATGCAATACGCATACAGGGATTAACATTTTGTGCTAAAATTTAGATGAAGTCAAAAATAGGAAAATGAGTCGCCAACAAATTAAAAAAAAAAAAAGAACAGTGAACGATTTGAAATTAAATTAAGCATTTTTTCGATTTTATTTTCACCTAATTTATATTGTTATTTTACCTTTAATAAAATGTGATAAAAACTAAAAATAATGTTTATGTGCTATAAAAATATAGAAGTTTCTCAAATTACACTGCTGTTAAGACTTTGAATGAATTTGTAAAATGTTACGTCATCCATTGTAACAATATTAATTTCTTTTTGACTATTTAGTTTTCAAGAATCTTCTCATAGTTTAGTGTTGATTGAAAAATCTACCTAATAACTAACCTAGCTACCTAATCTAATCTATGGGACTACCTAATGGCTCATATTAAATTTCTGTATAAGTACATATTTCCAGCCCTATTTTTAATGTTACATGTGTTATTCTGGACAGAATCGGGTTAAATCTTTACAAATAAAAATGTTTTTATAAAAAAAATTGGGTTTTAAAATCTAAATTTTTAATTTTGATTTGCTTATAGTTTAACTTGTAAATATTTTTTTAGGTGATTATCATTGTCACATAGCAGATATGAATTCCTGTGATGATACCACAACCAATGAAGCTGTTACTTCAGTATTGAGTACCAGTTCTAACCTTGAAGCGAACGAAGCGTTGAGTGCGACACACCATAATTTCTCTCAGAATCAATGTGAGTTTATTTATTGTATGGTGATTGGTCATAATGAAATGAAACTTTCCATTTCATATGAAAAAAATAACTCTTTTTATCTAACATATTAAACTTCTACAAACTTTTTAATTTTATGGATCATGTACTTTTAGTAATTCATTCACCTTAGAATATATTTTAAATAATTTTTAGCCCTTCAATGAAGTTTCAGCAGCTTATTTTAAAATTTCTAAAAAAGATATACATATTTCGTTTTTGTTAATAAAAATTTGTTTAATATGGAATCCTAGCTCAGTAATTATACTAACATGACTTGGTGGCAACATAACCTAGAAATCAGGGAATTATCATGGAAATTTTTAATTCTGGAAATATCAGGGAAATTTTCAAAATTTCACAAAAAATCAGGGGAATTTTCAAATTTGGATAATTAAAACGGCAATTATTGTCTGTTATGCCCTCCATACTGGGTAATTTAGTGTTCCATATTTCCTTTTAGTTCTGAAAAAGAATTTAAAAAAAGCTTGGTTATGCGCATTTTCATATTTTCAGTTTTATTTTTGTAAACACTAAAACCACTGTTGGAGGAAGAAGCAAAGGCAAACTGTGTTGGACCATGCAACATATGAGGGGCTAAGGAATATGTGATTTAATTTAGATTGGAATAAGAAGAATATAAAACATTTAAAATTATTTACAAAAGAAATAATCTGAAAAAACTTGCTTTTTTGCATTATTTGCTTCTATAGAACATGTTTAAGTACTATTATGCCTGTCGCAATTGCATAATTTGTATTGTATAGTGGATACTTTGTTTCTATACAAATCATGTATTGCAACATTTATTAATATAATTGTAAAATCAGGGACATTTTTGTGACACCATCAGGGAAATATCAGGGAACTTTTTTTCCAGAATGTTGTTGCCACCCTGCATGAGTATTTTCATGGCTTAATCCTAAAGTGCCAAACTTATTTTTTGTTGTTCTTATCTTTCTTTTTAGAGTATACCTAATGTGTTTTGATAATTTTTTCGAGTTAATGATGATGTCTATGTAATTCAGTAGGTCCCGTTTATGTTGATGTTTCAGTGGATGAACTGCAGAGCTGTGCAACTGTCAGTAGTGCTACCCATCCCGATTCAACAAGAAGCCCGGTCGGAATTTCTGAAAATTCCTCTAGTTATCCTCTAACCCCCATATCGCTAGCCAATTCCCAAGATGTACATTCAGAGTATTCAAGGCCTAGGCGAGATCTTAAAAGTAATCGAACTTGTAAGTAATTGCTGTTTTATGTAATCTGAGCCAAGACAAATTTCTAGAAAAATATATTTAATAGGAGAGCTTAACAAAGTTTTTTTTTATATGCCTATAGGTTTTTGTGGACATAAATTCTTTAAAGTATAATATCTCTGTTGGTAATCCATATATAGTCCATATAACAGGTTTCCCACACACCTGGTATTGTCATCGAAAATAAAAATGACATTAAAAAAAATATTCTGGAAAAGACTGAGAATTTTCTTTTAAATTTTGGACATAATTGACAGTTATATTCTTTTTATTATCATTGAAGTAAAATCTTAAAAGTATTTTTTTTTATTTGTATACTTTGCTAAGTTATTATTTATATGTTCATGACTGATATTGTTAGAAAGTTGGTTGTTTAAAAAGTTTTAAATGATTGCTTTGTGTTTTAAATTTGGATATAATCAAATACACATTAAATATACTAAAAGGTGCTTGATTATGAATTATAAACATTAAAATTAAACTCTGCTAATGGAATTGGTTAGAGGTACAGATGTGAGATAATGGTAAAGGACCAAACTCACAGCTGGATGAGTATGAGTTGTTGTAGGCACAGGTATTTAGCAGCTGGTATATCGAAGATTTCTTTCATGCAGAGTAACTTTGTGTTCTACCAACTTTGATGGGTGACTTTGTGTTGGTGACTTTTTTTCCCCCCACACCAACTTGCCTGCCGACTTCAACTTAGTGAGTAGAGAAAAGGAATCAAGAGGCCAAGTTTTTGGTGGTTGGGAGCAAACTGATATCAAAGAGAAATGTTTGGAGAAATCTTGAATTTCCAACAAAGGGGAGCTACAATTTTGAATTAATTAACTAAGTTGTCCAATAGAAAATCAGCTCTGCCCCATGACCCGCCCCCTCTATCCAATAGAGAACAGAGCTGTAAATCTGTACAGTTGCTAATCTCCACCTACTGTCACAATGTGGTTAAAAATATTGCCAGTCAGTCTGGACTCCCTTACATATATATTACAAATTGTAGAGGTTAGGTCTTAACCTACCCCTACATAAAAATTATAACATGTGATAGAGGTTAACTCCGTCAAAAATATATGAAAAATGAATTTAATCTTGGTTTTTTTAAAAAAATCTGCTGGGAAATCCTGGAAAGTTAGGAGATTTTGATCTTAATATTGAATAGGAAATCTGATAGAAGATTTTATACTTCTCTGAAGAGTGTAAAAAACGCACAATATTGCAATTTTATACTGAAAATCGAAAAAATTGACATCAAATATTTATTCCTATAGCATTTAAGGAATAAGCAAAATATTTAAGTTGTAAGTTTGTTTTGACTAAAAATGCATAATTAACATTTCTAACACTGGCTTTATTTTTTAATTAATAATGTTTTAGCAGAGATGGTTTTAAACGGTTTCTCTTAATTTTTTTTAAATTAAGTATTTTTGTTATGATTTTATATGTGTATTTTTAGGAATACTTCCAATACACAAATATACACATTGCTATCTCTCAGCTGGTTAAAATTAAATTAACAATGTATACTAAAATTAACCATTTTAGAGATGAGCAAATTATTGAATTTATAAGTTAGTGCTCATTTCAAAAGAGTTAAAATTTGAATTTCAAACATTTCTTTTTTAAGAAATTATTTTGAAAATTTATTTTAGAGTAAGATTTCTATTATTAAATTGAAAAAAAAAATATTTCAATTTTGAGTTTTTTTATAATTTTTTGTATTGTTGGGAAACCTAGCCATACACAAATGAATATACATCTTTATATACCTTAGTTGGGTTAAATGTAAAAAATGCTAAATAATGATAATTGATCAGTATAATAGATTATATATTTTAAATATTTGTTTTCATATTTGCAAAGTAAATTCTCTTTATTAATCTTAAACTCAATTTCTGATGTTCTGATTTATGTGAAATTGTTTATTAATGAAAAAATAATTTGTATATAGGATTGATAAAAATTATTTTTCATAGATTCTATGAACTTTTCAGGGTGTGAAGATTGCAATGGGTTTTATGAGAAAGAATGCCCCCAACATAGAATACAGCTAATATATGACAAGCCAGTATTGAGTCGAGCTTGGGCTAGTCTACCAGCGCAATACCTTTATGTGAATAAAATTTCTGTCGATGAGGAAGGAGATCCAGGTAAGATTGCTTGACTATTTTTTCAATTGTTTAATAGTAATTGTGATGTAATTGAACACTGTGTTTCAAAATTTGTAAATTATATAAACTTATTATGTAATTGTAAAATGTAATTATGAAAATTTTATTAAATCATGATTCGCACAGTCCTTATAAGTCCTTAAGAACTACTTAATTTAGGTAGGTCCTTAATTAAGAGCCCTTAAAGTCCTTCATTTTCAATTAAGGTCCAAAATTTTTGTCAAGCATGAGCTTTTTTTTTTACTAATTCACGTGGGAGGTATTTTTTCATGTCTACCCCGAAATTAAAAGTTTTTAAAATTTTCGGAACCCAGAATTCCGGGTGCATTAAAAATATAGGAATGTAGAATTCTGGATTTTACTTTGATCGTGTCCACACTTTTGACCATTATACACAAGTGTAAATCGGCAAGGTGAGAAAGGCGTCAATAGACGGATTTAGTGACAGAAAAAAATACACTTTTGATCTCTTTTATCCGATGTTTTAGTCAATGGTATTTCATTATCATACATGACATTTCATCGTTAGAAAATCACCGCTCGTTTGTTGTTTTGTGAAAGATTTATACTCATTCTTGAAAATTGGGGAAATTCACAAGAATGTAGCATCTTTAACATTTCTGCGCCCGAGTTTGCCGGAAGTGGTATCCTGTGCCAACTTGCTATGAAACCACATTTACATGCGATTCTGCATCAATTTTGCACCAAAAAAATTGCGATTCTCCTCCTACGGTACCAAAAAATATACTAGGTCCTTAAAAATTATTGAGAGATCCTTAAAAAGTCCTTAAGAACAACTTAATTTTTACTTTTGAAAATATGTATGAACCATGTAAATGTTTTATAAATATTAAAAGCTTGTTTATTATATTTCAGCGAACATGAGATTGACTATTATATTTTTATATAATTTTAATGTTTTGTTGTTGGACAATTTGTTTTGTTTAAAAATTTAATTATTGTGATTTTATCAATTATATTATTGTCTTCTTTTCAAGTTTATGGTGTTTTTGCTAAGAAAAGTATTCCAAAAAGAACTCAATTTGGTCCCGTTGAAGGTGTTTTGGTGAAGCGTGAAGATCCTCCAAGTGATCATTTCATCTTAGTGGTAAATATTGAAACTTGTTAACTTTCCTTCATCTATCATTGTTTGATAGTATTGTTAAGTGGTCATTGTATGTAATTTTAATGACTACAGCTCTATTTAATCTTTAAGTTGTGTATGTGAATATTTATACTCAGAGAAAAGAGATATTAAATGGAAATGGTTGCATTTCTAATGGAAACGATTTTAAGTTTGTGGAGCTTTCTGTAATTGTTATTATGAATATTTCTTTAGCTTCTTTGTATATTCTTTTTTAGTGTTATGAAAGATATACACAAAAAAAAAAAGCATAATAAAAATATAATAATAGTAGGTTTAAAAATAGTATAGGTTATAAAAATAGTAGGTTTTGCCTGTCTTAAAACTGTTCATCCAATAAAAAATTTTGTATCTCAAATTTTACTTCTGTGCAATTGCATTTTAAAATGTTTTTGCTTATCACTTACATGGCAATAAAATTAACATACTGTTACACTTTCTGTTCAGTCCCTCAAACTGGTGACTTAGTTTTACTCTAAATAGTCACATCTGGAATTTTTGGCTGAAGTTCCTATTCAGGCAAAATCTGAGGACGAGGTTAGATCTATGGAAGAATTGTCCCTCTCTTGGTCATGAAAAAGATATCAGGTCCAGGAATCTTCAGTTTTTCAAGCAATGCACTTAATTTTCAAATTAATAAAAATACTCCATATTACAATATATTGTACTGCAATCTCTTTACACTTATTACAAAAAAGTTAGATAATTTGAAATAGTATCATGACCATGAAAATTTTATTAAGCTTTCAAACACCAGAAACATTTACATTTGCAAAAATCATGAAGAGTGTCAGTGGGATTATAAAGTTTTTGTTTTTTCCGTTTATTATTAGTGAAAGAGGGTATTACTGATTAATGAAAATGCATATTTTCTGATTGTAAAATCTGCAGCAGGAATCAAGCCCACTGTATATTATTTTGTTGTGTTACTAGTTATTTAAAATACTAAGTTTGTAGATTATGAGTGTTGAAAGTAAGCTTTAAAAAATATGGTTATCAAATTGAAGTGAAAATAAAAATCTTATTGTTAATATTAAAAAAAACTGCTCAAGGTACATCTTTTTAAGTTGCCAAAAATGCTTTATTTGTATTTACACTTTGATAATAACTTTGTATTAATCAAATTAAACCTGTCTCAAGACTAATTTTGCAATTGAAATTTTTAGATAAATTTTACAGTATAATTGGTTTATTTAATTTTGTTATCCTTTATTTAAAAAAAAATATTCCTCTTGCAAATTTTTACTTATTTTATACAGCTTGAACACGAAGAGAATTTGGCATTGTATTTGGATACTACTGATGAATCTATGAGCAATTGGATGCGTTTCGTCAGGCCTGCAGACTCTTACAAGGAGCAGAACTTGGTTCTCGTACAACAAGGCCAATCGCTGTTCTTCAATACAACTCGTTCTATTAATCCCAAAACAGAATTAAGAGTGTGGTATTCTACAACATATGCAGAAAAATGGGGTTTATCTATTTTGGAGCCAAGTGAGGAAGAAAGGAAAGGTATTTGTGTAGAATCTTCCTCTTTTGTATTGAATCTAAATTAAAATTTGAATGAATACTTGTTTTTGCTATAGTTTTTAAGTTTCTAATGTTATTTGCTCTGCAGCTTTGCAAGAACAAGAGAAGGAATGGCCGTGCTTTGAATGCAATCAAAGATTTTCTACGTCTGTTGACCTGCAAAAGCATTTAAATCAACACGATGAAGAGAACGATGTCATGGGGGGACCGAGAATTCGACCCAAGGCACGGGCAAGAGCAAAATTTGCTAAAAAGGGACATTCGGCACGTCTGAGGGTAAGAATAGTTTTTTTAAGTTCAAATTGGTGTCTGTTAAATTTTTAAGCTGTGTTACCTTCTGATTTGTTAAATTGTTTTCGAACAAATCGGAATGTAGATTTAGAATGGGAATAAGCTTTATCATCACTTCATATAAGTTGATGATTTAATGAAAGCTTTTTTGACTAATTGTAAATTTCCTGTTAGACTATTGTTGAAAATGCATTTGGGCTGACTGATTGCTCTCTTGTAAGGAAAGCTCGAGCCAGACCACCAAAGAAGTACAAGGTACAATATATGTATTTGTGTTCCAGTACTCCTTTAAGACTAGATTAGACTCAGTCTTAATATATTTAAATAAATTAGGCAATAGCAGTTCTTTTTTGTCACTATTTGACTTTGCAAGTGCTGTGCAAAATTCATTGTACATTTTAAGTTAGAAAATATTCTCCGAAACTTGAAAAAAAATAATATGAAAAAAGCATAATTCATGAAGCTTCAACAGGAAGAAGCAAATGATAAAGTCCGTCTAAAGTTTATCTGTTTTCCGCACGAAACCTGTAGCTGGAAACCCTAGTCGGTATGAACCGAGTTCGCTTGTGGCGATAAAGATTCTTTGGTTGGTAATGTGTTGCCTTTTTACTTCGGTTGTCATGGTAAGATTAAAACAAGAGGGAAAATTTGTAAACAAAAATAAAACCTTTTAGAGAATCGAATTTTATTATAAAAAGTTTTCAACTAAAGTAATAGTTTAAAAAAAAAAATTAAACCAGTTATTGAAAAAATGGTTTTTAATCTATAATTTTTTCATTCTAGTTACCAAGCAAGCAAGAAGATTACAAGTGTGATATCTGCTTCAAGAGTTTTCCTCGTAATTACAGCCTTCAAAGGCATTTAATTATGCATACTGGTGAAAAGAAGTATAAATGCCCAATTTGTGACATAAAGTTTAGTCATGTTTACAACCGTAATAGGTAAGCATAAAAAAATTATATTCTTCATTTTTAGAAACACAAAGGAAAGAATATTCTGGCAACTGTTAGTATATCCCTTAGTTTAAAGCACCTTGAATGAATTGTCATTATAGATTTATTGCTTTTCATTCTGATTTTAAAAGTGCAGGTCATGAGTCGGCAACCGGCAGGCCTCATGTAGCCCACAGGCTGCTGACCCCTGCCAATGAAAACCTTGTAACACAAGTCAAACAAACTAAAATAATCTTTTTTGAAAAAGGAAAACCGACTTTAAGAAAAATAATTTCTAAAATGTTAAAAATAATTTGTAATTTTACGAAAAAATTGAAAAAATTTAATTATTTACTATATTACAACATTTTGAAATTGGCGTCATAATTAAGGTATGGTTTTTGTAAATTGACACCAACATAATAAAGTTGTAATAAGTATAAAATGAATATTTAAATAATTCAATCTGTTCATAAATAAAAAAATTATTTTCCCTTTTTAGGGCATTTTTTTTCTTGAAGTACGTTTTCCTTTTTTTAAAAAGAGTATTTTAGTTTTTAATTTAGTAGAGGGCTTCACTCCTGCTGTTAATATAGTCATCTGGAAACTCAAGTTGTTGCTGACTCTTTTCCTCTCTCCAGATAGTATGTTTTGAGATTATCTAGTTTCATAAATGTCGGGTGAATGAAATTTCATTGTTGGACATTCTTGATACAACAATGATAATAGTTTGAAATTGGAGTAACTGTTTAACACAATATGGTTTATCGATATTTCTGGATATATAACTGTTGGATAACTTTTTTCTTCATTTTTTTGTGTGGCAAAAATGAATATTTCTCTATCCAGCAACAACAAAAAAGATTTTTTGAAATCGGACACTATTTTTTTCAAACGGTGCAGCTAATTGAGAATTTTGGATAGTTGAATGCCGGATATTTTTTGCAAAATATGCCCAAGTGAGACATCCCCTATTCCATACACATACAAAAAAGAATCAGTGTTCACTCTAGGCGTTTTTTGAAGGGCGGTCCGCCCTGCCCGCCCTTTTTTCATCTTGATAGCGCCCTCATGCCCCTTTTTAAAAAATGCCGCCCTCTATGGAAAAAATTCCGCCCCTCTTGCCCTTTTCAGTCAAGCACAAGCATCCTTGTTTCCTTTACTTTCTTTAAAAGAGGCATCGATTTTTTTTTTTTTTTGTGTAAATTGGAATTAAGTTAATTATGACAGTAGAAAAACAAACTCCTTTTTAACTATGCATGTCCTATTGGTTGCATCTGCCCACATATGAAATGCTAAGTTTTTTTTCTATGTTTTTTTTTAAAGAGAAGATGGTTTGGGGCGTATTTGCAAGATTATGCATTTTTTTTTACCAAATTTTGGATTTAAGTAGCCTTTTCATCAGTTTTGTAAGGAGTCTATAAGTAGCCCTATAGATTTGGTTTTTAGGGAAAAAATTAATTTTTAAATGTAAAATTCGAGATAGGCCTCGAATTGTCAACACTAGCCCTCCAGCGCAATGTCAATCAACAAATCGGAACTTGTTTTTATTTGGTTACGAGTCCGATGTGTCAATGATGGCGGCGCCCACACCAAATTTTTTTCTGAAAGTGCCCTTTTAAAAACAAGAAGTGCCTTTTCAAAAACGGGGTGCCCTTTTACTACCAACAGTGCCCTGCCCCTTTTTATTTCTAGAGTGAACACTGAAGAATATATTCTTTTTTCTCTCTTCCAAATATCTGAATTAAAGCATAAATCTTGCTCGAACATACATAAAAAAATACCACAGTCGAATTTATAATCTCTCTCCTCGGGCGGTTTTTGTTGGCACATCTTTGAGTTGGTTAATAAAACTGTTAGATATAGTAAAATAAAATATTTGATCATATTACAAATGTCTTCATTGGCCTGAAAACATATCTTGAGATAACAATTTAATGTATTTTTGAATACCTGTTCTTAAAATTCTTGTGCTTTGCAGAAATACAAAAAAAAGCATTTGACTCGGCTTGATCCTATTTTATTTTTTAAAAAAAAATATTCTGTGCATTGTGTAATGATAGAATTCTAATTGAAATTATTTGAGTTTTTATATAATTTACCTTCTGTAAAATACGAATTTATGAATTTAACATGTCGATTTGAATAGTGTATTCAAACAAAAAATTTTATTGATATTAAATTTATGTGCTTATTTTATATTTTACAGGCATGTGAGGAGGCACAAGCACGATAATGGGGATATGCAACTTTTAAAACCTGCGAGGTCTCTCTTCAAGAAGAGGCAAGGTGCAGAGTGGGTGTGCACTCATTGTGATCTGACATTCGATAACTCCAACGTTCTTAATCTCCACACACTGACACATGCTGCTGAAGACGTCGCTTTTAATGAGGCATTTTTGGATGGTAGTCTTGGTACAGATGATGGGTTTGACGGCAGTGACGAAAGTAAATTCGGAAGTGATGAAATTCACAAGTGTCCAGAGTGTACTGAGGTAAAGTTTTATGTAAAAACAATATTTTGTAATTTATTGCTAAATATTGTCTCGTGTAATGGCCTGTTGGCCTTTATAGAAGAAAAGTTCATAGGTGTTTTTTTTTAAGAATTGTAGCAATATAAATGAAAGGGATGATTAAATAAAAATTCAGCCAGGCATGGCCTTTTATGTACTATTGTATAACAAAAGTTATCTAGTACTTATATTATTGTTTTATTGAATAACATGAGATTTGTCATGTTTACTACTGAAATAATATATTTGATATTATAAATATTTCTAACATGTGTACTTGTTTAATATTTGTCTTTTTCACAATAGTCTTAGCACATTTTAATGAATAATATATATAAGTAATTTTTTTAATAAAAAAATATATGATTAGACTTTCACATATTGATATCTTAATTTTTTTTCTAGGAATTCTCATCTCGAAGACACTTGATTGAGCATGCAAGTGTTCATGGCAAAATTGGAAAACAACGCTGTTATCGTGGAATCATAAACCCCTTAAAGCCCTACAAATGCAACTTGTGTTACAAATCATTTGCCTCAGATGAAAGGTTAATAAGGCATTATCTTGTTCATGGCAGTGAAGATTCTAAACCCTTGCAGTGTGACATTTGCTACAAGCGCTTTTTAAATAACTCTGCTTTAGCCTGCCACATCAAAGTTCACAGGTAAAGTTTTCAAAATTTATTTTGGCCGATTAATTTTTAATTTCATGCATGAATATATATTATAGTGTAGTGCTTTACCCTAGTTTTCTATGGGTATTAATATTTAATTTGGTAGTTTTTTATATTACAGTGAGGAAAGAAAATTTTATGAGTGTCCAATTTGCAAAACAGAGTTTGATCAAATAGTAGCTTTGAAAGACCATGTTCATATCCATTGTGAAAATGGTGTGTATAATTGTCCCAGTTGTCATAAGGTAGGTGTGATAATTTCTTCGGGGTATTCTTAATTGAACTTATATCAATTTTGATGATATATCTGTAAAGAAGATAGTTTTAATATTTTTTTTTATTGTCTTATTGAAAAATATGGTTAAATATTTATTAAAGTAAAATAAAGATAATGACAAACTTTACTTGGAAATTATATAATAAAGAATGATATTTATATTAAATGCATTAATAATTGCATGTATAATATTTATATCGGGCATTTTTATCGTTAAAATGTAGTATGTTAAGATATTTTAATTGCAATTATTATTTCAGTTTATTTGAAAAATAAATAATAAATAATTATATTTTTAATAAGTGCATTAATATTTAACTTTTGTTTTTAAATTAAGGATTTATATTGAGCATTTTTGTTATTAAAATGTAGTGTCTCACCAAGATATTTCAATTGCTCACTTTATTTCTCTCCCTATAGATTTTTGACGAGTACAATCAAGTACGAAAACACATCAGGGCATTTCATTCCGAACGACGTTATCCATGTGAAAAGTGCGACAAAATATTCCCACGCCCCGATAAGTTAAAGCTGCACATGTTGCGACATTCTGATCACCGAGAATTTCTTTGTGCGAATTGTGGAAAACAATTTAAAAGAAAAGATAAGCTAAAAGAACACATGAAGAGAATGCATGCTCCTGACAGAGAGGCAAAAGTTAATGCCAAAAATACAAAAACTTCAACATCAAAGAAGTTTGTTCCAAAAGTATGATTTTGTTTTTTAGTTTAATTTCTTCTTTTTCTAAGATTTAACACTTCAATTTTCAGTTAAATTTATCATTTGATTTTTCAGGTTTCGCCAACAGATTATCATAGATTTATTTACAAATGCCATACATGTCTGTTGGGTTTCAAACGAAGAGGCATGCTTGTCAATCATCTTGCAAAAAGGCATCCCGACATTAGGCCTGAATCTGTACCTGAACTGAATCTTCCAATTTTGAAAACAACTCGAGATTACTACTGCCAGTATTGTGAGAAAGTTTACAAATCGAGCTCCAAGCGCAAAGCCCATATCTTAAAAAACCATCCAGGCTCTGAACTACCAATGAGTAATAGAAGAAAGGTGAGTTTCATTTGTTAAAAAGATTACTACGTTACTTTGAGAATGATGAAATTAAAACCAAGATACAGTTCTTAATTTAAAGTTATTTGACAATTTTTTTACATTATAAGTGATTCTATATTGGCAATATATTTTTTTTTTTACATTTCTGTTTGCAAAATCATCAGCCTTCACATTTAGATGTGTACAACAAATGTTGTTATGGAAAATTTCAAGAATAATGAATTCTATTATGAAAGTTCTGTTTGAAACTATGTTAATGGACCTAATTTTTAAAGGCAAATTACTAATGCCAAGTTTAAAAGTTATATATCCAGTTTTAGCAAGAATTTTGCAGATTCTGAAAACAAAAATCACCATGAGTATTTGTGTGTTTTACACCAATTTCGACAACTATTATGTAGATACCCTTTCTCAGTTTTTGTCTCAATTCAGTAGATATTTATTTGTCAAAGCAATTTTTTTTAGTTGGCTGAAAATTTCTTAATTTTTTTTTATATTTGAATTTTTATCACATAAGTTGTGAAATATTAATTTTCTCAAGCCTAGAAATATGCGAAATGTAAGTATTTTCTAACTACAATTTCATTGTAGATTTTAATAAAACTTAAAATTATTCTAAACTGGCTCTTTTTAATGGCTACATAGTGCAATGTCTTTAACTATAGGTAGGAGTATTTAGGACGGGTTCATTGATCTTTCAGGGTGGTGTCCCAGAAATCCCTGGCCTGCCAAACCCCACATTCTCGCAAACAGTCGGCAGCATCACCACCCACCCTCATCACTGCAGCTGGTGTCACAAACAGTATGCTAGCAAGGCTAAGTTACTGCAGCATCAACGCAAAAAACACGTGGACATGCTGACTCTGAGCTATGTTGCCAACACTACTAAGGTGAGTCATATCTTCTTCTTTTTTACGATTGGAAATTGGGAGTCTGCGGTGAGTTGGTCGGAAGAGTAATAAGCTAAAAATTAGAGGTGTTTTGGTTTGGTTAATTAACGTCGCACTAGAGCAGCACAGTGGGCTATTGTCGACAGTTCGGGGCTTATCTCGAAAGAAAGACCCGGGAACAATGCATCGTATTCTTGAACCATGGACAGATGACGAGGACAACACCTGAGCTGGCACCCAACGCCTTTAATAGACGTCGGGACTTTGTACCTCGATCAGATTTATCGTGCACCAGTCCCGTATACACGCCGTTATTTTTTTTGGATGTTCTGGACAACATTCTAGTATTTTGGTAGCGAAGTTGGCAACCCTCCGATCGTAATATCACTACTTTTTACTATTCTTTAGTCTAGTTCATCGCAAGGTTTTGAACCGGGGACCCTTGGATTCCCAGCTGACGCCTAATCCACTCGGCCATGGAGGCCTCCATAATTAGAGGGGAGTGGGTTCGAATCTCGACTTCAAGAGTACAGCAAGCTTATGATTCAAATGTCGCGAGCTTCGTTTCTCGTCGTCCATCAAACATGCGCTGTGTAGAGGATGCTCTTGGGTTATATTTAAAATGTCCTCAAGTTGGTTGTGATGTAAAAGGTTAGAGAGTGAGGTGCCCAGGTTAAGTGTTGTCCTCCTCATCTGGCCTGAGGATCTTTCCTTCAGGATAGATTACCGAACCATCGCCAATAGCCCATTGTCTAGCTCTAGTGTCATTCATCCAACTATCTTAACAATTAATACTTTGTTACAATTCATACTTTATTATAAAGATCAAAAAAATAAATTACATTACAACTTTTAAAAAGGGCATTAAAACCAATGTAAAAATTTAAATAATGTTTTCTTGAAATGAATTTTTTCATGTCAAATATGTTCTTTTTAGGTGGAACCAGTTTGTGATCAAAGTACTCAAGTTCCTGGACAAATTGTTATAGGAAGTATATCAAGCTCACTTACTGAAGAAACTGCTGCAGTTCTCATTGATGCTACGAAACGTAAAATCCATTACGTTGACAAAGATTCATTAGTGGTTAGTATCTAATAGGAGTTTCATTTTGTGTTAAATTGAAAAGATCATGAATTTGTTTTCTGTAGCCCTTGGTTCCCATCCACATAAATAAAAACACCTAAAAGTGTAATAATAAAGCATGAACAACTTTGAGCTTTTTATTTAAAAGGAGAAATGATTTTTGTTCCTTGTGAATTTAAAATTGCTAATATTTGTCTGATAATTTTTAAAATAGATAAGGTATACGTTTAAGATATTGATGAGGTTTTAGAAGAAAAAAAATGGTATACAATCGGCATAGGCAGGAAGTTTTTTTCAACGTCATTTATGTGTGTACTTTAATATTCATTGGCACAAAGTATTTTAAAATGACATTTTAAATTGCAAAAACTAATTGTGACGCATATCTGTACTTTAGATCTTATAAGCACTCAGGAAAGTAGAAGTTATAAGCACTCAGGCCTAGTATTGCACTATATTTTTATAGATTGCAATTTTACAAATTTAGTACAAACATTTTGTGGTTAGTATTGTATTAAAAAAATATTTAAACTTTTAAATACTTATTTATATAAAAGTCGAAAAAATAAATTTTTCAATAAATATTATAGAATTAATTTTTTTCCTTTAAAGGTATCAACTCATCCCGACGGACTACCGACAGCTGATCTGCTAACCCAAGCAATGTCGGAGCTGACCCAGAATTTTTCAGAGTATCGCTCTGCCGAATTCCTTGCTGCCCGTCTTTCCCATTCCACCCCTGCCACATTAGTCAACCCATCTCCATCCACCACACCCATACCCGACCCCAACTCTCCATGTGATTCACCTGACTCCCCCCCGCCAGTATTAGATACTAGTATTGCTACCCCACTTGACCAGATACAGTTGAACCAGCTTCTTGCTCAGTACCAACAGCAGCAACTAAGGTAAATCTGGACAAATGTTGTGTGAAATAAACTGATATGCATTACGGGTTTTTTAACGTATCGAATACTATATAACGTACACACTGGAAAAAGGACAATATACTATTTGGAAATATGTTAATTTTGATATACCCCCTGAAAATAAGTTGTAGGTTAGCATTTCTTAATTTCTAGTTATAATTTCATTTATAGAAAATAGCTTTCTAAGGTTTTAATGTTAATTTAGGAATTTATTTAAACAATATGAAGTAAAGAACTGTATTTGGAAGATACTTGTAATGTAATTTATAAATTAAAAAAAATTAATTGTAATTGTACTGTCTGTCTAGTTGATATCTGTCACTTGAGCCACTAAGTTAAAGTTTACTCCATTAGCTGAAAGTTTTTAAATGTTGTAAATAGGACAGGCAGAAATGTGCATAATCACACCATGAATGTAGTTTAAATATATTTTGTTAAGTCCTTAGTGTATAGGAATTAAACTATACTTTATGGGCTATTTGGTATAAAAACCACATTAATACATTTTCATTTAAAAAAAAAAAGCACAGGCTGGTTGAAGTTTATTTGTGTTAGTTAACTTTTATATTTTTGTAACGTACACTACTTGCCCTTAGTAATGTAATATAGTTTAATTTAAAAATTTGAAACTTTTGGCAATCTGAGCGTTACGGAATCAGCTAAAACCGGATATTCGCAAATTGTTTAATTTCTTGCCACTTCCCAGGATATAAGTAAGGATCATTAGTTTTTATCAACATTCAGTTGCAGGAATTCTGTAGATGCTGATTTCTAAAGACGATTATAAGATGTATCTTTTTGCATTCAATTTATAAGTGATAATTCTTTTTTTGCCATGTATCTTTTATTATATAATCTACATAGTGCGGCTATAGAATTTACCATTTTTTTAAAAAAGAAATAAGTTGTTTTCTTCTGAAGTAGTTGGATTCTACTTAATAAAACTGTTGTAACGATTCTAATTAAAGGCAAATTGTGATTATATATAAATTGTAATATATAATTTAATAAATATGGTACCTGAAAAAACTTTTTGCCTGAGATTTTTTCTTAAAATGTGAGTTTCTATTTTCAGCCCGCAACAGTTAGCTGTGGTAGTAACATCAGTATCCAGATCGTGGCCGACGGCAGTTACCACCAGCCTGAGCAACTACCCTGCTCGATGAACAGAACCGACGTGAAAGCTTGATGGAATCTTGAAAAAATCAAATTTAGTGCCATTTGTATGGCTGCAGCCTTGATGGGCTTGCACCATTGCACATTGTAGTGAGAGCACACTGCTGATGATGGAGAGGCTATTGTTGAAGCCATTTTGGGAGTAGTAGAAATAGGGACAGGGCATGATGCCTGTCTTGTTTGAATGCCCATCTAGCAGTTATTGCTGGGCTGTGTCAGTTGTGGGTTCATGTTTAAAACAGAGATTTTATGATGGAACCAACAATTCTTTTTCTTGGTTCTGTAACTTGTAGAGGCTATATCTTATAACCAAACCAAAGATTTTAATGTCTTAAACCCCCCACCTTTTTGAACCTTTTAATATAAACGTTGTGATAGCTTAGGTAAATTTGCAAAGTAGTGATTGTTACATTGCTTTCCTGAGGTCTTCTTTGTGGCATTTGATTCCTTTTTAATGAAGGTCAACTTAGTTGAAATGTGATGTCTGTCCTCTAAGTGTAGGGTTTTCCTGTGTGGTTTCAACCAAATTTCCAATTTTTTTTAAACTGTTTTTAGTAGAAAAAATTTGTTATTTGTCAGATTTTTCTGACCTTGCCACTTGTTACTTAGGTTCACTGTTTAGCTCTCTCTCTCTCTTTCGCTGTGACAGCACAATTTCATTTTAAGTTCTGAATCATGATTCATTGTTGATAGCATTTGTGAACTGTATATTTGTATATGGAAAAATTGAGATTTTATATTATTCTTAAAAGTATTACATTAGATCTTTAAAAGACTTATTCAATCTTTAAATGTTTACGCTTTTAAGATTTTAGTGCACAAACAGATATGCTAAATAGGATTGTATAATTTACTTAGTTATTGTATTATTTCATTTCAGTTGCATGTAAAAGAATTACTTACCGATTCTTGGGATCATGAACAAAATCAATGTGACTAAATGTCTTTCAATTTAAATGTATTGCTTGTAAAATATGTACTTAAGAAATATTTTTAATTTTAAAAGGTATTCCAGATAAAATTACTAATTGTAAATTTTACAATCGGAAAACGATGTATATTTTCATATAAAAAGTTGTTATTCAACTTAAAATTGGAATTTAAATCTTGTCTTTGAATAGCTAGTATTAAAACGTAAAAAGGTTTTATTTTCTTTTGTGTATATTTGTATATGTATAGAATAATGAATTTTATATTTTATTAGCTGAATTGTCTAATTTGGCGTGAAAAATGTGTTCAGTAGTTAATTTATTTGTTGTACAGCACTGTACATATAACCTTGTATATTAAGTAATGCTATCTACTTGTTCTATTGTCATTCAAATTTTAGAGATGGCTGTTGCACTTCCTTATCTTGTATTTTAGCTTGTGAAGCCCAATATATTCATTCTTTAATATTTAAGCACTGCCAAATGAAAATCATCTAAATTTTAACACTATCTAGTTTTCTTAAATATTGTTTATTAAACTTTTAGGGTGAGAAAAACGTAAAAATATTTCTTTAATATCAAAGTTCTTGTTCTATGGCAGCTATGAATTTAATTTAATGTGAAGTTTAGCTTTTAAAATTGTGCCATTTTGAAAATATTTTATTAATTTATGCAATTATTTTTGGTGCCAATTATACTAATAATAATTGTGATTTTTTAAAATTGAAAACAGTTAATTTTATTCTTATTGCATTTGTGATTTAACTTTATGTTTGCATGAATTCATGTAATAAATGAATCTTTGACCCCAGTTCATGTTGTAGCTCCTTATTGATATAAAGTTGCCCATCTAAAATATATACATAATGTCTCAAACAAAAACAATCGTTATCTTATAATAACATCAAATGCAAATGTGTATATATTTGGGGAATACAATAAAGGTAATTTTGTTTCAATAGGTAACACTTGTTTTAAAAGTTAATATTTACAAAGTCGTTAATGTCTGGAAGTTTCTACATTAGATTTTGTGGTTAATAGTCTTGTCTTTTGCTTTAAATACATCTACTATTACACATAATTCATTTTTTGTTCCCAGCGCTTTTTCTAATAGACATTTTAATAAAAAATATTTCATAATCTTGCGATTCTCCTTTGTAGAGTAGAAGTTTACACATTTGGAATGCTTCTCATTGCTCGATTGTAGAAGAATATATTTTTTTGCGTAATTGTAAAAATGGAACAAAGGAGAGATAGTGATGCATATTAAGAGATTTCTGCAGTTTTAGCCAGTGTATCTCTTCGAAATAGGTGAAAGGAAGAACCATGGAAATGTATGCAGTAACAATTTGAAGGGCTATTATATATATTCTTGTTTAAAGTGACAAGCTTTCATAATGTTCCTAAGAATGACATGTCATCAATGGATTTATAAGTTATATTGGGTTTTTTAATTAAAATGTGAATGATAGATACAAAAATAGATTCATTAAACAAAGCGTCAGAAGTTTGCCTGCTCTCATCTTTGAATCTAAATGTATATTTTGTAGCTATCTTCGATAATGAAATTGTAGATCTTGTAAGATTTGTTAAGAGGGCTTACCAACATACCCACTAAGCTTCAAAATCGTAAAAGATTATTAAAAGAATTCTTCTTAAATTTCAGAATCGTATATATAACATGGTAGATTTTTTAGAACACCGCACAATTTTAATAATATGCCATTTTTTCCACTTTTGTGAAATATTTTTTTTAGGACTTGACTATTACACTGTACTAAACAGGATGATTTTTTGTTGATTCCAAACAACATTTTTTTTTTTTTTGCAAGGGTTAATCTTGGAAATTTTAATAGAAGATGTTCACATTCACAAATAATTCTGTAAATTTTACTATAGTAAATTAATTAAAATGTCAAATCACAGAAATATTAGAATTAAAATTTACACAGATAAATATTAATAACTTTTTATTTTCTATATACAAGACTTAATACTATATATTTTGTACATTGACAAAATATTTATACAATATATATCAGAATGTTTAATTTCCCATGACAGCAGGCAAGTAAATGATCTAAAATGACCATGAAGTATTTGTATCGGGGAAATATTCATATTCAATCAAGGCGATTTACAAATATTATTTAATAACTTGCTATTGATTAATGCATTAAAATTAATTTGCTATTAATTAATGCATACAATTTTTAATAAAAAATTAAACTTTTGATGCTTCGTAATAGTAGTTGAACCTTTTATAGAAATAATCTGGCAATAATAACTTATAGGAAAAATCACTTCAAAATGTTTATTCAAAGTCAATTCCTTCCAATTGTAGGGGAATGTCTTTAACTTGTTCTAAAAAGCAGGTAAGTATATTTATCTCTGAATAGCTTTATGCTAATATCTCTAAAATATTTATGTGAAGCTATTAATGCTATCGAGTGTTTAAAAAAAAAATTATGCATTGCTTTCTCATTGGAAATTGAAGAATTCTAATGCAGTTATTTTAAATAAATTATAATACTAAGCATGGAAAGTGAATTCTTGTTCTGAATTCCAACGCATCCTAAAATACAATAGATATTTCAAACAATAATACGCAGCAAATTTTTTATATATTATATTATATGATATAGTCCTTACAAATCATGACTAAATTTTGTGCAATATTTTTACTAAAGTAAAGCTGTATTAATAACAGCATGCACAAATTATATGCATTAAAATGAATTTGTTGTCAACAATGAATTTTAAAAATAATTGTTTTAAAAATATAGATTTTTTATGATTTTTATAAAAATATTAAATTAGAAATAAATTTATTGCTATATCTTTGAAGCATGGTTATTGGAATCATCAACATTTTTATACTGAATGTGGTACAAATCATTTCTTTTTTGCATTCTAATTGGGATTTGTTCTCTAACTTCTTCTACTGAAGATAAATCTGAAAAGAAAATACAAATATATTTAATAAAATTTACTAAGAAAATGATTTTCTTTACAAGATATAAAATTGTACTTTCACATACCGATTTCTCCATAGACAATTCCTTCTTTTCCATCAGTTGTTGATATAACTTGTCCCCTGTAAACAAAATATGATTGGCATATACTATTGGAAACTTGATTCTTCCATTAAACTTGGGGTAGCTATACAAAAACTTGCTCAAAATATTAAGACTTTCTAGGGTTTGTTTTCCAGCTGATTAAATCTAAACTGAGAATCACATATTTTGATATATTTTCATTTGATAATCAGTGGGCACTTGCATTGTCTAGTGAGAACATTCCTACACATGCATGCAAGAAGTGCTGATCTCTTTATAAGGAAGCAATTGATAGGTGGGTTGCTGCCACTAAAAATGCGAAGAAAAGAACGTTTCTGCCGTATCTTTGGATTCGAACTCGAGCGATGTACATGTTATCCATTAGGCGATATGTCAGCAACATAAAATACTAAAATTTATTGAAATCAAGTATACTGGAAATTTATTCAAATAAAGAACCAAGGATTTTTTTTTAATTTAAACTTTTGCAATGAAAATAGAATGCTGTCAATGAAAGTTAGAGGAATGTGATGGAGCTCATACAATTTGAAATACTGTTATTGTATGAATTCCCTGAATTTTAAATAAATATAATAATTTGTTCTTTCATTTTTAGGTCATTAAGAAAACACCTTTTTTTAGGGATTTACTGTTTTATAGGGGTATGGCAACGCTATAAGATTTAACTTGATAACCATTATCCATTACTTATGAAAATTATCATACGTTTATTTCATAGAAAGTTTGACATATATAATGCCATATCTGCTGGAAAGGAGTTTATCCAAGGACGAAACAATATCTGTGATAACCAATAATTTGTATTCCAAAAACTAGATAGCAATATGTGTCATCAATTATTTTCGATACTTTTGTTTTTATTTTATCTTTGAATAAACCAATGATAATAAATCAAATAGAGTTATTAATAATTAAGTTTTTCTATGAATATAAAATACACAAGAAAGATTGTTATTATTGAATCTAAATATAAAAATAAATTGACTGCCAAGGCAATTCAAACATCAAAGCTGAAATCAAACAGGCCTAAAAATGCAGATTATACACCTTGATGTATAAATCTTCAGTAAGTTAGAGCAAGGTTAATTATTATAAAGAAAATATATTAACACCCATTAATTCTATAGGTTTAAAAACCACAACAATTCCTAAAAAATTTTAATACAATTATTCTTGACAAATTTACTAACCATGGATTTACTAAGGTACTGTGGCCATATGCAGTATAAGAAGCAGTCTCATCTCTAGCAGGAGAAATAGTAGCGACGTACAACTGATTGTCTACAGCTCTCGCTCTTTGTAAAAGTTCCCAATGCAGTGGACCAGTAGTCATATTGAAGGCTCCTGGATAGATGAGAAGTTTGCAACCTTTGCAAAAAAAGAAGAAATTGAGTATAAAAATAAACTATTTTAAATAAAATACAACTGTTTTAATATTCAAACAAATTTTAAGAGTTACATTACCTTTCTCAGCATATATATTTGCCATTAGAGGGAATCTGATGTCATAACAAATACCCAAACCAACATTCAATTTATCTGCAAAGAACAGAAAATATTAAGTATTATTGAAGTATTAATTACTTAATATTACCTACAAAAACATACGCAAGGGATAAGGTCCATGTCTAGACTCAAATCAAAGTTATTATTAGTTGCAATTAAGTAATTTATAAGTGAGACATATTAATTAAATTAAATGTCTAATTGTTTTAATGAAATAAATTTTTTTTATTTGCATTAGTAAGTAGACCCATCTTTTTACATATAATTGTATTTTTATTGATAGTATATTTATTTCTAAAAGTATGATTAACCAAGTATGATATAGCTATACAGTATAATGGTAAAACACACACTTTTATTGAGTTAAAATTAAAATTAGGCAGAATTTTAACTTTATAAAATGGCTTTATTTAATGTCTGAAGAAAACTATATTTTAATGGCTATAAAAATGTAAGAATGAATTTTGACTTAGAAGAAATTTAAAACTTTAGAATTCGTTGTCTGCAAATATTTTAATTCAAATAAAAATTTGCTTACCAATTTTAAACATCGTGAGAGAATTACCAGCTGATAAAGCATCAGATTCTTTAAACGTTATTTTTCCAGGAATATCAATGTCAAAGAGATGAACCTGCAATTTATTTAAAATGGTTAATGACAGAGAAATGGTATTCTGTATGCATACTAATGGTTTTTCATTAAAATCATATTGTCATTTTTCTTAACAGTAATAATAAGAAAATATAAGTAAATATTTATGCCTGAAATAATTTTTTATGGTTAAGAACAAACTTTCAACGAAGAGAAATTAAAAAAAAATTGAAATTTTAGGTACTAACTTTACGATGTTTTGCTAAAAGTTCTCCATCAGGGCCATAGGCTAGACATGTGTTGTATAATTTATCTTCATGCTTTTCGGGAAAGGTACCTAGTTATATATAAAAAACCACTGTATTTACTTATTCATTTATTTGTTTATATTTTTAAAAAAGATTAAAAAAAAAACTATACCTCCAATCAAATATATTTTATTTTCCTTAGCAGTTTTGGAAAGAAATTGGCTCGTATTTCCATCTGGAATGCTTTCTGCATATTGACTAAAATACTTCACACCATAAGGAGCAGCATTGAAACACTCCTGCAATAATATATTGTTAAGAACTAAAATTTATTTTTTGTTGAACCTTTTAGCAGCTAATTATTTTTAAAAAATGGACTAATTATTAAAAAAAATTATTAAGAAATGTTTTAAATGATTTTTTCCTCGCAAACTTGGTTGTGCTATCCTTCTCTTTTAGATTTGGGTAAGAGTTATAAACATCATTGTGAAGGTGACCTTGAACATAGCAATAAGGACAGATTCAGGGGAAGGTCCACAATTCCTTTTGAAATAATGTCAAAATTCAGTGACAGTTTTACAGAATTAGGGTCACATAGACCTTGCCATTTCTTCTAAAATTTTCAGATTTGTTAATTCCTTAATTAAACTAAATGACAATTTTATAAACTATTAAAGTTTAATAATTAGCAATGAGGTTTAACAACTAAATTATTAAATATAAAAAATTTACATGTAATTTTCCTAGAAGCAAATTTGGTTTAGCATATCTGTTTTTTTAAACACACACAAATACAAATAGAAGCATGGCAATTATTTTGAAAAGCATAATTTCTTTTAAGGTTTTGCACCCCCCGTTAATTTTTTTCTGGATTGATCTCTGAATAGCAATGAATATAAAGATTTTCAGTAACCAAGGTTTTTTTTCTTATTCCCTTTAGATAGCATTTACTACTTGTCTTTTCTGAGAAAAGTATTACTAAATTTGTTTACATACCTGGTGTGTGTTTTTAGTTAGTAACAATAGCCTGCAAAATAATGATGCAAATAATACAAAAATAATTTTACTTACTGGAAGACACACAAGACTAGCTCCACTTTGTGCAGCCTCTTTAATAAAAGTGCATACTCTTTCTAAATTCCTTTCTTTATTTGGGGAAACAGCAAACTGAATGAGAGCTAATTTCATTTCTAAAAATAAATTTACAAGTGAAGTTTCTATTGATATTATCAAAATATTAAGAATGATTTATTGAAAAACTAGAGAGGGAATATATGGGCCTAATATTTTATTTAATTGAATAGGTTAATATTATTCTACGTATAGTTCAGTTATACTGAAGAGGGAAAAATTTATAATAATGTTTAAGAATGATAATGAGGATGGTTTCAGTGGGCACAGGAACTCAATATTGTTCCCATTCAGCATTCTCTGAATATATAATATTTAAGTTCACTAATCTACCCCCGCATTCCATTTATGAAATATCTTAAACCATTTTTGTGACCTTATAAAGCATTAAAAAAACACTTGTATCTTTTTTAAAGAAAAGTTGATTGATAGAATTATGCTTCATACTCAAAATGAAGCCTCAACAGTATGGTAATTTAATGCAAAATTTAAAAAAAAATCTATATTCGAGGGCAGTATTTTTTAAAGATTCCCTTTATTAAGGACAATAAGAGAAAGTGTTGAATTTGCTCTTACCTAAAAGTCACGGGTTTTTAATCAAGATCTGCTCTATTTACCTTAAAAAATGTTTTGTCCATATGTTTTGGAAAAAATATGTTTTAGAACAAAGACGTACATCAAAGTTTGTGGTAAAAAGTGTTATTACAAAAAAAACATATAAAAAAAACACTTTTCAATATGTGCATATACGAAAAACAATTTTAAATGATAAAAAGAAACCTACTTTGCATACAGGCAGCTGACATTCTTCTTAGTATCCGGAAAGAGCAATTTACTTAGAGATGGGCGATTATGAGTGACGATTAGTGAATCACTCGATTATTGAAATACTCGATGAATTCGATTACTTGAAAATAATCGATTATTCAAAAAAGAGAACTCGTAACTGATTTTTTTTTTTAGAAATTGGCGGAATGAAATGAATGATTTTCTCGCCCGAGACAAGATGATTCGAATGATTTTTACGCCCGAGCGAAATGTTCCGAATATCATGATGAGTGATTTTTCCGCCCGGGCGGAATGATTCGAATGTCTTGATGATTGACATGAGGGATTTCACTACTAATACGGCTAATCAATGTTTTCCTATTCGTAGATTTGACGTGATAGTGGATTAAAATACGGCAGAACCCATTCAGTGATTGGCTATTGTGGCAAACAGTGTTTTTTTTCTGAAGTAGAAACAGGGATGTATCCAATGCCACTATTATCTCGATTAATTTGAGTTTATGTGAAATTTTATCTCGATTATGTACTAATCGAATGAAGTTGAGGTTCGACGATTATGGAATGATCGAGAACTTCTGGAATGTTATTCGATTATGGAATGATCGAGACATTGTGGAATGTTACTAATCGGGAACTTCACTCGATTAAGGAATAATCGGCAACTTTTTGCCGATTATACTACCAAAATTTCGATCATTCGAGCATTTTCATACGACACGAGAAGACGTTTTCTTTCCTCTGTGATTTTTACAGGTGTTTGTCGAGTTTAAATAGTTTTAGATTCATAGAATTGTTTATATGTTATTAAAACAAAATTATTACGTAGCGAAGTTTAGCTGGCATTCATGATTTAATTTTTGCAGAGGATTATATATTTGGAATATTGATGTGACTTGTGTGCTTTTCCAATGTGTGTTATTATGTTTTAGAAACATCATGTATATTCTAAGAAGAAAACTATCAGATGACAAGTCCTGCTGTAGAATTACAATCGACGACTAAATGATTCTTGTGTTTGGTGATCATTTTATATTAATGAAGCCAAATACAAGAATTTTTTGGATAATGTAAAGTTACTCTACAAATCGGCAGCTCTGTTCATTGTACACATCATGAAGTTAAGAAATATATGTGACTATACATATCAGATAATACATTAGCTGATAAAACTGTTTCCTTTGATACATTTAAATATTATATTCATTATAATGTGCTAGATTCAAATTGTAATAAATTTTGTCTAAAAGCTTCTATTATTCCAACTTTAGAATGCAGTAATGTTTTCCAATGTCAAAATAATGCTCTCAAAGAATACAATTCAAGTTGTATTTTAAAGGTGGATAATATTTAAATCTTGGATACAAAACGGTTTTCCTTATAACATTTATTTTTGTTCGACCTAAATATAATAACACATTGATAGTTTTTATTAATAATTTATTATCTGTATTGAGTATTAAAATTTTTAGATAATTTAAACCACCTTCTATGTAAGCAAGCTTAAGTATGTAAACAGTGGTGTTACATAAAAAATATTTTGGGGGGATTGAAACAAGAAATTTCATCACTTAACAATTCGAAATTCTCAACTCAACTATTCGAAATTTCCAAGTGATGAAAGTTCCCAGTTCCCACTTATCAACATTTTTCATCTTTTTTTATATATATTTTAGATAATATTAAACAGTTCTCCGCAAGAATTGATTTGTTGCACCCATATTCTGTTCTGAGGTCTAATTTAAATGTTATCTTACAAGTTGGGCAATTTCTAATCTTCCCTAGCTTTTATTTGTTAATAATATTAATTTTCTTCAGTCATAAATTTTACCAACTTAGGGTTTTTAGAAGTTGAAATTTCCAACTTTCAGAGTTTCCAGATGATTGGGGGGGGGGGGGGGGGGGGAGGGACAGGCCCATCGCACAGAGGGGACTCCCCCTGTGCGATGGGCCTGTATATTTTTATAGTTTAATTTCTCGACAAGTAAGCAATCTCCCGAGTAATGTAATTAATATTTAGACGATATTTTGTATTACAGTCTTTGTTAATAGTTTTGTGTGTTAAGTTGTTGGATTCCTTGAATTATTTATTCACAATTTATATATTCCAAGTTTCTCAAATAAACAATGGATTGTTTAGTGAAATTGTTAAAATCCTGATTTGATTTCTGTCGATGATTGATTATTATAATTGAAGAATTAAACAAGTTAATTTATTTTGTGGTATTACTTAAAAAAGTTTCAAAACCCAACAAATCTCCAAAGTGAATTTTTTTTATTAAATAGTTTTAATTAAATGCGAGTTTTTACGTTTAATTTTCTGAATATTTTAATCAAACTCCTATTTTGTTGTATTTTTCCCATTTGTGTCATAATGGCAATAATAAAATATTTTTCTACTATTACTATTGTATATCACCAAACATTAAAAAAAAAAAAATTATGCATGCAAAGAATGTCTTTATTCTCGGCTTAAATAAAAAATGCTTTGCTGGGTATCCCCTTAAGTTTTATCAGTATTGCAACAGTTTTTGCTGGTACTCTCCTGCAAAAAATATTTGAGGCAAACAAATTATTTGCAATTAGATTATGATTTACAAATTATTACCAAACTGGGACACTAATTGTAAACCTTATTAGAAAATTAGATTGGAAAACCAATTTTAGCTAACACAAGCATCCTAGGGTTCGACATCAATACTATTTCCAAAATTCTAAATAGTCAACTCCAATAACAAATTTTGCAAAAATAACAAAATTTTAACTTTTTAAAAAACATTTTAGAATTAGTTTGTTATTTATTGTTAGCATTATATTATGTATGTTTTATGGAAGCCATATTTTAAAAACAGTATGAAAAATCTATATAGTTAATTAGTGTACCTCCAATATTTATAATTACTAAATTATCATATAGAAGTTTATAGTATAAAACCCAAAAAATATTGTAGTTAAGCAGTTTTCTATTAGTTTGATTTTTGGAATTTATCTAAAGCAGAAAAATTTATTTTAGATTTTTGAACACTGACTAGAGGTTATATTCAGTTCACTTTATTAAAATATTATTTTGAATACAGACAGCCAGCATCAATACACTTTTTTATTTGGTGATATTTAAATTTTGTTTTATCTCTGAAAACTCCCTTTAATCCTTGACCAACCCACATTGCGGTCCCATCCGTTACGCCATTATTGCCATCTAAAAATTTAATTTTAGATAGAGCTAAAATAATTTGTTTGAAACTAAAGATTTCAGATGAAACAAACTTTATTTTTCGTAAAAAAAACTTCAGAATAACAAACATTTTAATCACATCAAAAGAAAACACACAGTTACAGTTAACTACAGAATCAGAAATTTTACATATATAAAAAAAGAATACAATATCTAATATAAATAAATGTTAATTTATAATTTAATAGTGATACAAAAGAATTAAACAAAATTATTTTTTTAAAAATTATTTCTGGAAAAATTTTTTTAACAGTAAATTCGTAAATAATGGTGTTTTTATTTAAAAGAACCCAAACAATAATATTAACTGTAACCGTAACTGTTATAGAAGAATCGGTCACGTGACAAATCACTCGATTATGAAATCACTCGATTATTTGTTTCAGAATTCACTCATCATTCGATTATTCCCATCACTAAATTTACTTCCTTGATTGATAAGTATTGACACATTTAAAAAATAAGCGTTAAATATTAATTAAAAAATTGTATATAACTTAGATATAAAAAGTTTTGATACGAAAAGTATTTATTAATTTTTTATACGAAATTTGAAATACGATTGGGTTTTTATAATGTTATTTACATATTTTTAACACCATAGAAATATTTATTTTATATATCTGGCAACCGATTATTGAAACTGACGGTAACTATTTGTTTTGATTTGCAATTTCGTTTTTTTTTTCGAATGTTTATTCATTTTTATAAGCTGATATTTGGAGATTTTGCTTTTCACATACATTGTTACACAAAATTAAAATAAATAATCATCTGAAAACTCTCCTACAACCTTATATTAAAGTATTGAAAACATTGAACATGTTCCTCGCTTAAATTAAGGAGCCGGATTTTTTACGTTTAAAGTACATATTGTATTTGCTTTTTAAAAATAGATCAGTTTTCATCATTTATGGTAAATATTAACATTTTCTTACGGCGCTTATTGTTAAGCTTTGTGAAAATTTCGCAGATATAATTTTGTGCTTGAAAGTAATTTAAAAATCAATTTTCTCATAATTTGATCAAACATAAGGAACAGATGTAGAATAGGACATTTGGCGCGATTTTTTTTTGGCGACGAAAAATTGCCGTTAAACATAGCATAGGGTTGTCAGATTGAAAGTCGCCACAAGAATTGGAAAATACCAACTATGTCAGGTGGGGTTGCCATACTATAAATTTATCGCCCCTATAAAACATCCCACAAAAAAACTTGCGCGCCAAATGTCCTATACTACATCTGTACCAAACATAATAGAGAAGTTTTATTGTAGTACACCATGGTCTGTTTACAATGGCTGACAATATCAAAACAAAATCACTAGCAAAAACTTGGAACAAATGTGTAAAAATTGGATGCGTATTGGATAAAGGATAATATCCCTAGAAAAAGAATAATATCACATAAGATTATAATACAAAATGATTAAAAAAAATTTGAAAAATGAAAATGATATGCAGAATTGTATGTGAGAACACAAAACAAATATAAGAGGTAAAAAGTTGGATGGGTACTTTGATGGCATCTTTTTTTTAGAAAGTTGCCAAATGATCTGATGCATCCTTTTCTCACTGATCTTAATGGTTGCTATTCTTTTAATGGAGATAAAGCCTGTAGCCGTGACAACCATGAAGCAAATTCTATGGAAATGTGTAGTTCTATTAGCTAAATGATTGTAAGTTATGTTATTACAATGTAAATTGATGCAGAATATTTTTTATTGTATTGAGAGTGTTAAACAAGACAAAAGCGATGTACACAACAGGGTTCTGGTTAAATACACAATTACAGTTAACAAGACCAGCATTGAGGTTAACAAATATAATACATGGAAAAGTTTTCGTAGTGAATTCATGTGAATGACACATTTTAGGAAAGAATTGAACTGTTGGGGTTGGTTGAATTCTGACACACTAGAACTACACAATGGGTTTATTACGACAAATCACAGTGAAAGGCTCAATACAAGTTAAAGAATATGCATTGTTCACTAGAAAGTTCTATGGGGTGTATTGAGCCGTTCCATACTTGTTTTAATTTTTCAAAAATGGGTGTTGTCTAAGAGTATTCCTTTTAAAAAACATCAATCAAAATTTATGTGTTAAAAAGAAAATTGTATTCTAATATTAAATCTTTCATTTGTGTACTTTGATTATTATAGTACTTAAACAAGAATTAGTTTGATATATTACCTTGATAAGACATATTATATATTAAAAACTATAGACTATTTTAATTAAGTGTTCCGCGATTTAACATGGCCACCAAAAGGTAGTGAGCCACTAGGAAAATACAAAGGAAAATTATGTAAATAGCTCCTTTAAAATATATGAGACATTTGTTACAACATATTACATTAACCTTTAGAAGGTCTGTGTTTAATTTTAACGTGGGATTATCGGCCACCCGGCCGGTAAAGGTTAAAAGGATTTTTGTTGCTATATCTATGTTTCAGAGCTAGCATAATATTAATGTAGTATATTGTTTTAATTATGAAATTATTTTAATACTAGGTTTACTAAAGAAAAGTAAAGCTATATGGATAAAGAACAGTTGTGGTAATGTAAATTTATATTTTTAATGTTTTCTTTTGTATAATTAAAAATTTTCTATTGAAGGTCATTTTGATGTAAACTTTAATTATTTAATTTTTGTAAGCAATCATTATTATTATCGACTTAAAATTTAAATATATTTATAGGTCCAATCCGAATAGGGAAAAGTCTAAACATTATGAAGTGTCGGGTGCTGATTTCTGTAAATACTATCAAAGGTATGTTTTGATGAATAGATTTTTCACTTTGAATATTGAATACTGATAGGTTTCGAAAAAAGAAATATATTCTTTTAGACACTAATTTAGTTTTATGATTGATCTCATTATCATTAAACCTTTGGACAACATCAAACCTGCCAATCTGCACAGATTTCCTTAATTTTATGCAGTTAAAACTGTAGCAGATAAAATTATCTGAAAATTTTAATTGATTTTACGTTTAAAAATTTTTTTTTAGATTAACCATCGTGAGTTTCATGAACATTAAACACAAAAGTCTTTTAAAATATTTTGTTAAATTGTCTTAATTTACTATATTTTTGTTGAAATGTCAAAATGAAATGCTTTTTTAATCGATGCGTTTTGCATTCTTTAGATGTGGTTGATAATTTTGCTTTCATAAGGTTTTGCTCAATTTTACAAAAATAAAAACTTTTTATCATTTATTTACATTAATAAAGTGAATTTGGACCAATTTGTCCTGTTAAATGTAACTTATTTCATCTTGTAAAATGTAATAAGTTCAGCAATTGTTTTTAAAAAGTTTTTTTTTTTTTTTTTTAAATAGCCATTTTACATTTTTGACACAATTTAACTACATTAAAAATATATTTCAAAGAATAATTCATGTAAATTCGTAGTGATTTTTTTTTTGTGTACATATTTATTTTTTTAAATGCAGGCAGTTATGCAACATTATGTATAATTAAAAAATAGATAATAAGTCTGACTTAATTTTTTTTTTAAAAAGGCTAAATCAAAGTTAATGTTTAGTTTTTAGTAGTAAAAATGTGTGGTAATAAAATGAAAAAAAAAAGAAAAAAAAAAGACGATTATTGGTAATGGTTATTGTTAACTATTAAAGCCAATATACAAGATACATGAAAACTACAAGTACTACTATAACAACAAGTAAAGTACAAGTATACTTTAATTTTTATGTACTATTTATTTAAATTAGATTAAGTATGCTTTTGTTTCATACAAGATTCTGTTTTTTGATTCTTTTTCTGATAAATTTTATAATTTTTTTTACAGACCACCAAAGACTCATTATAAAACAAATGATGTAATAAATAATCCAGATGAACTAAACAGTTTACATGTTTGCCCCTCTTATAAAAGTTATGCAAGAATGTTTCAGTCTAAAAACACACAAACTGATTATAGAGAAAGCGAAACACAGACTGTTCCGTGGGATCCCCCCTACAAGGTACATAAAGTGTTTGAAGACCCTGAGGTACTTTGTTTAAAAGATTTTTATTATGGTGAGCAAATAGTTTTTATACTTGTTTCAATTGCCTTTTTTTCCCAAAAAATCTAATTTGATCATTTTAATAATATATTTCTCTATTTAAAAGCTTTTACAGAAATTAATTAATATACATCTATTTTATGGTTTAATAAAAAATAAATATTTTTCTCTTGTCTTTAAAGCTAAAACTTGCAATTAGATACTTGTTAAATTGCACTGAAATACTATAGAAAAAAGTATATGTAGTGATATAAAAAAATAATGATAATGTGTTTTTTTGGAAAACATATAGTGAAAATTTACTCACTAAATATCAGAAAATATTAATTAAAATGGTTTTCTCATTTTTTACATGCTTTTAATTTTTATCTATTGTCGTAGTATTGCAGATGATGTGGCTATTTTTTAATCATCTTCTGAATCTCATATTGACTTTTCTTACATATGCTACCATCTTGATGTAATATTTAGTCATTACTAATTAGTACTACATTTTATTACCCTTTTATGCTGAACAATGTAGCAGGTACAAAGATAAAATTTTCGCTATTTTTTTTAACCCTCTGAAAAGTTATAAAAAGGGCAAATTTGTAAAGTTCTTTTCTCTGACAAATATTTTATTTTATATTTCCAATGCATGTATATTATATATATTTGAATTTTTATTATTTTAATATAGTTTTCGAGAAATACCTTTACCATCGCTTCAGATTTGAAATTTTTTTCAACTGAATATTTTTGTGAATTTAAAGTTTATGTGTATTGCTAGAAAAATTTGAAATCGCTGGACGACTTAAGTGTTCAGATCCGTCAGAGTATATTTTATGTATATTATTTTTTATAACTGTTGTTCAAACTTTTAGGTGGTTTTGCTGTATTTTATTAATGTTTCTAGTAGTGGTGTACACAAGAATGTTGAGAGGGCATAACCCCTCTACACCTTTTCTGTGTATGCTTCTGATTTTTAGGTATAATCATAATAGTTGTATTGTATTATTATTATATTGAGATTTGAAATGTTTTATTTATAACATATAATCAAAAAGGATTTTTTTTTTAGGAAATGGTCTCCCTGCAGGGGTTTCGGAAGTTGAATACATTTCAAAAGCCAGAGAGCTTAACAAATTGAAACTTGAAGCCATCTCTGAGGAAAGTGATAACCAATTAAATAAGTATAAACAAGTCATATGGAATCAAGTGAAAAATGATTGGAATTATCGAGTTGCTGTAAGCATATTGAATTTGCATGTTTACAATTAACACATGACTGCTACAGTATTACGAGGTACATAGTACAACTGTGACATATTTCGTAGTTTGCAGTCAACATTAACTGGGTTTGACTTTTCACCCTTCTTAAAAGATGGAACTAACTTTATGTATATTTTTTGTATGGTATGTTAATAAAATAATAAATAAATTTATATGAATTTATAAAATGTAATGACTGTATGCACTTGTAAAATAGGAAATACTCCAAGTAGATTTGTACTGTTTTTTATTTTAATTTCATAAACCATTAGTTCTATGAAATCATTCCCTTAAATATTTCGCAGGTGTTAAATCGAAAGAAGCAGGAAAAATTAGCACTTATGCATTTGAATACTGCTGAGGATTTAAAAAGATACTCAAAGAGAAGGGAGCAGATTTTAAAAAGCTTATGGGAAAACAAAAAAGTCGAAACGTATGAAAGAAATTCTCAATTAGAAAAAAAACTCCAAAAAGGTACGCATTTGTCATATTTTTAACTAAGGTTTTTTTTTGTTATTGTTAATTTGAAAACTTTAGTATTTGTAAAGTCGGAAATGTAATACAGTTTTTATCCCTGTATTTTTCGAAGGTTTTTAGATTATATTTTCAATAGTTTTGGTTCCTTGTTTCAAGCAAGCATGTTTAAGAGAATGAATAATTATGTAGTACTCTTAAACAAAAAGTTTATTTAGCTTATTTAAATTACTAGAAAACTTTATACATTTATGTGTTTCCCAATTCTCTTTTGGAAACTTGTTCCATAACTCATTTCCTTTCTTAGTTGTTCGCTCTTTTCTATTTTTGATGAATGTAGAAAATGCAGTCACAGATTCGTTAAGTTATATATAAAATGAATTTATGCTATGCTACATGATTTTAGAAATTAAAAACAATTTTGAAGGTATTATACCTTAATATATTAAATAATAATATTACAATTAATACCTTAATAAATTAACTTTATCATTCTGTTATAATAACATACTACATATATTATTTTATATATACTATATATAAATTATATAGCATTTAAAACTTGACTATAAAAAAAGAAAGGCTAGGGGAGATTTGATTCAATTATTCAAAAGTGACATGTTAAGTTTTTTAATTTTAATATGATAGAACAAGAGGTAATGGGTTTAAATGGAATTTTTATTAATGAGGAAGGGAGAAAACTCTATTTTTATAATAGGATAATCAACAAATGTAACTACTTGCCAATGTATATTGTTAATTCTACAGGAGTAAATGATTTTAAGTATAAATTGAATATTCACCGGGGAATAATTAGGAGATATTTGGCTGTATCAACCTTTTTGGACTTTGAGCCTGTAGTTGACTATCAATATTTTTTTTCTGTATTCATAAAAGAGGCAGGTTGTATTTATGCTTAATAAGTGTATAATCTTTTATATTTCTTATATACAAACATTTTTTAAGTCGGGAATATAAAAAATCTTAAAAGCTTGATACATGTATATCTCTTTGAAGAAGTTTATGTATATTTATATTTATTATTCTTTTAATTAGAATTGCGTGTTTTGGAATCTGGCTCTTCAAGTCGTGTGAGTGATTACTTGCAGAAAGGCACTCGTTTCAAGCCTAAAGAGAAAGAAGACTTGACTCCTGGAATCGATTATGTGCTTAAAAATTATTATTTGTCAAATCCATCAGGTAAACAGTTTTCTAATTTATGCTTTTTAAGAATTATTAATGTTTAGTTAGGTTGCACTAAAACTATAAGTATAAGGATTCAACACAATAAATTAAGCTGATAAAAATACCATAATTTAAATTTTTTTTTTTAAAAAATAAGGACATTGGCATTTTTTTATTATATTTGATCTAAACTATGAAAATTTCTTTCTGCATTTTAAAGGCATAGATCTAAAATTTGTTTATGGCAGGGATGTTTAAAAAAATGAGAATGTTTGCTAAGGACATTATTCAAGGTAGTCATGAATTGTTGACAGACTGTCATTGTATTACATTTAGCTGTATCGTTATTATGAAACATTATTTTTGGCCATCTACTTCGTTTATATTTTAAACCCTTCAGCACCATAGACGTCAAGTTGTATTTTAAGCTATCATCTACATGCTGAAATAACAATGATGTACATGTGATACTTCACAATATTGTTAGAAGTTATTGTTATTTATATACAAAATACAATATAACTGGTTTTGTTCACACTAGCTGGATTTTCTCTCTGGTACTATATTACACAAAATTACATTTGCTTTTCATAATTTAAAAAAAAAGTTATTTGGTGTGGAAGGGTTAAACAAGTCACTGTTTAAAATATAAGTGAAGTCATTGGGCATAAATACTGTTTTATTATGCTAATACAGCTGGATTTTGATATAACCAAATAATTACCATCCGTTAAAAAATTTTGACCACCCTGTATAACGTTGACCACTAAATTCATTTTTTTGTGTAAAATATATTTCTGAGGATGTCAATTGGATCCTCTCATTCCTACTAAATTTGTTTAATGTGAACATATGAATTTTCAAATATATAAATTTTTTTGTCTAACTGTTTTTAATTTTCTGAATGAACTTTACTTGTTAATGAGTATTTAACAAATAAATTTGTTGATAAAAATTTCAGGTATATCAACTGTAAAAAAATGGCTTGAAACGGAAACTAACTCATTGACTTGTGAGATTTTACCAAGTAAAAATAAGAAAGTTCAACGAGAGAAACTCTCCGAGAAAGGGTATCAAAACATATTTGGTAAGTTGCATGAATATTTTTTTATGTTGGAACTTTTATTATATTTTGATGATTTAAATGATGAATTGCTGTATATTACAATGAAAAATAGTTTAGTTTAGCATTGTGCAAGGCCATTTAAATTTGGCTATTTAATCTTTTTATGACAAATTAGGAATTTTGTGCTATAAACAAAAACAATTGTTTGTTAATGATATACTGAAAATATTGCTAAATGATTTTTTTAAAATTGATTAATGTTGGTTTGTTTTGAAATTTGTACTTTATATCTAAAAATAGAAAAAAAAGTCAACAGTTTTATAAGGAAAAAATTGTTTGCAAACCCAAAAGAAAAGTAACTTTAATAGCCATTTTTTGTTATATATATATATTTATCTGACTTTTCATTACAAGTATGATTTTTGGATATTTTGATCTGAAACTCTGAATTGTAAATATTAAATTTTCAAACATCCAAGTTAGCTGAAACTCAATTTTTATATTTGAAAATTTTGGTTGACTTTATGGAAAATCTTCTGACTTGCTTATTAAAATATTGTTTTGAATGAATTCTTTTTAGAACTTTAACAATATTTAAAATATTTATATAATTTTTCTGTATTTGCATTTTGTTTATTTGAATAACTGTTAGGAATGCATTAAACACCAAACTTTACTGAATGTCGAATATTTTTCTTGAACTGCTAGGAGCATTGATAGGTAACAAACTTCATTTACAGAAGCAGAAAAGGAACAAAATAAGTTACAATCTGAAAGCGTAGAATTTTTCTGCCACATAATTATTAAATTTTAATTACAATTAACATTTGCTTGATATTATTAAAACTATTATTAAAACATTAAAACTATATATCAGATTTCAGAAATTAAATTGTAGTAATATTTAATAATTATTATGTTTTGGTTATCACCTTTCGAATGTCGTTCAGAATGTTCATTTTTTATATCCATACATTTTTATTTTTTATATCAATATTTTTTTATTTAAAAAAAAATTTTACTTTAACATTTTTTACAAATATTTTAATTGTAATTATTTGATTGCTGAATACTAAACTATTCAGCTGAACCAATTATTTAGTTCGTCTGCCTAATACACAGTATTCTGAATATTTGGTGCATTCCTAATACCTGTTTATTTGTGTGCGAAAAAGAATTGTGTAATTATTTTATTGTAAAAATACCTTTGGTTCGTAAATCACTTTTAAAATTAATAAAAATGAGTTCTTGTATAATTAATTTTGATAGTGTGATATATTTTCTTTTGACACATACAGTCCTATGCATGTAACTTTTGTACAATTCACCTTGTAGTGAAAGAACATTGGAATGAAATGGGTTAATTGGGAAAGAATTTTGAAATTTGCATCAGGATGATTTTTAAAATTTTTTATTTATTATATTTGAATAAATCTATTCCATGTAGGAATTTTATACATTTCCAGCATTAAATATTTTATAGGCATTCAATTAAATGCCCAAGTAGTTAAAACAATTTAGATTGTCATTAAAGTACCATCACTTAAATGATTTCTTTTATTTAATTATTCTTTTTATATAGAGAAAAAGAAAACTAAGCCTCCACCTAAAGTCTACCACGAAGATTATGAAAAAGAAGAGACCCCTATACCTACACCCAAAGCTGAAGCTGTTTTAGAGGTTTTAGATGTTGAAGAGAAAAAAGTAAACTTAGTAACTGTATGGCAACAAGTACTACGTGGATTGGCTTGTCAAAAGCAGGTAAATCGGTTATTTAAAAAAATATTTTGTTATAGGATATTTTTTTGTTAAATATCATATATTATTTTTGTAATAAATCCCTTTTATGCCCCTTAGACACAATGGATCTTAACACTGGAGGATCAAAAGAAAGAGAATTTCATAGACCAGTGACGAATGATAATAGTTTAAAGTGAGCACCATTAATGGTGCTCCCTTTGCTCATTAATGATGCTCATTGCAGATGTTAAAATGGTATTTTACCCCTTGTCAATAGTATTCCATTTACTGCCTGACCTCCCAACTCTCCGGATGTAACTCTGCTGGACTTTTTTAGTTGGGGTTTTATTAAAATGATTGCATACCAGAAGAAAGTTTGCAATTTGGATGATATCAATTTGAATGATTAAGATAGAATACCGTTTTAACACACCTGCAGAGCCGCTAATAGTACTTACATTGACTCACAAAGAAACTTACGGAGTTGCAACTAAGTTTTATAATTAATCAAATAATTCTTTCAGCGTGAGAGTCATTACTTTTAGCCCAGATAGCCTGCATATTGAATTATACTTAATTTATTTGATTTAGGTACACTAAAACCTGTTTTTGTGCGATTTTTTATTTGTGCGATTTTTTGTGTGTGCAGTATATGAAAATTTCTATCAAATTGGAACATAATTGATTATCTGACTACCGAGATATATACAAGAGTCTAATGAAACAACAGTCGTCGCAAAAACTGATCACTGACTACATGGTAACTAAAAAAAAGTCACCTCTAAACGAGTGCAAGGGAGTATCTTCAAGTGACGAAAGCGATTTTGAACCAGTTTACCACAAGAAAGTTCGCGTATTGTCAGACTACGGAGGATAATGGTTATACGTTTTGAAAAGTTTTGTATGTGTAAAATAAGTACATATGTAAATAAAATATTTAAAAATGTTCGCATATGTATTTTCTAAATCAGATTTCAAAAGGTTTGGCAAGATTCCAAGTAGCTGCCAAACCTTGCGTCTTGATTTCGTTTATTCCTAGTTATTTCGATTCCTAGTTATTTCGTAAGGGTTTGAGTTACTTTCTACGTGAGACTTTTTTTTATGCGGTCCCTATTCACCGCATAGAAAATACTTTTTAATTGTGTTGCGAAAACTATTTCTTATAGCTACTCGTGAAGTTTTGTGCGATTTTTTTTTATGCGGTCCTTATCCACTGCACAAAAACAGGTTTGAGTGTATTGTATTTTATTACTCATAGTTCATGAATTAAAAACACCCGTTTCTTGTTTCAGATGTTAGAACTAATTGAACGGCACACAGAAGGACTTTCTACTATTTTGGAACCCTTATATCCCGGTATTACTAATTCTTGAGAGTGAGTCTTGAAAGGAATTGTTCGCTCTCAGGAAAAGACAGACATTATTTTTTTCAAGTGTGATTTTAAAATTTATTTCATACTCTAGTCAAGAACATGTTTTAGATATATTTACAATAGCAGTTTTGTAGAGGCATATTTATGTCTTACATTTTAAAATTGGATATTTATGGATTTATTTTTGTGTTTTTCTGTACCATATTTCTAATAAAATGCTTTATTCTTATTAATTTTGCCATCATTAGTTTCCGCAGTAGAAAATTATTTTTAGATTGAATATTAAAAATAAATACTGTTTTAATTGTATTGTTTGAAAAAAAACATATTATTGAAAAAATATCACCTAAAAAGTGTTTGAATACGTTGTTTTACTTATTTCTTTTAATAATCATGACTAACACTAAAGGTTTACATAGGTTTTAATATTAGCTTTTGCAACTACACAAATCGTTGTTTAATTTGTTTTGTTTTTTAAAGTGAATATAAATGTAAACGTTTAATAATTTAAAATTAGTCATTAAATGTAATGTGAAATTATTCGAATTACAATTGTTTAAGCTGCAGAGTATTCTCTTAACATTTTAATGAAACAAGTGTAGTTTACTATCAATATACAATGTTAATAAAAAATCCCAATTTGAACTCAAAGACTTGCTTTTTTCAAAGCAAAATTAATATGGATGAAAATTTAAGTTTGATATTTTATTATAAAACTAGTATTTAAAACTTTGTTGCCAGATTTGTATATAAAAGAATATATGTTGCATTAGTATGTGTAACTGAAATATTTATGCTTTATGTGTAATTAAAGAATTACCTTTTATTAGTTTTGATTATTACCAAACACATAACATTCACATAGACACCTTATTTTAATTTTCTAAGAACGTGCATGGAAATCTGTATGTCATGTTCTTGCGCTATTTGGAATAGCAGAAAGTACAAAAGAACCTTTGACACCATGAACATGACGTCACGTCTAGGTATCTAGTTTTTCCACCAATACACCCAATTTTTTAATTAATGAAAAATCGGGTAGGCACAGGCCGCACTGCACTGCATTGTCTGGTTCATTAATACTTTTGGTCCTCGCATGGTACAAAAATTGTAGGGGGTAATGTGTTAACAATCATTCTGGTCGACGCGTCTCACTTTTCCCTACACGATGGTATGTCATTTTCCAATAGGCTTAATCTAAGATTAGTTATGTAGTCCAAGAAGCATATACTCTTCAGCCAAAGACGTTCCCTACCTTCCCAGGCCAGAAGGGGGGGGGGGGGATGAATAATAAACACCTGAACGAAGCTTTCCTCTACAAAATGGCATGTCATTTATCTCCATAGAATAACTCGACATGACGGAGTCGTATATTGAAGTTGATTGAAGCTCTTACCCTGTGTGGTACAAAGATCAGAAAGCGGGATTGATTAATAATGAACTTGTTCGAAAGATCTTATTTTTCTCTACATGATGGTGTATTATTTATCCTCATAGGACAATTGCACATGGAGTTATAAGGTTTTTATAAATGTCATTTTTCACTGTGTCTTTTTGCAACTATGTACCCATATCAAAAGGAAAGGACTTATATCGAATTTTTAAAAAAAATTAGAATTATGGAATGTTTATTTCTATACGTTTTGTTTGACACAACACAAATTCTTGCATTTTTCAAATTTAACAAAAAATAACGTTTAACATAAGTGCTCTACTGTAAGCTTCAGTTTTTTTTTTTTTTTTTTATCATTGAGAAATTAAAGTGATAACTTGAGCCCCTCCCTTTCCTACGCCTATGGTCCTATGATGAAGATGACAAAAGCCGAAAACTTCGAATATCCATTGGATGATCGGCATGCAAGATGAAATAAATCACTGTCGCGAAATATAATTGAAACTGCTCTTTTTTTAAAACCAATATTTCTTTTTTTGCCTTGAAAATTTTAGAATACATTTTATAGTTTTTTGTTAATTCGAAATTCAGCAATTAAGGCATTTTTTTAGTTTTTGATTGATTGCTCTAATTTTTTGTGTTCTATATTTTGATGTTATCTAATTACATTAGCATATGCGTAGAGTTTTTTTTATTAATATTGGGGAAGGAAGACTGAAGCCTCTATACCTTTATATTAAAGGCCAAATATTTTTTACATGATCATTTTCCCTGAAGTTAAAATTCAATACTCATTAATTCCAGTTTTAAGGTGACAAGGTACCATCTACACTTTTATATTTTCGAATAAAAATTTTAAAGTTTAATTGAAATGTATATAAGAGAACAACATTTCACACAAAAATTCCAGAATCATTTGGAAGTTTTTAAAAATTTAAAATCTTTTTTAAATATTTATATTTTTTTACTAATTTTTTTTCTCAGTTCCTTTGAACTATACACAAGCATTGGCATTAAAATTTTGCACACTACGCATGTATTTGATTTTTATAACGTAGTTATTCATACTAACACAACATTTTCACTAAAACCTAATTTTTTTACTTTTGTAATTAAAAAAAAATACTACTCACAGAGCTAATTCGCATACCAATTCATAATATGCACATATTTATGCTTAAAAAAATTATGCATTTCTCGATTAATAATAAAAAAAAACCATAGCGATTCGATAAACTTAATGTGAAGGAAAACTATACTGAGAAAAGACGGTTTAAAATTTTCCGTTCCTTGAAAAACGTATCCGATGTCATTTAGCATAAAATCTCAAATAACTCATTAAAAAAACGTAGATACAGTTATAAAATTTTGCAAACATATTTAGAAGATCCAAAATTAGAATTTTAGCAAAAACAAACGAGAATTTTACAAATTTTTGGATACTTACTGTGTCATTGTCTCCGTAAAACATGATCGCATTTCCCAGAAATAGGAAGTTATTATATTTGAATACATTTCAGAGTATTCTTATTGGAATTATGAAGTTAATTTTAGACTTTTATGAGATTTTAACCATACCCTTAATCTATATAAAAACGAAAAATTATTATTTTTTAGTTAAATAGTCCCTAAATGTTGTTAGTTTAAACTTTACGTTTGCCTTTACTATTTGAAATCGGAATGCACTGAAGTTATAAGAACAATTTTTTTTTAAAAAAATGTAACCGGAACCCAGAACATAAGAAAAAAAAATTCAATTAGAAATAAAACATTCAAATTAATTTGTTTTTGATAGAGTCGGAGGAGAAATAAATAAATGAATCTTCCTTTTCTATGTTCTTATTCATTTGGACAAAAAAAAGTGCTTTAACAAAATCTGCTGTACATTTTGAATAATAAGTGACGATTCAGTTAATTGATTGATTGAAATAACATTGAATAGGAGCTCGGTGGTAGATCAAGGATTCATTGGAAAAAAGGACTCATTTTTAGAAAATTTAAAAAAAATCTGATTGAAAAATTATATTAATATATTTTATTTAAAATTACCAAATAATTAAAATTTAAAATAAATTCATTTAAAAAACTATTTAATTTGAAGAATATTAAAAAAAAAATAGTTTAATTTAGTTTCACCCAATCCACAAATGGTTAAGTTAGTTATTTTAAGACACCAAACATTGTCAAGTTTTAATGTGGTAAATAACAAAAAAGTCTGCCCAACACCCACTTTTTTTGTTTGTTTTTCTCAGTTAGGAAGAATTTTACAAGTATACTCTTTACAAAAGGAAAAAATATATATAAGTATTTAAAGGCAATTAAGCTATTGTACAATGGCACCGTCGGATTCAAGACTTTTGGAGCACTATTCCAAGTTTCTCAGCGGCCCGCCCGACCTCCTCCCAATCTGTGATTTTGAAGTAGTACTTCAGAAGTCATTTAATGTAAAATTAGTACTATCACATTAAAAACCTGTAGATTACTATAAAAAAAAACTTGATTTTAATTAGAAAACTTTTTCGAAATATTGAAAGCTATGCAAAAAAATTGAGAAAATTAATTATTTTTTCAATTAGAGTAACTCAACTACCATAAGCTTATTCAGAAATTAAATTTAAAATTTATTTTCTAGGTAAACGCACGCATTTTTTTCTAATAACTTCCATAATATTAAAAATAAATGTCTTGATTTTAAAAAGTATATTATAAGTAGGTTAAAATAGATGATCACAGACCCCTCTTCTGATTTTGGGTTATTTTACAAAGATCGGCCAAGGGGGAATTGGCGGCTCGTCCACTACAGCAAGTACAGCCGGGCTGCACCTAATTTTATTAGTGTATTTTAAAAATAAAATTATATATTTTACTAATTTTCTTAAATGAAGATTAGAATTGGAAATGAAGATGCAATTTCAATTCTAAGTAAAAAAAAATTTCCGATTAATTGCAAACTTGTTTCCGTAATGCACAAATTCAGGAGAGGAAAAAACTCCATTCAATTAAAACTGCAGCAAATAAGCGAAGTTCGAAATCGGCTGCATCGTTGCCATGGCAACCTTACGTAGTATGACTTCCCCAACACGCTAAAATGGAAGATGTGACGACACAAACGCAGCGCAAAAGGTTTTTTTCAAATCTGCTGTACTTGGGTTTCGATTAAATGATTGGTTCATTGCTGAATCGGCGAGGCGGGGTGGAGGAAAACGACAATGTCGAAGAATCTTCCCAAACGGAAATAGTTTTCGTTAAGTTTACACGTGCATTGTTGTTTCTTTACTTAAATTAATACTAAAATTGACCGATTCGCAAGTTTGAAAGGATTGATTTAATTTTCTAAAAATAAGTAAGTGTTTTCTATTTTTTTTTCACGTGTTATCTTTCATAAAAGTTGAAGGGAAACTTTGATTTGAGTTTGAGTAATAAATTTTAAAGAATGTCCGTTCATGTACGGTTGTGGAAAGTGGAGGGGGTTGGGGGGGAGAGAGTTACAAGATTTCGGCTGCCAGTAGTGGCGCTAGGAATTGCCCGACGGGGGGGGGGCTAGTCTTCCCCGACAGGGGGGCTAATATCCCTGACGTAAAATACACGTATAAAATTTTCCTAAATAACATGTCGAGGATAAATATTGCGTAACTAAATGATTATAACTAAATGCTTGTAATATTTAATGGGTTATTACTACAGAATTGCAGAGTTTCAAATATTCTGGACTGCAATCAACAAGTATCATTTTAATGTTGGAATAATTACTATTTAACTCGTTTACAGTTTTCGCAAACCTAAAGTATAGTGGGGAAAAGATAAGTAAAAAAAAATGTACAAATCATACCGCTCTGTCATTTAATTTAGTGTTTTTTTTTTATTTAAAAACAATGATAAAACATTTATATTTATAAAAGACAACAGAAATGAGCGATGAGTTATTTCTTATGAAATTCTTTTCATAACATTGAGCTGTAGGTCAATCATGGTTGAAGATGAAAAAGTTTTTTAAAAAATTTTAAGCATTCGTTTATTTCTTCCACGACCTTTTCCAAACAATATATTTACGACTGAGATAACAAATTTAAAAGTCCACAAAAAATAGGAAGTGTGACATATTTTTTAAAGAAATATTTTAATTTTTCAAAGACATTTTGGATTTGTACTATTTTTGAAAAAATTATATTAAAAAGATTTTTTTTAATACTTAACTTTCTGTGTATTTTAAAATCAATCCAATCTGTTATCCGTAACATTTCACTTTCACCATCGTTTTTTTTTTTAAAAAACTTTGAAGCGATTTCGTTCAATTTTAAAAGTAATCTAAATTTTCTATTAATTTTAATGTCGTATGAAACAGTGAACATATAAAATTAAATGTTTGTTACATAAGAAAAAATGTCGTTTTTAATTTTTTAGTCAGCCTGAAAAATTAAAGCTGAATTGACAATGGAATCGCCTGTGTCTAATTCATAGAAATCTCATATTTTGACTTTTGTTTAACCTAATAATAATTTAGGAAATATATATTTGTTAAAAATTCAAATTTCTTTAATCAATTCAATCTTATATTTTCATTTTACTTACACTAACATGTTTAAATTACCTAGTAGGACTAATTAAAAATTTAATGGATTTAACGACTGTCCATTCAATGAAAAACTATTTCTGACTACCTAATTGAACCATGATTGTCCTTTAAAATAGGATCTGATTTCTTCAGAACTGATTTTTTTAGAACAAATATTTCTCAATATATTAATTTTAACGATCCCACATGAAAAACTTATTCCATATTGATATTTTATTACTAAATTACAAATAAATTTAAATTTCCCAAAATGTACAGTAATAAAAATAAAGGTATTTTTTAAACTTCATATAAAAAATGTATTGTTAGAAAAAAGTACCATACTAAATAAATTAAATAGGCAATATAAAAATTGCAATAGTTCTTCGAAATGCAGAAAACATAAAAATCAACAAACGATAGGACCCCGTTCTTAACAAAATAAATAAAATATTCTTAAATTGTCATGTACAAAAAATTTAAAAAAAAATCACAATATTTTTTAAGACATCTCACCTTATACGAATTGCATCAAAGTTTGACGGTACTGTAGTTCCCAAATCCACTATATGATAATAGATCCTCGCAGATCGGACACTCACTAATCTCAATGCATTGCCTACTTTACAGCATTTTTACCCTTTTAAAAATTAAAAACAGCAAACTTTATCAAGTTTTTTAAACCTTTCATAAAGAACGGAACTCAGACTGTTCTACTGCTTCGTACAAGTGATCGGTTCGTTTACTGGAACTCCTTTTTCTTAGAAACCTTAAATACTAGTGTACCAACACCAGTCAGAAGTCCTCTCTGTGTCCTATCCTATGCAGATGCGTGACCCCCAAATTCAAAGAGAGCTTGCCAGTGAAAAGCCAGCTAAAAGAACAAAAAAACTATAAAATGGAAAAGGGTGTTCTTGAATGAAAATATTTTGCCTTTAGTTCTTTTCCTTTGAAGATGAAGATAACAAGTGACAGATGACATTTTTACCACCTTAATTGCCCTTTAGCGGCATTGCTCCCAATACCTCGGTGGCCGCCTCGGCCGGACAGTTTAGTATGCCCCCTAAGGCTGAACTGGATCCGAGTCGAGAGGGGCGTCTTGCCGTCCCTTTGTCAAGAAACACAAGGGGGTCGAGAAACATAGAAGAGGGACCAATGTTCTCACTCGATGAAACTGATTTTATCTTTTGGAGGCATCTGTCTGGTCTGGGAAATAAAGCGACTCTCAGACTGCCGCGGACTGCTAAATTGTTCTTCTATGGTCAAGTGACAATGGTTGCCTCGACAAAAAGTAAAATAAATTTTACGTTTGGAACTAGACTGCGCAAAATCCGATATATTTGTCCACATTCGTTAAAATGAAACTACATGAACATAAAACATGGTAAACTGAGACAGCAATTAAATTACTATTGTTTTTTTTTCTGTATTATTGAAGTAATCAATGTTGGATGAAATGTTTTTTTTTGCGTCATGACAAATTTGTTTCGTAAAGACAATGTACAAAAAATAGTTCAAAACGGAGTTTTTTTCCCTAATTTTTGACTTGCAGTTGTATAATAAAAAATCTGTTTATTTTTTGTTTTTATAATAGGGTACAATTTAAGGTAAGGTTGGTCCATTCTACACGAACAAGTAAAACGCGCGTGAGCTTCTCGGTGATTCGAGAACCCATACCGTATGAATTCTCGAATCACCGAGAAGCTCACGCGTGTTTTACTCGTTGACATAAAATGTAGAATTGTGTAAAATGGGCCTTAGAGTCATATACTTGCTTTTTTTTATGACCAGTAAAATGGATGAATCAATACACGTTTATTGAAATAATTTTACAGACGGTAATACCGGAGATACGTATTTTGCTGAGTATCCATGATCAATTGTACAAACGAGAGACGGTATTTTATAAGAGTAAAAATCTTTTTCTTTACATGTAATGTTTTTAAAATCGTATCTGTGTAAAGGGTGCATGCAGGGCGTGGGCGAAGTGAACTTTAAAAAAAACATGAACATAACGAAAACTTACGTAACGAAATCATAAGCCTTGAACAGCGTTGGCGTAATTGCATTATCATCTAACTCATACTCGTCTGAGAGCATGTAGAGTTTTTATCGGAACCCAAAAAGTGCTTGAGTTTAGTTTGACGTTACATGCCTTAAACACCGCGGTCGTTTTGAGAGAGACACTTCCTACCTAATTTTTTATTACTAATTTTTTTTGTTTGTTTGTTTGTTGAAATTACTGTATAAAAGGTTAATTAAAGTTCCTAAGCGTAAAAATGTCGACAGGATCAAAATTACGATGAGATGTCAAGCCCGACAAACCAATCTTGAAATAAAACGCCACAACCCCCAAAAGTTCTTAAATTTACTGACTATTACTTTTCAATTAACTGCGTTAAATACCCTTACGTTACATCCAGCCCTCCCAGCAAGCTCATACACGGAGAATATAGTATCTTGGTCGGGAAAAGGGCGAATTTGACAACCATCCGTTTACTAAATCGTTACACACATGCTGAGGATTGAACATTGAACTCGTGCCCATCGGATGTTTGTCCGAGCCCCTTATTCGGACATAAAAGTCGGGATTTCAATGAACTGTAACATTGTTGGAATTCTGTCTGTCGAGATGACACAGATAAAAAAAATTATTTAATGTTTCACAAAAACTTGTTTTTAACAATTAAATTAACACTTCTTCCCCGACGAACTTCATAATTCTGCCCGACAGGGGGGCTTGGCTTGCCCGACGGGGGGGCTACAGCCCCCCCCCCCCCAGCACCCCCAGTGGCGCCACCTCTGTCGGCTGCACTAACATTTTCGACCACGGGCTGCCACTGCAAGGGGGAAAGTTAGCCAAGTGCAATTATATGAACAAATTATCCATAAATACTTCTGTAGAATAGAAGAAAAACAAAATCTGTGGCTTGCCTCCGGTCTCACCGGACTTCAATATCTCCAGTTTTACTTGAGCCCGCGGCCTAAAAGAAAATTTTGTTTTTTTTGCAACGGCTTTTGCAATTTTTAATTATTGTAAAGTGGAACTTTGTCATTCATTATTATGTTATTTTTTGTAGCTTTTATTTATTTCTACTGCAATTACTTATTTTCTATTTTATAAACTGTAACATACATTTCAATTCTGAAGTATTTAAAAATGTAAAAACAAGTTCGAATTTTGTATTTTAAACGTTGATATTATTTAAAAAAAAATGTTTTGTGAATAAGTAAAATTAAATGTTAATGCTATATTATGAACTATTTATTTAAATTATAATAATTTCTCTATTTTTCTTTGTTTCATTGAGCATAAAAATAAGTAAAGAACTGATAGTGTTTAAATAGTTTTATGAACTGCTTAATTTGAGCCTGTTCCTTAATTAAGGAACCTTAACTTTCAACTTAGGTACTTATTTTTCATCCAAAATTATTGTTGAATATTGCAAACACTAAATTATGTTTCAATTCAATAATGTCAATAAAGTTAGATGTCTTGGTTCTACTTGGAATGTTAGGATACATTTGGATTTATATATATAATTGACGATATTTTAATTAATTAAAAGAAAAATCGTTGTTTATAATCTAAATAAATTATTTTACACCTTCAACTGTTTCCAAACATTTCAAAATTTAACCATGTTTTGTTCAGTAATTTTTTTTGGACATAATATTACATCCAATATTGTTAAAAAAATTTAAGAGGTTTTTAAAATATTGTCGAAAGGTTCTTAAGAACTACTTAATTTTTACTTATAAAAATCTGTGTGAATCATGAGAACGTATATATATTTAGAATATTTAACTCAAATTCAGTTAAAAGTTATAAATAATGTTTTATATTAATAATACCATATAAGTTTAAACTTATTACATTTGGGTATTGTTCTAAATTAAGTATTGAAATATAGTATAAAACTAATGTAATTTTAGTTAAAATATGTGCTGTTATAAATTAAAACTTTTTAATAATGATTTTTTTTTAATTTAAGGAACTTACTACAGGTATACAAACACTAAGTTCAATTTTAAATAAAAATGTAAATGATCGAATTATTAAAAAATATATATATTATTTACCCCTTTCAGAAAAAAAAGAATGCTTTGCATGAGAAAAATAATAAATTATTTACACATAAAATTTTAAATATTTTTTTGCATTCCCATTTTTTTTACAAGCAAAATTATAATTTTTGAAGAATTTTTTTTGTTAAAGAAATTATTATTTTTCCAATTCTTTAAGATAAAATAATAGTTTAACTTATTTAAAAAAAAAATTTTTGGTAAATAAAATGCCTGCGTTCTACTAACTAATATCCGCACGAAATAACAAAACCAAAACAATCTCTCCCACGCTCGCCGAGGAAAGTTCAGTTTCGTTTTTTGGCGTCACATTTTTCTTTTTTGATGGACGGCGTCCAAAGCGAAGGCAGAAGGCTTCCCTGCGGTTAGATCCCTCCCTTTGTGCCAACCGTTGGACGCTGCGGTAGATTTATTCTTGTCATCCTTGAATTCCATCCCATCCCACCGCCACTCCACCGGCAAATTAGAGCCGCCCACCGCTTCACGCGATATGGCGAAACGCGGCGTTTTTACGCGAAATTACGCTCCGCAAAACGGAATACGAACTCAGCCGAGATTTGTACTCCGCGCAATTAGCGAAGTGTGCGACGGGGAGGAGCAACTGTCGCATACAAGCGACCAACTCTATTCACGATGCTCGGTGTCAGCCAGGCTGAGTGCTTTGGAGGACGACCCAAGGATGTAAGGGAGCTCCGTCGGGGATGAACCACCCTCGAAATAAAATCTATTTCCAAACACATAATTTTGATTAAAACATGCCCAAAATAATCATAACAACGAACTACATTAATCCAATTAATCCTATAACATTATTTAGTCATTTAAATACCATAATATACGAATATTTATAATCGCGAAATAATATCTGGTTATCCATGACGGTTCTCTTATGACGTCAGACGCGTCAATTCTGGGGTGGGCCCTAGTCAGCGATAATTGACGCCGCCATTTTTGACGAAGACTGACACATAGGTAAGCTGCCACTCAAGTAGCCCAATCTATCCGCTCTCGTTTTATCTTGTTAAGTTTGGACATTGTTATTTCTCCGTGTTGCTCGACTTTTGATTTATTTCTAGTTTAGAGACGGGAAAAGTTTTTATGTTTCGTTGGGTTTTATTTTAGTGACATTGTTGTAATCAATATGTATGTGTAGATATTTGTAGCGGTCTTTTATATGTGAAATAATTGAAAAGAGAATTAATAAAAAAAAGTGCCTTTACTGTCGTTTGTTTTGGAAGAAATTGCGCTAATTTTCTGTCAAGTTTTGGAAATTTCCATCATTTGTTTTTGTAGATTTAAATGTTTGTTCCGCATTTAAGCAATAAAAGGAAATGTTTCGCTAGGAATATATAAACAAACATAATAGTAAGAGAATGTTAGTTGGTAAGAAAAGATATATTAACAAATATTTCCTCCTTTATCTCGTAGTTTACTGGTATTAAACCTTTTATTATTGAGAACCTTGTGTTTATTAATTTTGTTGTAAACATCCATCGTTTTACTTATAAAAAAAAATTATGTTGCTTTTAAATAAAAATACCAAGATGCTGTTATTGAACATAAAATAAAGTATGTTTGTTAAAAGCACAATTTTTTTTTATTTAAAAAAAAGTTTTTAAGTGGCATTTTTTAGCATGCATGATTACTTTTTTTTATTCCACTTTGTTTATTTATTATTACATTCTCTGCTATAAAACTAATTTTTTAGTTCAAATCAGTCAGTTTGAAAATTGTCTGTTAAAATAAGATTAACTTAATTTTCCTTTCTGCAGTTTTCAGACTTCCCATATCAAAGATTACATTTGTTAAAATTTAGTGTTTCAACTACAGAATAAGCACTGTTGTATGAAACTGTTTACACACATATTAAATTGGTATGAACTATGCATTTTGCTGTATAATAGTAGTTTAAACCGAACGACCCCTCTCAGCTGTAGTTTTAATTTTTTTGTATAGTCCAAATTATTATTTATGATATTGTGCAGATTATGTGGGAATTTTTCATTCTGCATTCAGCTAAAGCAAAACAAAAATAAATGTGTATTAGCAGCACTTTATGGAAAAGTTAATATAAAAAATATTAATGCAGTTGGTGTAAAATTAAAATTTACAGATTTGATATAACAAGATAGGATAAAATACTTTGAACAGTCCGCCTTTGACGACTTTCCTGAAAAAGCAATGTTCGCAATACTAATGTATTCTTGGGAACAAAAAAGGGTTTTGTTGCCAAATAAAGAACTCCTACAATAGGTTGGTTGCCGAAAATGCTAATCAGATTTATTAAAAAATCGGGATGACATCAACGCATTTTAGCCATAAGATCCAGAACGTTGCAAGGAATTGTCGCACTTTACATCATATTTTGGGCCAAAAAAGTTTACCTACTTTTAGGGCCAATATTTGAATTTTGAAAAATATTTTATTTGGGAAAAACATTTAAAAAGTGTGCTTGTAGGATCGTGGTTCATTTATAATATTGTATAGCTTTTTTGTGTAACTACCAATTTTTGTTAAAATTTTTGATAACTAAATATAGAAATGCTTATTCTAAATATAAGTTCTCAAGTATAGAAGTTATCTTTTATATAGTTTGTGAAATTTTAAAGTTCAACCTTGTCTTGAAATAAAAATACCAGAAAACCTAAAGTGGGCCTATTTATTAGTTTTTGGCAAATTAAAGTTATCTCTCATTTGGTGTAAACATAGAAAGTGTTGTGGATACATTAAGTTTTAAAATGGAATGTTGGTTCGTAAATTAGATTGTTTAATAGACACAATCATCCTGTCCAGCATGGGCAATTTGTCAGTATATTATAAGTAATTTGTAAATAGTTTTTTTCTAACATTTTGTATGTTATTGATGTAATTCTCCTATTTTTGTAGCTTAAAGTGATTGTGACTGTGTCATTGGATTCAGTAACAAAAACCTTGTAAAGAACAAAATATACCATTAAATATTTGCCTCAAAAATATTTTTTAGTTAAATGAATATTGTGGACTTTTGATATAAGGTCTCTTCACAGGATCAAATAAAGGATGGTTTTTATAACAAAAGTTCTTTATAACAAAATATGACACAAAAAACTGTCTGGTAGATTGGGGATTTTAGTAACATTCATTATAAGGTAGCAGGCGTTAGATCAAGGGCCATAAAAAATGAACTTTTATTTTAATATTGTGTTTCAAAATAGGCAAATATTTAAAAAAAAATATCCACTGTATTTTTTTTTATCATTAGAAATGTAACTAAATTGGTTAAAATGTATTCAACAGTCACCCTTGGAGATTTTTCTGAAAAGACGATATTCACTACGCTAACCCGTTCTTGGCGACAAGAAGTGGTTTCATCGCCAATAAAAGAATTCTACCATTTCCTTCCTGCAGGGTTGCTAAAAAAAGATACCAGATTTGGCGAGAAATGAGGGGGACCTTTCACTAAATTTTAACCTAAATTTGAATTATAATAAATAACTGAAAATTCCAAGTCTTGTATTCTGAACAATTACTTATTTTCAGTTTTTTTTGTCAAGCATGCAGGAGCCTTCTCCTGGGAGCGGGAAAATAGTGACTACGCTTCCTTCTGTCCTTTCCGACTTCCGTGAGTCCGGCATCTCCATGATTGGGCAGTGCATGGATGTCTCCGAAGCGACCCTCGCTAGTGGGGGACAAGGAATCTTACCAAACCAGAATGTTCCTACTGACCCACAGTCACAAGCACAATTCGAAGCGGACAAACGAGCCGTTTACAAGTAGGACATTCATTTTTCATTATAAAAGTTTAGAATGAGTTTTGTTTGATGGAAAACATTACAAAGTACTGCTTTTGATGTGTTGTATAGATGGAATAGTTATAAGTTACTTTTATGTAATATATAAATTACATATTAAAATAAAAATTTGATTATGTCCTACATGCGTACGCCCTGCATACAATTAAAATTTTTCCTGATTTTTATCTCATTTGTGTACAAGTAACAAATAATCATTTGACCTTGTCCAACTTAGTTTTAAGGGTTTTAATCTGAGCAGAAAGGGTCGTTAAAAGCATTGCTTGATTTGGAACTTCAAGTAAAGGACACTGCATTCAATCGGGTTATACTCGTTGTTATCAAATAAATTCTGGTATTTTAAGATATCTTTTTGTATTTTTACTACAATCACTATTTAAAAAAAAAGGTTTTCCAAAAATAATTAACATTATTAATCTTCTGTAATTTGTCTTTACTTTTCTTAATTTAATAATAGATAAAGCAAATAGGTGGTAAAAAAGTATCTTAAATTCTGTTTCTTTAAGTTTTTTGTCAGACAACTTTAGAAGCAAGTATTTCAAGTGCATTGAATATTTTTTGATGCACTGTAACACATTTTTCAATATAAGCATTTTGCTGCTACATTTTCAAAACAAGTCGTGCTCATTTCTTATTAGTCACCTGTTAAAATGTTTATGCCTCCAAAGTAAAAATTTCTTAAAACTAACATTTATTAACCTTTGTTATGTGTATTTATTGTGTGTTGTTGCCAAAAAAGTCTGCTTCACGAAATTTGCGCCGACAAAATGGAAAAGTACCAAATAAGTTTTTTAAAATTTACTTTGAACAACCAGCTAGTTCTGTCTTCTGATATATGATTGTGAATATTTTTAAATAAGTCTATATTTAACAAGTCTATATTGTTTAGTGAATCGAATAGTTTTTACAGAAGAAGTTTTAAAATACCGAAAAAGTTGGGATGACAGTTGGAAAAAATACTAAAACTTTTTCAAACATTGATTTTTTTCCTTATCAAAACCACTATGAACTTAAAAAAGTGCTCATTTAATTAACTTTAAATAGTAATTCGGCAAAATTTCAAAAAAAAAAAATTGCATTTTTTAAAAATAAAAATTGCTATTTATGTCAAATATATTAGTATAATTAACAAACAACTCATTTGATAGACCAATGAAAAGAACTGGGGTTTCCAAAAAAATTATAAAGTTTTTTCTATTTTTTTTTGCTAATCCCCAGAATTATATTAAATTCCATTTAATCTAATTATATAACATTGAAAAGGACTGACATAAATCTCTTCAACACATTGTTCCAAAAACATTAGTGGTCAAAGATAGCTGTTCTTCGTATCTTAAATTTAATTTTCCTTTAAAGCAACTCAAGCAAAAACTGCCTAAACCCTGATTGTATGCAATTCATTCAAAAGAATCAGGATGTTTATTTGTATGCAAATAGGAAGGACATACACAAGTAGGGCATCACCTAAAAATGTCACAGGGGAATGAGATAAAACTGTGTTGCCATCCATGCTTTCAAGAAACTGAATTTCTTCTTTCAAAATCTTAAAAAGTAATTATTTTGTTAGATATTTTAAAAAAGTACCTTTTAATTAAAGAGATTTTTATGTTAAAAATGTGTTCTATGCTTTTGTCATCGTTTTGTGTCACATTCACAAATCAAATGTACATCTCTTTGTCTTGATCGTTTATCAATTGAAAGTTGATTTTTTAAAGTAAATTTAATGTGTATGTCATCCTTAAAAAAATTGTATCAAATTTGTATATGTATATTTTTTTAAAGTTTCATTAGGAAAGATATAAAATTATTTCCAAAGAGTTATTGCTAGTTCAAGAGCAACTTTTTATTGTTATAAATCGTAAATAAATTTCTAACTTTTTTTATTAATGTTTCAATTTCCTTTTTAGGCACCCCCTCTTTCCATTGTTAGCATTATTGTTTGAAAAATGTGAACTAGCTACTCAAAGTGCTGAGGTTTCATCATCAGAGAGTTTTAACATGGACATTCAAGCTTTTGTACAGCACCAAGAACGCGACAGAAAACCTTTTTTTAGTGATGATCCAGATGTAGATGGCTTGGTACGAAATTTAATTTTGTCTTTCAGTTAATATCTTTAAAATTACCATTTTTTTGCATTACATTTATATTTAAATTCTAATATATAAATTTTCTGTATTATAGTCTGTACTAAAAATGCCCCTAAATTTTGTCTGTGTACATGTTCTATTTGAACTATTTTTAATGCATCCTATTAATTGTTTAATATGCTTAAACATTCCACTAAAATATCTATATTTTGTCGTTTAAATGAGTTTCTAGCAATTAATATTTGAAACTTGCAATCAAATATTGGATTAAAAATATCTTAATAAATAGTCCCTGGTAACTTTGCCTTTATGTACATCTCCATGGCTTGGTTTACAGGTCGTATTGCCTAGTCAGCCAGAGTTCTGCTATGTTCTTGGGTTTTAGTGACAGAAAAGCATCACAGTATACTTTTAATAGCGTTCATTGTGCGTACGTGGCTGAGATTATATGTTGCCGTCATTTTCAAGCTTGCGCAAAAGCAGTTGTTGTAGCTCTGTAGTAGTGCTCAAGGATTAGCTTGCATGGGTATTCATTGATAAGCCTATTCCAATAAAAATATCATTCTAATTTTATGACTATTGTCTATTTATGAAGTGACACATATTAACTGTTCCTTATTATCAATGAAATTAATGCAATGGTTGTATAAGGTTTAAATTTTTTTATAATTGATGTAAAATCTTATTGGGCGCTAATATAAATAATGACGACCAACTTCAGTCTCTAAACTCAGCAAAGTTGGTCCCGTTTAAGCCTTCCTAATGATTAACCAATGCTGATCCAATTGCCCCTTAAAACTATCTACTCCTGATGAACTAATGACTTCTTCATGATACACTCCTTATAATAAATTCTAACACTCTATTTGCCTTTTTACTAGCTATTTTGCAGTGATGCTCTATTTTAAAATCTTCATGTACGCAATTAGGTCCCAATGATACCAAATGGCACCAGAAATTCAATTTAAAAATTAAGAAATATTTTTTAGTGAATATTTATGTTAATCTAGACTAAAAATAGGCATAATTCCAGAAAATAATTTTTTACTTTTAAATAAAAATGCTGGCCCAAAGTGTTAAAACTACAATTTTTTTTGTAAAATCTATTAACTGAAGTGTAATATTTTTTCGTGAAAATGCATTTATTATTTGTGATGCATCTATTATTCCATAATTATTTGTTTGCAACAGATGGTGAAAGCTATCCAAGTGTTGAGGATACATCTCCTTGAGTTGGAAAAAGTCCAAGAGCTGTGTAAAGATTTTTGTAATCGCTATATTGCCTGCTTGAAGAACAAGATGCAGAGTGAGAATTTACTGAGGCCAGATTACCCTGGTCTTGGAAGCAACATTCCGAGCTCAGGTTCTAGTACCCCTTCTAGTGGGGGGAGCAGTTCACAGCCCCTACCTGTTGTAAGTTCCTACAATTTGTGTGATTTACATTTTTAGGACATATATTAGAACATTTTAGTCTGTACAAATATATTTCTTATCGATTATTTTTCTCAAAGTACATATTAAGTTTTATAATAACCATAATATTAAAATTTATATTATACAAAGTTCGTTTTGGGGAAAATAAGAATAATTTTTTTTTCAGAAAAGGCATTTTTTTTTTCTGTTGGCAGTTACTACACTATTTCTTAAATTGTCTGAATTCGCTTCTATAGCAAGCTTTATTGTTGCACATTTTTATCTTATGTGCTAAGTTTGTAAACTCATTGTAGTAGTATTTTATTATTTTAAAATAAAGATAAATATAAATAATATATAAACAATAATTGAATGTTTTCGGACAATAAATGCTAAGTTCTACGAAAAATTCAAATTTTTTAATTTATGAAGATGCAGAAAATTATTGAGCAAAGAATCAATTTTTGGCTAACAAATGGTATCATTGGTTTGCTGTTGATGGTCATATATCTTTAGAGCTGATATAAAACTGCAAAGGCACTACAAAAAAAATTATATTTTCCATTATAAAAATCAGGAAAAGCTCTGCTCAAAATTACTTGATGAACTTAATCAAAGTTGAAAACTACAATTTTAACCAAAAGAATTGGCACTAAATTTACAATGAAACAATTTCTTTTTATCATCAAAAATTAAATAAGAAGCATTAAGGAAAAAAAACTGTTTTTAGATTCCCTTTTGGAAATCATTGAACCTTAAAGAAAGCAAGTAAAAACTGATTTTTGCATACTGAATGGAAAATGATAGAAATACATTTTTATAAAATGGATGGGTTGTCATTGTGGATATTTGCTTGAGGTTGGAAAAGCAAGAATTATTTTACATAAATGTCAATATGCAGCCTCTGTATAAAAATAACAATTAGCCTGAGAATTTCAGAACATATTTTAATAAATTTTCACTAGTGGGTACAGCTGTTGCTTTATCAAAGGTGATACTCCAGCTCATTTTTATATGAAAGTTTTTATTACAGTTTCAAGTTACATTAAATAATTTTTTTTGGTGGTATGACAATGGTGTATTGAAGGAAGTATAAGTTGAGTATAGTACAAAATATATTATAGATTTTTATTAAAACTTAGAAAGAACATGCAGATTATTTTCTAAAGTTGTGCAGCCTTTAAAAAGTACTAATCAATTTCTTCAAAAATATGTCTGTAGTCTTTTTTCCAAAATCTACAACAGACATTGCAGCTTTAGTGATACTAAGCCCTTAATAATGACCCTTTGGGTAAATCAACAAGTGGCATTATAACGAAACATTTCTATAATGAAGCCTAACATAAGTAATTATCTCACAAAAACTAATAAAAAAATTCATTCATACTTATACATATTCGATTGAAAATAGGAATTTTTAGAGTTCTCGTGCATAATTATATAATTCATTCATACTTATACTCGTATTTAATTCATTCATACTTATACATATTCGATTGAAAATAGGAATTTTTAGAGTTCTCGTGCGAAGTTTGACTACAATATTTTGCATATGAGGCGGCTTTTGTATAGTCAGCTTTTCAGAACAACCTATCAAACGATTATTCTTGTTTATCATCTGGACGATGATTAGATAATTTCATTGTTCACACAATTAGAGCATTCTCATAATTTTTTTTTGGAAACTTCAAATATGGATTTTTGAAATTATTCTTTAGTTATTAGATCATTTGGGGGACCATTTAGAGGCCACTTACTCCCTCCCCCTCCTACACACAAGCATAACTTTGTTCATGGTAAGCTATTTTCACCAATTATGACAAAAATTGAAGTGGAGGTACCTACCTATAGTTGGAAAAACTAAAACAGTGTAGATCCTTTTATTAAGATAAAATATTAACACTGCTTCTATTATGAATAAATTGGGACTTTTAGTGGGCAGTCTTCGTACAGTGGAGTCGTAAGGGAAGGACTAGTGTATAATGCTATTGTTTTTTAAGCATTCTTAAAGATACCACCATGATGTAAAATTTCCTTCATGTATAGAATTCCCATTGACTGACCAATAAAAAGCATAGCTGTGAAGCTCATAATAAAGTAAATAATATTTTATAAACTTCCTGATTTTCTTATTGACAACTTATATAATGTTTTTTCCCAAACTTGTATAGAATATCTGTATAATGTTTCTCTCAATTAACATTACTTATGTCTTGAAAGGTTTTTGATGTCTATAAAACTATATGACTTTTATACATTCCCATTTTTTTTTCTATAAAACTTTGCCACTTAAAAATTAGAAATAAATCTCCATGGTTGTGCCTGAAACGGTATAAAACTAAATTGTTTTTGTATCGCCCAATTACAACAGACTTTTAACCAGGCTCAAAAACTGAATGCTCCTCATGAGAATGAGATTTTTGCTTATTATTCATAGTCAAAATTAATTACAATTAAATTAATATTTGAGGTTGGTTAAATGCTGTTGTAATAAGTTATGTATACCTTATTATTGTAGTAACTATTGTTTCTAAACTGTAACCATGGTTTCTTTCAAGTTGAATTTTATTTAGATAATTTGATTATCTCAATTTGATATCTTTCATTATTTTGAAATGTTACGTTGCTTGGGTGAACTTCATTGATATAATATTTGTGTTTTAAAATAAGTCTATTTTTATGTTTCAATTATTTTTAAAATCCTAGTTTTAAACCTAGATTCCTGGCAGTAATGGCACCATCAACAACTATGTGTTACAACAGCCTGGACTTTCTCCAAATCCCATTCCTGTAAATAATATTAACCAAAACCAAATAGTGTCAGCTGGTAATTTGTATCAGATGGTTCAGACTCCTCAAGGAATTATGGCTCAGGCTATTCAGGTTCGTGAGACTTAGTTCTACTCTACATTCTGTCAATGGTTATTAAAAAGTTTAAAAAGTAACAATTTTCTTCTGTGACATATTACAACATATTAATTTAGTTTGTATCTTAATTAATGAATTAAAAAATTCATTGGAAACCTACATAATTTTTTTCTTGCTCACTACATGTATTCTTCAAAGTTTATATTCAGCTGACAGTCTGATTTGAAAGAATAATAATGCTTAAATGTGTTTAAATTTTTATCCAAAATGTACCTGATTATTTCTTTTGTCATGTCTTAGTTATGCTAGTCTCTGTATCCCCAACAAATTTATGTCTTAAGAATGTAGAGACATTTTGTTCATGCGGGCACTGATGGAATTTCTTTTAAGAGCACTGGTATCCCATCTCTGTCTTCCACACTTTTGAGCACTCATTATAGAAGTGGTGTGCCATTGTTACCAAATATAACATGATTTTAGTGAGTTTGTATGTTGATATGATTGCTGAAATATTTTCTAACTATGAGGAAAATTTGGGTTTGTAAGGAAAATTTTCATACAAAGATATTTTGCATGATGGAAGTTTTCCACACTATCTTGAATCTTCCGCACAAATTTGTGTATCCAGGATACCAGGATACACAAGAAATTCCAATCCTGCATTCAGGGTTCGAATCCTGACTAAGACATGAATGAAAGGTTATGTAATTAAGTATGCAATCTGTTTAACATTATGTGAATAAATCAAAATTGAAAATTATAAATGGTTTCCTTTTAATATATATTTATAATTTTTTTTTAAAATTGCAATTTGGAATGTTGCTTACAATGTTATATTTGAATAGATTTGAGAATAAAGTTGGCTAACATTTAATCAACGTAAATAATATAGCTTAATTTTTTTTGCGAAAGTATTCAGAAAAAACAAAGAACTTTCTAAGAAGAGAATTGTCCCTAAATCAACAGTACTCACTATGTGAACTCGGAGATTAATTTTACATCACGTAGGTGCAAAAACTAAAAGTTTTCAAGTTAATTTTTTTCTACAGAATGTGTAGTTCTTTATCCTATAAAGCTGCATTATTCTATAAGTTTCAATATGAATTTACTAAAGTAAAAAAATATAACCTAGAATGTTTGTCACAGTGTGATAAGGTCCGTAGGATAAGACAGAACAGCTTGTTTAACTTCCTTCTGTTAGTCCAATTTTTTATTGGATACCAGTCCTTATTTCTGTAGTGTGTTGAAATGACTTTATAAGTAAAACCCTTCTGGCCGTACTTCGACACAGCTATATATAATTTTTTATAGGTTCATAAAAGTACCTGTTTTGTATCTAATATGTATTTAAAATTTATTAAATGCATATAATTATTGGTAAATTATTTTAAAGTAAGCTAAAAAGGTCATCTAAAACATGCAATTATTAAGTTGAAGTAAATTATTTGAGAAATTTTAGCACAAACTGTGCACAGTTGAGCAAAAACACAATGGATAAAAGTAATGTATTGTACACTTGTGATGAGCATGTGTGGAATATAAGACTTTTTATTTCCAAATAAGTATAAAAATGGCATATTTCTAAAGTAAAGTGTTATGTGTGTGCCTAAATCAAAAAGTTTTGTTCGCAGAAAGAATTTTAGTTGCATTTTGCACTTGTACAGCAAGCTAATTTTGAACCTTGGTGTAAAGCATTCTTGAAGATAGTTTGCGGCCGATGTAAGGTTTGTCGGCTACACTGTTGTTAACTCCATTTAGTTAAGATTCAGAGGGTTAGGTTTAAAGATAATAAATAAGTTGATGACTGCCATAGTATATAAAAAATGAATAAAATGTAATGATGAAAGTATAGCAGTTAAAGATTTATATTTAAAGGTAAATTAAAGGCATTACAATTGTGATTACGAGCAGTTGCGAAACGTGTGTGGTTATGTTTGGTGCACGTCTAGGAATGTTTCTGTTAAGCAGTGTTTATCGGAATCGGCCACTCAGAGAGGCCTCAATGTTGAAGATGTCCCATTGGTTCTGGGATATAAACACTGGAGATGTGGAAATGCTTTCTGTGAAATTCTTGCGACATAAAGAAAGGTGAACAAACTGCAGTGTCGCTCTATGAAATGAAATTGTAGATTCTAATATATAAATTTTCTATAAACTGCTAGTTTTTGGAAATAAATTTAGATGTTTTTGATTTTAAGCCAGACACAATTTTTCTAAATTTTATTTAACGATTTTCCTAAATTATCTACTGTAAATAACATAAAAATTACTTAAATAAATATAATAAACTTAAAATGCATAATACAAAGAAATTACTTGCACAAAACAAAAAAATAATTGTTCTCAAATCGAATTTTTAGATTGATGTTTAGTTCTTTTTTCAGGTTAGTCCAAATTCTAATGCTCATATTGTTCATGGAAGCACACCATTGTCACAAATAGGTGCCACCCCCATAACTCACGACTCTAGAGTGTCAAATATAGGTAATTTCATTTCATTCTCCTTTGCGATTTGCGTTGTACTTGATTTTCTGTCAATAACTAAATGAATCATTTAGCGCCCCGGCCCTTGTTACACAGCGACGATGATGACGATGATTTGATCAGTAAGAAAAAACAAAAAAGAGGCGTTCTGCCTAAGCACGCAACAAGCATTATGAGGTCGTGGTTGTTCCAACATATAGTGGTGAGTGTTTTGATTTCTTTTTTAAAAAGATTTAATACATTTGTTAAATAATTATTGTTTTTTATTGCAATGTTAATTGTGTATTTTAATTGTAGTAAAGTACCCAAATTTGTATTTAGATTACAGTTGTCAAGTGGAAATATATAATTATACTTGTTACTATAAAATGAAAATGTATAATGTTTTTTATTTTTACATTTGTGTTATTTTTATTAATAAATAATTTTTATTTGAATTGTTTAAGAATGTAATACTATTTGTAATTGGTTTTTTTAAAGAAAATAAAAAAGTATTCTTCATTAATTTATTCTTAAAATAAGGCATTTAAAAAAAAATATTTTTAAAGTTTCATACAATTTTATTGGGCTATTCACCAGATTCATGATTAAAAAAGACATTAGTTCAATGTGTTTAGTTTATATTTGACATGAATACATAGGTGACATATATATTAAAAACAAATTGAAATTTTTGTAACTTTTAAATGTTATGGGCCTTAACCTTTATGAAATCTAGTAATTGCAATTTTTTTAAATTTAAAATTTTAAAAACTAAAAAAATCTAATTTCAGGAATTTGTGGACAGTTTGATTAGTAATTTAGAGAACCAAAATTTATTATTTGTTGAATTTTGTGTGGATCTTCATTTTCAATTAGTAAAACTAAAATAGTTTGATTTATAATTAATTTATCATTATCTATTAAAGTTGCATTCCAAATAGACCAAATTGAATTGGAGAGTTATACTTCTCTATTATTTCTATTGAAAATTACTATTTTGTTTTACTATAAAACATTATATTTTGACTAAATTAAAAAATATTTGTTAGGATTACAACTTCACAAACATTCTAAATTTTTTATGACTCTTTCCCACTATGAACTGAAACTTCCCATCTCGTAGGTTTACAATACAGAAAGTATTGTATTAATGTTACAACAATGCCAAATGCCATTTGTCCACATATTTGGCGATTATTCTGAGCTTTGGCTTCTTTGAATATTCAAAGTCTAAATTTTTTTTCTATTTTTCCACACTTTGACAGGCCCAAATTAGATTTTATCTGCAGAATGTGACCAGTGTAAATTTAGAAATGTATTTTTCCTGATAATGTTAATTTTATTGGTAATTAGATGACTGTCATTCAAATGTATAGTTTTTGTAATTTCTTTAAATCTTTTATCTTCTAATTTTTTTTAATTATTTCTAAAATGCTGTTATGTATGCTGAACAAATAAAATTCAACTTGTGAAAATGCATAGTTTTCCCATGCAGATTAGTCCAGTATATAAATAATTACTGTTAGGTCTTCTCTAGTTTGGCTGTTTACAGTTCGAAACTGTCAAAGTTCCTGGTGGGCCTTTCGAGACTAGAAGTCCTTCTTAAATGCACATTACCCATTTTTGTGCAGCTCACTTTGCCATCTGGGGAGTTAAAAAATACTACTTTTACATAGTCGCAATATTTATATAAAAATTCCCTGACTTTTCAAGGTTTTCCAGAAGCTTTTAAAGAAAATTCCAGACCAAAAATTAAATGATTTTTTTACATATTAATCTTGAAGCTGGGAAAAATAAAGTGTTCATAAATAATACCCAAGCAAAGTATGCAAAATCAAAAATTTCGCATCTTTATTATTTTTATGATTTTACATCAATGACAATAAAAAGATTATGACCGGCACTTATGACTAAAATTTTTAGAAAATTTCCCTGACTTTTTCAGGAAATTAAAAAAATTGTTCATTTCTTCTGACAATTCCAGGTTTCTCCTGTTTTCTAGGTATGTGGGAAGCCTGTAACTTGAACCCCTTGCTCTTATGTAAATAGCTTTACATATTTAAGAACATCAGTGTTCAATATAGAAATAAAAAGGGGAAAGGCCCTGTTGGCAGTAAAAGGGCACCCCGTTTTTGAAAAGAACTTTTTGTTTTTAAAAGGGCACTTAAAAAAAAAGTTTGGGGTGGGCAAAGCCTCCCTGTTGATTCATCAGTCCCGTGATCAAACATAAAAAGTTCTGATTTATTGGATGACATTGAGCTACAGCTGCATATTGGGCTATTGTTGACAGTTCAGGGCTTAAACCCATAAAAATTGTTGTCTCTTTATGCAGATACTACTTAAAATCTAAAATTTGATATTTAAAAATTAATGTTAGCCCTAAACACCAAATCTGCAAGTAGCCCTAATCAGACCCCTTACAAAATTGATGAAAAATCTACTTAAATCCAAAATGTGGTAATAAAATGACTAATCTTGTAACCTCGCCCCAAACCATCTTCTCTTTAAAAATAACACAGAAAAACAAACTTAGCATTTTATATGTTGGCACATACAATCAATAGGATGTGTGAAATGCCCTTTGCTCGAAATTACTGCGGAATCATCGCAATTGCACAACATGCGTAGTTAAAAGGATTTTGTTTTTCTACTGTCATAATTCACTTAATTCCAATTTACACAATTTTTTTTATATTAATGCCTTTTTTAAAGACGCTATCGAGATGAAAAAAGGGCGAGCAGGGCGGACTGCCCTTCAAAAAAGTCTAGAGTGAACACTGAGAACATGCTTATTTTGCCAGTTTCAAAAGATTAGTGGAGGTTCTACTCTTCCTCACTCGGGATAAATCGTGCAATATAGATTCTTGTTTATGTTCCAAGTTGTTTTGGGTTCGAATTAGCAGCCAGCATCCAACAAAGATAAGCATACAAAAAATTTAAATTTTTGGTCATAATTCTCAAGCACATCTAGATCTGATCAATCCTAACCCAGATTATTGCAAATTACTTTATATTTTTGATTAGATAACAACATTTTGAAGTTTAATTATAGTGATTAACGTATTTTCTCTTTCAGCATCCTTATCCAACTGAAGATGAAAAAAAGCAAATAGCCCATCAAACAAATTTAACACTTTTACAAGTCAATAACTGGTAAGACTTTTGTAAAATAATTCTTTAGTATAAGCATATCTATGCTATTGCATACCTGCTAACTTTTATGAATTATCCGTACAATGTATGAGTTTTAATCGTTTTGAATAATTAGCTTATACAATTGTAAGGATTCCTAGGGATGTTTTCTTTGTACAAAATGTGCTATTTCTATAGTTAGAATAGCTATAAGAATATAAAACACACCGAAACTCTTTTGTAAACTCTTTGTTTTTTTTATATAATAACTTTGTATGTTTTTAAAGTAATGTAATGTATACAGATTATAAAGCAAGGAAGAGAGTATAAATAAAACATAAATTTACTAGTCTAGCAGATCATGAATTATTTCATATTTGATACCAGTTACAATACACATTTTTTATATATATATGCAGATTTGTTGTAAAAAATATAAAACATATTTGAACTGTTTTTCTGTATGTTATTGATAAGTTAAATTTTCCCCCCGTACTGCCAGGTTTATCAATGCAAGACGGAGAATACTGCAGCCGATGCTGGATGCGAGTAACCCCGAGACGAACCACAAATCGAAGAAATCCAAGACCCAATCCAATCGGCCAGTGCAAAGGTTCTGGCCTGAAAACATCGCCTCAATTCAACCTCAGGTACAAAGTCCGAATGGATCTGAACACAGTCCATCTGGCGAGAGCAATCAGATTACGAGTCCCAGTGACGCTCAGGCGAGCACATCAGGTGAATACTTTGGATCATTGCTTTAAATCAAATTCCTTGGAATACATACTTATAATTTATATTTTAAAACAGAAATACAGGTAGTAATTCATTGTTATTATGAGATTGAGAACCACCACTGCAAAGGGGCTTTATGATCTACTTGGGTCTCGATGTGAACTGGAACGCACCGGAACGGCGTTCCGCTACCTCTCTTTAGGAAAAAAAAAATAAGATTCCAGACTTGGGTTTGATGGCTGATGCATTGCACTGCCACACCCCGCGGAAGGTTACAGTTCCGGTACCTCTATTTCTAGGAATCGAGCACTTAATAATTTTGTACAGTTGTAGGATTAGTTTATATTTTTATACAAGAGCTGTATACTAATTATGTAAAAAACAACTTGCAGGCAATTTTTTACATTCAAAATCATATCACCGATAAACTCAGTTTTTCTCTTAAAAGAGATCATTTGAATCTTCACATTGTAATCTATATAGTCCTATTTGTGGTAGGTGAAAAACAATTATTTAAGTTTGCAGTTAGTTCAGTTTTTGTTTCGATTTTTATTTTCATTCCTTGCAACAAATTTACAAACCTTCAAATGGCTCCCTAGAAACATGAATAAATTGTCACATACTGCATTTGTGCACTAAGGCATCAATATATAGATACATCGCTTAGGCCTACTTGTAGGAGAATTTATTTATTGTGAGCAGAGTGGCAACATAACATGGAAAACCGGGAAATCAGGGAATTACCATAGATTTTTTAAATTCTTGTAATATCAGGGAAAATTTCACAAAAAAATCAGGAACTTTTTCAAATTTGGATCACTAAAACGGCAATTATTATCGTTTATTCTACATAGTTTAGTTTTTGATACACATTTCCTTTTATTTCTGAAAAAGAATAATAAATAATAATAAAAAACAAAGCATGACTGCCTGGGAAACAAAAACTAAGCATGTTGAACTTTGGATTCTAAACAACATGTGCGCGGCTAATGAATATGCGATTAATTGAAGATTGGAATAGGAAATAGGAAACATATAAAACATTAAATTTATCTGCTAAAGAAATAATTTGTAAAAACTTGCTTAAAATCACCAATTTCAGATGAAGAAACAAATGCTCTTTGAGCCATACATAAAACATAATTCTATAAATATTTCACTGCTTTTTACATCCACTGCTTTCAGAGAACATGTTTAATTACTATTATGCCTTCCACACTTGTATAATTTTGTGCTGTATCCATATATTATTTTAATTGAATATAAGTATTGCTCATAATTTTTCATTTATAATGCAATGTATTTATTGTATTATTGTAGCAGGGATACTTTGTATCTATACAAAGCATATATTGCAACATTTTTAAACATAATTGTAAAATCAGGGAACATCTTATAAATCAAGAAAATATCAGGGAACTTTTTTTCCCAGGGTGTTGTTTGACCCGTCTCCGTATAGGTCATTCGCGAGCAACTCATAGATATTTATTGCTCGGTGAAACTGCCCCGCCATGTCATCATTGCCAACAACCTCTCTCCATAATTCATATTTTAACTTCTTGTCCTCGTCTTAGACTTGTATATAATCGCTTTTTTAACACTTCATCTCCCACATTGTCCTATTTATTGAATGATCCACATCATCCATCACTATTTATCTTTTTAAACTATACGGGATTTTTGCCTTTAATTTGAAATTTATTTAGTTTATGTGTATATTTTAGAATTTTAATGTTGGTTTAAAAAATCTAGTGTTTGGCGCAGCTTGGCCATATTTGGCCCTTGTGCCAATAAACCCCAAACAACCAACCAACCAACCCAGGGTTTTGTTACCACCCTGATGAGTGTAAAGATAATTTATTTATAAGTAACAATGGTATACTTTTCCCAATAAATAGAAAATCAATTCAATGCACTAATAATGTGTTTTATTTATGATTTTGATTCCTAGGTATGAATCAGTGCAATCATTATACTGCTGGCAGTAGCACAACTCCAGAAACAGAACACTCTTCCCACGATGGCAACATAAGCCGTAACTGCTCGGATGGAGAAGTCAACAAAGTTCCTTCTGTCGGAAGTCTGGATGACCTGAGCATGAGCTGCAACTCCTCCACAGACGAGGAGGAGGAAGACAAGCGATAGCCACCTCACTCTCGGATACTTCCGGAGACGTTTCTTTCACGTGTAAAGTCTTGAACTCATTACGTTTCTGTCATATTTTTATTGTTGATTTGTATTATTTTGTACATTATTACGTTTGTGTCTGCACTTAAAAGAGCTTATTTAAACAAAAATTCGATGCAGGAATTTGAAAGTCTTGTTTTTTGTCATTTTCTTCTGTATGTTTTATTGCACATTACAAAGATCAAAATGCCAAGTTTTTTTTGTGTTTATTTTTTTATTTTTTTTTATATATATTCCTTTATGTTGACTTATTACGGCGGAGTTATCCTGATAACTTTTACAATTTATTTATGTTTAGGAACTTAATTGTAATTTATATGATGGGAATAATAAGTACTTCTGCATTATACTTTTTGTTGGAAATGACAAAATTATATTAACTTTATATTCATTGTATAATTTATACAAACGTGATATTAAATACTGACAAATGCTGCTTTTTATTATCCAACAATTGTTTAGTTTTTTTTTTGCTTGTATTAATATTTGATCTTTTTCAACATATAAAATGTTTTTACTTGTGTGTTTATAGATATATCACCTCAATTTAAAGGTGTTTTTTTATATTAGATATCCAATCATGTTTTAGTAATAATTAAAAAAAAATCAGTCCTTGCATTTATTTTCTTAATATTAAATAATACTAATATATTGTTGAATTCTAGTTGTGTATGCAATGCACTTTTTATGGATGTATTTTGTGCAAAAATGCATTCATTGTATGTTAAATAAAATGTTATGCACAAGTCAGTTTTCATATTTAAGCATTTTCACTTGAATTTATTTACAAAATTTATAATAATTTTAGTTTTAAACTTAATGGATGCATGCTAAACAAAATATAAAATATTAATATAATCTTTTCATATTCTTTATTTTATTGTGTGCAAAATGTTTTAAATTCCTTTTCTATTGAATGTGCAATGCCTTTAATAACGAGATTGATGTTATTATTGAATTTATATGATTTTTTTATGTAAAAAAAAAGCGTTACAATGAAATTCCTCTATAGTACAATCTGCATCGTAATAAATAAATAAATAAATAATATTCAGTTAACGAAAGTATAATCTCTAATCCACAATGAAATAACTTATAATTCAACTTTGTGATGTTAATATTAAGCTTATGGTGTATGTTTCAATATACACTTAGACTCTAGTAGAGATACCCAAAAATTAAATTGATATTTTAACTTTAAAAATTACTACTTTTTATCAGTACTAATGTAAGTAGAAGATATGAATTTATATCACAATACCACTCAAAAATTCTAGAATGAATATCGTTCTTAGGATCATACATCATTATTGAATTGGGCAATTTTTTTTATCAAAGACAAATTCATAATGATTCTCTAAATTTTAATCCAATCCCACGAGTAAAATTTTTGCAATTGAATTTAGATACAACTTTAATTTGCATGGTGTTTGAGGGTATTTTTCAAACCAGTATTTGGTATCTATGTCAAAGAAGTAGTTTTAAATATGCATAAAAAGAAGTTTTGGACTAATCTGAAATTAACATCGAAATTATAAATATATGTAATCTGGTAATTAGATTCGGTTTTAGTAAATAGTGATTTGGTATTTGAAAGTAATGTTGAATCAATTTTATTAGTTTTATTGATCATACTTTTAATTAATTTGTTTATTAAAATTTTTGAATTTTTGCAAAAACAATCTTTAAACACTTAATTTTGTTTTGATTTGGTGAAATAGTAGAAATTTACCACACTTGAAAATCTAAAATTTGGCATATTTTATATATAATTTTTTTTTATGGATTATTTTAAGAGAACTAAATATTTAACGAATTTAATTTTTATTTACTGATTTATTTTCTCCTGTTATTTGAATTGAAGCAATTAAATTTAACATTGATGATTTTTATAGTTATTTGAATTTTAAAAATTAAATTCAAAATTTTATTTTTATGTTAAAAATATCTTAGCTACCCTAATTTTTTTTTTTATATAAAAACGAAATAATGAATTTGTTAAATAGAATTTCTTATATATTTAACTAAATTTAAATTGTAATTTACCAAAGTTTTTCTTATACAAGTTAATTATATTTTAAAGGCTTAAAAGAAAATTATATTTAATGTATTATACAGCATCGATTATCTTCATAAATAAATTATATAAAATATAATTTAAATTCTTACAATAGATTTTTAGAATGAAATTTTGTATAAGGCTATGAAAATTTGATTTATTTGTGAAATACTAGGTGGTGTACCTATTCTTTAAGTTTTTATTCAAAAATATTATTCAAGAATTTTTATGGTTTTACCTTGGTTATTTATGTAATAACCAAGTGAGACTACCTTAGTGAAGAGATTTTAAATGCTTTAGCATGGAAGATGTGATTATTTCAAAACTTTTGTAGTTTGTAAATATGACCTAGTTTTAAAGAAAGTTAGGCCATTAGACAGAATGCCTGTTTGACAGGAAATGTGGCCACAACAATCAGACTATTGTTATTGTAAAAAGTTTTAATGATCTTTGCATTTTGTTAATAAAATTAAACCCTTTCCATTCACAGAGTATTTCTTTTAATTGTGTGAATATTTTAAACACTAAAGGGTGTTCGAGAATTATTAGATATCTTACAAAATTATGTTAAACAAAAAGTAGGAGTACTGTGTTTTTTTTCTTTGTCGCATATTACTAACATGTTTTCTAAATTTCTGTTTTGCTGAATTGTCATTCACACAATCTTATTGATAAATAGTATTTTTTTCCCTAATGATTATTCCAAGTTGCGAATGGCCATGGACTGAGTTGGGGATTTTATTGAAATTATCGGTTTTTCAACCCTTTAAGCCGTATCCGGCAGAACTTAAAGGTACTTTTCAATAAATCTGGCGCAACTGCAAACCAAGCGGTAATGTGTCAAACTAAACCCTTCAATCAAACCGCGGAAAACATCGTTGAATAGTTTTTAGATCGTTAACATCGCACTAGAATTTTGAAATGGGCTATTGACAACGGTTCAAGTTCTATTCCAAAGAAAAGTCACGGAAACATTGCGTTCCCGGGACTTTCCTTCGAGATAGCCTCGAACCGTCGCAAATAGTCCACTGTGCAGCTCTAGTGAGACGTTTTTAAATCGGACCAATCAAAAGAGCCGTGTTTAGGGAACTAGTGCACGTTAAAACTGTCGTGATCCAAACTTTCTCGCACCCATACAGACGTGTGGTGTGCCAGCTCGGATCTCTTCATCATCTGATCAGGGTACAAAATTACGAGTTAGTGTTTCCGGGTCTTTCCTTCAAGATAGACACTGAACCCTCAGTGGATAAGGCGTTCAGCTACTAATCAGAGGATTGGTGGTTCGAATCCGTGCGATGGACTTGACAAAGAAAAGTAAAAAAGTAGTGATCTTGCGATCGGAGGGTAGTATACTAGAAAAATACTAAAGTCGTCCAGAACATCCAACAAATTATACTGGCGTGTATACGGGACTGGTGCTCAATAAATCTGATCGGGGTTCAATGTACTGACGCCTATTGAGGTTGCGTCGGGTGCCAGCTCAGGTGTTGTCCTCGTCATCTGACCATGGTTCAAAAATACGAGGCATCGTTCCCGGGTCTTTCCTTCAAGATAGGCCCCGGACCGTCGCCAATAGCCCACTGTGCAGCTCTAGTGCGACGTTAATTAAACAAACCAAACCCCTTTAGATACATTCAGAAACGTTGCCAATAGCCCATTGTGTAGTTTTACTGCAACCTTAATTTAACTTAACAACCGCTACGTCGCCGACATTTTATTGACGCAGAAGAACGGATGTTCAAATAAATAGAAGAGAAGCAACAAATTCTTCAGCCTTAAAGAGTTAATCTAATAAGAATCGTAAGTATTAACGAATCGAATCTTCGTAAATTTGAGATATTTCCCGTTATATTACAGTAACATATGATTTAAATCATGATTAATAGTTTTTTCACATCACGAACTAACTTCAAAACCTAACTGCAGATCTATTGAGTTGAAGGTGGGGTGAAGTGTAAACTAACATCTTCAAATAAAATCAAATATAACTCGTGTGTTATGTAAAGATTTTAGTAAGTAAATTTATTATTCTTAAAATGCATACTGTATTTAACGTAAATGATTTGAATTACTTAAATGATTTTTGAAATTAACGAAATTATGAGTTCCTTAATTTAGATTTGAGACCTTGGGACGTCTTTTAGAAAATTCAATTTCAGTATTTGTGGGCTAATATTCGCCGTGCAAAGTGGACTGGTGTACGTTAAATCTGTCATGGTCTAAATGTCAACTTTGGTCGAGGGGAAATTTGATGAGCGCCAACTTAATATTGTTTTCCTTTTCTGACAATGGTTCAAAATTACGAGGCAGTATTCCCGGATCTTTCCTTCTATATATACCCAGAACCGTCGGTATAATAGCACACTGTGCAGCTCTAGTGCGACTTTAATTAACCAATCTAACCATTTTATTTAGCTGATTTTAAAAAGTTTCAAACTAAAAATTTGTATAAAGATTGTAGTCAAAGTTACAGTGGCGTATCAAGTGGTTATTTTCAGGGGGGGCTGAAAATTTTTTGATCAAAGATGTATAATTTGGATTTTTTTTGTAATTAAAATAGTATGGAGTTAATCTATCAAAAATAAATTAATATGTATTCTTTTTTTTGTTTGGACACCTTTAAAACATAAAGTAATCACTAAAACATATTTTAAGCTAAAATATGAATTTATATATGTACTAATTATTAGATTAGTAGTTATTTGAAGGAATTTATTGAAATTTAACCTTCTATAACAAAATGTAATTTTCTAAATAGGAAATTTCAACTACATAATCTGTTTAGAAAATAAAGTATAAATCAGTTGGTTTCATTTCTAAGGAAATAATCACTCTGAAAAAATAACTTATTTAATCATTTTTTTACCAAACTAATTAATTATTTTTTTTTCCTTTTTAATGCTTCTAAAAATAGTCGAATTGAAAAAATACTAATTTTTTTATTCTAATAAGCATAAAAATTATTCATCTTTCAAATACAACAATGTGAGAAGATTGATTTATGAAATATATTTTAGAAAAAAAAATACTAAAATGTTAGGGGGGCTGGGCCCCTTCAGAATATTTCCTGGGGGGGGCTCAAGCACCTCCAGCCCCCCTACTTCCTACGCCTATGCAAAGTTATGGAATGTTACTATATATTTCGTTTAAGTCTGAGAGAAACAATATGCGTCCGAGGTCCGCAAGACCTAACAAACCCACCTCTTATTCGCTTCCTCCCTTAATGTTTAAGCTTATTTGCTCTGATATTTCTCAAAGAGCCAGTCGCGAAACTGAATATCGCTCTATTTAAATGAACGCGCTTATATTTCATTTCATGCTTAAATTATGTTTACAAATCGAAAACCGACGTGTTAGTAACCAAGTTTGTTGATTGGTTGTTTGAATAAAGTAACCCTAAAGCTATACTATAAAGTATTGGCGACGTTTCGGATCTATCCCAAAGGAAATGCCCAGGAACACTTCCTCGTATTATTTTCAATCTAAATTGTATGAGGGGGACATCAGAGATGGCACATCTCTCACCTTACGTATAGGCTTGCGGACTTTAGACAACGACATATTTAACATACACCTGTCCTCTATACACACGGCGGATGTTTTTTGCACCCAATGAGGACGAAACTTGCAAACCCCTGATCACCAGCTCGTTGCCCTTTAAGTCGATATTCGAACTACAACCCTTTGCTTTTGAGTCTAGTACTCTACCGCCTTGGCCATCCACACGCTGGATCTTTATACTTCTTTATTTATATTATATAAGCGAGTTTTTATTAAAAATAATTTGTATAAACATCCTTTGAATATTAAATAATAGTTGATGATCACTATACTAAAAATAATGAAAATATATTTAAAAACGTCAAACTGTTAATATTATTGCTCAAATAAAATAATTGTTTACCAAGTAAGCCTCTTTGTAGTTTAAAGGTAACGTTTTTCTGTCTCAAAACCTACCTAATGCTCCTGGTTCGAATCCTGACCACAATAAGTTATAAGCACTTCAAGCATGAGATGGTTATTGGGCGTAAAATATGCTAATCTTTATTAACCCTAATCTTTTTTAACCCTGTAGCGCTCGCGCTCCTAAATGCAAGGTGAATTGAATTGGAGGCGAGACGAATTGATTGATGACATCACTTACTATTGGGGATGTTCACTTATTGCGTATGAGAGGATTGCAAGACCTAACAATGGATCGAATCGACTAGATGGTTTCGCTCAAAAGGAGAAAAGGGTGACCAGAGGTTCGAGTGGCTGTTAGTTTACTTTCTATAAAGTTATTGTACCGCCGGGGAAAGTACATTTTTTTTTTTACCTTGAGCGAAAGATTTATGAAAATTAAAAAATGGCTTTCTGCTGCGCAATTTGTAAATATATTTATGTATTAAGATGATTGTTTCCTATTATACTCTAGTCGAATGTGTGCTGGTGCTTGGCAGGGTTAAATGAAAAACCAAAGTCGGTTAAAATCGCGATGCGTGGCGTAATAGGTGACGACCCCTAACAAGAATACGTTATCGCAGTCTTACCTTTTCAATTTCGTCCCACCTCCAATTCGATTCGCCTTGGATTGTGTCTCTCAGACCCAGCGCGAGCTCTGCAAAATTAATAAAATTTAACCTAAATTATAAATTGCATAAAAAGGCACATGTGCTACACATGGTATAAAACTTAAAATATCAATTAATCACTTTTACATAAATCAAAATAGAAACGTCTTTTTTGCAGTACTAATTCCAAAAATGCTGGATCTGATTGGAAGAGAGGGGATACCATAATCAGAGGGTTGCGAGTTCAATTCTCGTTGTCGAACCGAACCGCCTACGTTTTGGTTCGACGACAATGCATATTACTTATGTTATGGGGAAAATGTCCTCATGTTGTCGTGGAGTGGAAGTTTGGAGAATAGGGTGCCAGCTCAGGTGTTGTCAAATCTACTGATCTCTAACTGTAATTTCTGGATTGGGCAAGACATTTTGTTGACTTGAAGGATTGAAATTGTATCCCACTTTCATCGCTAACGCAATATTTCGTATATTTTTCATGTCAAAATAAGCCGACATGTATTGCTTTTGGCTGAATTTTTTTAATTTTCTTTTAAAACCCATTTTAACTGCTATCTTCTATTAAAATAAAAAGTCATTCGAAAGTCGAAGTGGATAAAAAGCGAGAGCAAAAACTATATGTTTAGCAATATAAAAATTAATTCTATACGAAGAAAACATAATATTTATATATACATTTAATATTTCTACAACGCTATGGTATTACAAAACATCAGTAAATGACTTTTAAAAATTATTTGGGATACACTATGGCAGTTTTCAATTGGCTTCCACCGCGTCCATAAAGAAAACAAGTTTGAGCCTTCCAGAAATTACAGCTAGAGTTCAGTTGTTCTTTCTAACCATGATGCAAAATAACTAGGCAGTGTTTTTCGATCTTTATTTCGTTTTAGATGCCGAACAGTCGCTAATAGTCCAATGTATAGCTATAGTACGACATTAATTCAACCAACCGATTCAATATCAATCCTTTAAATATATATTAGATTAAATAAGGATTGGAGTTTTTTTTCTAGTGAAATACTTTTGGTGCAATTGATTAAAAACTCTACTTCAGTCTATTATCTCATCCAAGACAGTACATCACACAATAAGATCTCTTCCAAAAATATAAACTGGGAAATTGATAAATTTTTCCAATCTTGTATTAAACGGAAAGATAGGGAAAAAAATGCAATTGATGCTTCGATATTAAATTTTCCCTGCAACCCTTTTACTGATAAAGATTTTTTTTACTTCTCCATAAAACTGCTGCTTAGATAGATTATACTGGCAGATGCATGAGGATAAGATTTATAGCTTTTTTAGAGGGAAAATGCTTCCACTAAGCTTCTAAAAAGTACTTTATCTTAGAATTAATATTTTTTAAGCATCGTTTTCTTCTTTTTTATAGCATCGATCATATAGTATTTATCCGCTGGATATATTTATTAATTTATTATACTTATATTTAAAGAAGAAACCGAACATAATAGAATAACTGTTTATTCAAGTATCGGATTTTCTTTTTTATTGGTAGATTTACAATGGGAGGTTTAGGTATGATTTCCATTTATCTCCTAAAATGATTTTTATGCGATATTCTATCGAAATATTGAGAGTGGAAACGGTTTTGGAAACATGCCTAAACTAAGGATTTAGAGTAAAAATGCTAAGAATGGGTTTTCTTGGAATAAAATAAAATGAAATATAATTTGAGTTTATTCATTTCTATCTAAAGCATTGAATTATTTGTTTTCATTTTTTGTGTGGAATTTATGTAGCAAGAAACTTTGCTGTAGGAAATAGGGTAAAATATCATGTGTGCTGCCATTATAACCCAAATTTAAATAAATCTGGTGTGATGCATAGCACAATTTTGTATTTTTTTTTAAATAAAAAACTACACATTTAAAAGTTGTTTCCGTTTTAGTTTCGAAAATAACAAATTGTCACTTGTGTCAATAATTTGTAAAGCTATTGGGGTAATTTGCAGAGAGTTGTAATATTAAATAGAGAGAACCTTCAATACCAGACTCTCGTAAGGCCGCGGTGTCAACATTGAAAAGAAAAACCAACATCACGTGGTTATCTCTGCCACATTTGGCGTTCAGACATCTGCAGAAGTTTCATATTTGGCGCACTTTCTTCTTTTTTGGTGATAAGGAGTTCTGTTCGTGTTCAACTTCTTAACATATATGTACGTATTTACTTATTTTCAAACAATATGCGCTAAATATTTCCTCTTCATTAACGAAACGAAAATATTTTATTTGTGTTCAATACTCGAAGAAGCGAAACTCTTTATATTTCTCAGGTTTTATTGTTCATATTTTCTTATTGAAGTATACAAAATAACAATTGAAAGAACTTCGCTTATGGTAAATTTTTTACATAAAAACGTAATGCAATTATTTCAAAACTACAAAGTAAGAAAAATCTCCTTAATATATCTGTTAAACTCCCTTAAATTGTGCTACTCGTTCAAAAAAACGATATTTAAATACAAAATTAAACACAAAACCATATTACAATACTTCGATCTCGTTTAGTTCTTAAAGTCGCCAAGGCATGAAGGAATTGGCATTTCCACATATCACGTGGTTTCAATGATGGACACACGGAAATCAGCATTTTTATTCCTCTATTTGTAAAATTACTCTATGGTAATTTGTCTAATTGATTTTTTGATTTTTAAATGAAAACTCGAACCATAGAACATTACGTTAAGAATATTAAAATACAAATTAATTTCGCAATAGTTAACTCTAACCTATTGAGAGGCCTCCGTGGCCGAATGGATAAAGGCGTCAGCTGGGAATCAAAGGGTTCCTCGTTTGATCATGTGCGACGGACTTGACTAAGAAATGTAAAAAAGTAATGATCTTGTGATCGGAGGGTTGCCAGTTTCACTACAAAATACTAGGAATGTCGTCCATAACGTCCACAAAAATTATCGGCGTGTATATGGGACTGGTGCACGATAAATCTGATCGGGTTCCAAAGTTCCGACGTCTATTGAAAGCGTTGGGTGCCAGTTCAGGTGTTTCCTCGTCATCTGACCATGGTTCATGGACCAGGGAGATGTATTTCCCGAAACGTGTCTAGATTTCATGTATTTTTATCGCGAAGTTTTTACGTTTTATTTGCATTTTAATAGTTGATCATAGTATTTAAAATTTTAATTTAAAATACTATGCTTAATTCATCATACATTTTTAGTAAGAATTACACATAACTTTTTTTTTCTAATATTGTATTTACGTATATCTGATTGGTTGTGATCGTATTGTTTTAGTAATAAAACAGAAAAAATAAATAAAATATTAATTTTTAAGGACCAACTTATTAAAATTTTAATTTGGAAACTCCACAATTTTATTTTAGCGAGAATACAAAAATAGCTAATATTAAGCATTTACAAACAATTTTATATCCACATAAAATTTACACCACACATCGCATGACGTCACATTACAACATTATTTTGTGACGTGTCCTACTTATATCTTTCAATAAAAGATTCCCAAATTCAAAGACTATCACGTACCATATTATTACAGACACAAACAAGCAATGCTTCCAACGAAAAAAAAAAAGAAAACACTACCCATAAAAATATGGGAAAAAGTGCACGAAACGGTATTCAATTTTATCACTGAATCCCTACTGCCAAAAAATCCTCAGTGTTTTCTATCAGACGCGAAATTTGTTTTTTATATTTAAGAAAGAAAAGTCGAAGAACGTGCCATCCCGGATGCCATAAAACATAATACCAGAAAGAGACACAGAACTGGGTGGAGTACAGGAACTTAAAGGAATGAGTAATACTTTTTCTTTCAAAGTGATGAAGCATTTGATTTTGCGAACTCAAAGCGGATATCCATCTCTAGTTTGACGAAGTAGAGATTCTGGATTGTCCCTTTCCCTTTTATTTTTTGGTTGGGCTGCTTTTGCTAGACCAGACATACATGGTGGACATAACGTACTCCAAAGCATCCTCGACAAAAGAACTTTGGGATCCATCTTCTTCAATGGAACTTTTTTTCCATCCAATCTCGTCGAATCACGCGATTTCCCGTCACTCTGCGAGATGAGAAAGGGGCGGATAAAAAGAATTTGATGAAATGCATAAGTGTGTTCGGCGAATAATCATAATAATACAGAAAAAAAAGGTTATTTTTTTTGTGTGTGTGTTCGACGAAAATAAATGGCTTTTCTACTATTTCTTCCGTACTTTTTGTCAGACGAAAGAAGACAATGACTCAGACGTGACAAGTAGAAAAAAAAGTTAATACTTTTGGACTTTGAAATGGTTTTCGAAATATTTATTTTGATTTGCACTTAAAATAATGTTTTAATAAAGTGAGAAACTCTTAAAATAAACTTTTTTATCGATAAAAACTACTAAAGTACACTGTTAAAAATAGGTACTTAAAAATAAGAAAAATGTACTCATTTTTGATAACATTCGATGTTTATCATAGCTCCGAATACATAAGTTTCATTGTTTAAAAAGACATGTACTTAAAAATGAGTACAATGGGTAAAAATGAATAAAACTAGCAGTTTCTTGCCTACATAGGTAACATTCATAAATCTCTTTTAATAAATTTCAGCAATTACAACCAGGACTTAATCGAACCCAATCCGCCTACCTGATGTCATCCGCACAGAAGTTCATGGCCTTATCTGTTGTACTACCAGAGCCGACGTGAAGAAGTTATAAACAGAAGTAACGTTAACCTTTCTCAATAGTTAACCATTGATCTCTAACTGTAACTTCTGGATACGACAAGACATTTTGTTGACTTGAAGCCGATGTAGAGGCAACCATGATATGCCCCGCTTTCTTTGCTACCGCAATATTTCGTATATTTTTCATGTTAAAATAAGCCGACGTGTATTGCTTTTGGCTGAGTTTTTTTCTATTTTTTTAAAACCCGTTTTAAATGGTCTGCTATTAAAATAGAAAGTCATTTGCAAGTCAAAGTCGAAGTAGATAAAAAGCAAAAGCAAAAACTATTTGTTTGGCAATATAAAAATTAATTCTATAGGAAGAAAATATATTATTTATATTCATTTAATATTGATATTTATCAAAAGGGATTTATGAAATTTACCTATTAGCATCTACTCTTTTTATTCACTGTACTGATTTTTGAGTACATGTCTATTTCAAAATTAAAACTTGTGTATTGGGAGCAACGATAAGCATCGAATGTACTAAACAATTAGTAAATTTTATTTATTCTTGAATACCTATTTTTAACAGTGTATAGAACTGACTACGAAAATGTTATAATTTTATCCCAAAGTGAATTTTATTAAAGTACAAAAATAAAAAAATAAATGTGAATATATTAAAATGACTCCCAACCTTGATTTAGTGGTTGTAACAACCATTTGGACTAAACAACAATCCACCGAGATCGATCGATCCAGACATCGAATTCCTCACGTAACTCTCGAATATCCGAAAAATTCTATTAATTTGTTTCCTACGTCGAAAGAAAAATAATCCTTTTCAGACACCCAGCAGCAGCCATTCTCGCGACGTGACACAAGCACGTAAGAAATCCGTCGTAAATAAATGCTCAATACATCTCGAAATAAATCCTCATAACTGGGGGAGCGAGCTTGGCACGCTTTCGACAATTTGCGGTTACATTCCTCATTGCCTTTCTTCGTCTTCTTTTCTTCTTCTTCGAGCAGCAATCTTCTTGCAAGAAAAGGGAAAAGCCAACCCAGGGTAATGGTAATAATTCATCTGCGCATTGGAAGACATTACCAGCAACCCAAGATCCCACAAAATCTACTTCTTTTCTCTCCCCCCCCCCCTTTTCCATTCATGTTGTTGTATTATAGTCAGACCTGGAATTAATCAAAGCGACGAGAAGAGCTCAGTAAAATAGACTTGTTGCCAGGTTTGGTGAGTAATAAGATTGCCGTTTAACAAGCTTGCCACGGGGATCGCCGCCCACAACCTCCGAGGAAAAGACGTTGAGTAGTTTTTGCCTCATTTCCTTTTCATCTACAATATATATTTTAGTAAATGATATTAATATTTTCTGCTGTGTTGAATCTGCTATCAAGAACTGAACTGGGTTGAAAAAATATCTTTTTAAGCATCAGGATCATGTGTATTGTAAACAAGATAGTATAAAGTTTTGTGTGGTTAATTAACATCGCACTAGAGCTGCACAGTGGGTTATTGGCAACGGTTCTGAGTCTATCACGAAAGAAAGACCCGGGAACACGTACACATTCACACATTCATACATGCCCCTTGTTATTTTAGAACCATGGTCAGATAACGAGGAAACACCAGAACTGGCACAAAACCCTTCAGTAGACGTCGGGATTTTGGATTCCGATCAGATTTATCGTGCACCAGTCCAGTATACACGCCGTTAATTTTTGCCGATGCTCTGGATGACTTTTCTAGTATTTTGTAGCGAAGCTGGCAACCCTCCAATCAGAAGATCACTATATGTTTTACTTTTCTTTGTTAAGTCAATCGCCTAAGATCGAACCAGGAATCCTCTGATTCCTATCTGAAGCCTTTAACTTCTCGGCCACCGAGGCCTGATAGTAAAAAGTAGATGCTATAATTGACGTTTCCCCCCAAATGAAGAAAATAACTTATTTAAACAAAAAAAAAGTATAAATAAAATTTGAAAAGAAAAATATGGTACAGAATATTACAATTTCTCTTACTCATATTGTAAGACTGCGTTCTTGGATGAGTTTGTCTCGATTTTTTTTTCTAAAAACTATTTCTCATTTCAATTTTAGGACTTCCGTTTCGACTTTTTTTTAAACGTTTATATTCTAATATTTTTTAATAAATTTTCTTTAGGTCTATTTCGCATGAAATGATTAGTATGTGAATACTTATTGAGATGGTATTAAATGTTATATAGATGGCAAATCTGAAATTAATTAAAAAAAAATAATTTTTCAATCATTATTTAAAAAATCAAAACCTTTGACCCTCTTGGATAGATTTGCTTGTTCAATCATAACAGCATTTAAAATACGTTTAAAAGTCTACTTTCTAGAAAGTTTGAGACTGTCTTGAACACAATCAACAAAAACCAAAGTCGAAAAGCAACTAATTTCTTGAAAATTCTATTTAACTCTTCCTTTTTCTCTAGAGAAAGTCTAGTAATAATCGAGTTTCAAAAGTAAAGTTAAGTTTTGGGCCTTAAACCATGTGTGATAAAAATAAAAATTTAGTTTTAAGAATTTAAAAAGAATATAAATTTGTCACGAAATAAATGAGTCAACTTAAAGTCATTAGTCATCAAAAATTAGTCATCTTAAAATCATCAATTTAAACTCCTTATTATTCTGTAGTGGAGAAAATTTTGTTTGTTCCAATGGCGAAATAATTTTTATAAATAGAGGATTTTTATATAAAAGGAAAATATAACGCTTATTTTTAAGATGCTTTATGAACCTTGACGTTAAAATAAATACCAAGATCTGGAATTCGATTTGTTTGAAACACAATGCTTCAAAGAATTTTTTAAAAATCTAAAATGAACTTCAGTCCTTAAAAATTCATAGTTTCAAAACCTTTGCAATTATTTAATAATTTTTCTGAGTTAAAATGTTGTTTTTTATTGCTCATAGTTAACGTTATTGTTTTAAATATGTTATAAAGATATTTTGGTAGGTTGTAAAAACGAAAAAATAATTCGAATTTAAATATGCATTTATTTGATAGAGTAGAAGCTATCCCCGTTTCTGTAAATGTAGTTTTTCTACTGAGAAACAAATGTCGCAAAGAAGATGACATTCAGGGTTGTTACCAGAAACGGAACTTTTCTTCCAATTCAACTTCACATGTTTCTCAGAATCTGATTAGCTGCTTTTTATTGTTGTATTACAGAAATAAATATTAAAAAAAATTAACTAGTATTTTGAATCTAAATATGCATGATGCAAAAACAGTTTAATAATTAAAACACATTATTTAAAAAAATTTACGAGACGGCAAAACTGCAAGTTTCATCATATTCCTAAAATACGGAAAAAGCATTTTGTATGAATTAGGGATTATTTTTAAAATTTCGCAAAAGCTATTTGATATGAACAGTCTAGTTTCAAAACTAGATATATCCATTTTCATAAATTTTACAGGATATGCCAAAAACGATTGGCGGCCACGTACTTTTGGATCTAAATTCATGACATTGAAGGCATTTTGAGACTAGATTCGGGCACCTTTTGGTCAATACCGCTTTGTTATGTGATGTAGTACACTGAGAACTTGGTTAAAAAATTTATAAAAGAACAATTGATTTTGCGAAATACGTGGATCTATCTGGTTTTGAAACTAGACGACTCGCATATTTTATAATAGAGTTTATCAAATATTTTGGTATATGGCAAAAAATGCTCTTTTTAAACCGTTTTTTTCGTTAACTTTGGAAACATCATAGAGTTTAAATGACCGTTTATTCAATTATTGCATATTAAGTTTGAAAATTAAGCAGTAATTTCAGGATAATTATGTATTTTAGTTGATTTTGCTTGTTTCTTAATCCTGAAGAAGCTCATAAAATAAATCCGAATTGCAGTTTCATTATCCGCAATATATAAATCAAATTTTAAAACAAGTTTACAACTAAAAACACAGCTTAATTAAAATAGCATTTGATTTAAAATGGTTTAATTTTTTAAAAATAAAAAAAACATCTGAGCAATTTTAAACTACATATTCTTATAAAATGTTTTTAATTTTAATAACATTCCATAAATAAATATATATGCCAAATATTTTATTGTTTAAAAATTCAAATAGCTACTTAATACACATTTTAGAATAACAAGTAATTATTTGTAGTATATAAATATTATTTGGAGAGATGTAACCTCACTTTAATTTGTGCTACTGCTGTAAAAATTTAGTCGGGAACAACACACGGAAATGGAAGGTATAGAACTAAGATAGTATAGAATGGATCCAATTATTTGGCATTTGTGTAACGATTGTCAAAAATGTTTTATCGTATCAACTAAATAATGTAAACAATGTAACACCAAACAAGCAAGTTTTGTACAAAGCCGTGCTATAAGTTACTTTCATCTTTGAAAATGTGTCAGCAAATAGTTATTCGTTTCTGAGTAGTACTTAGCACCTCTAGAGTTTATCAAACTAAAATATTTTTAAAAATACAGGTTGATTAACTCACACAAGTGCATTTATAAAAACCAAAAAATAAATTCGCATTTTAGAGAGAGAGGGAGAAAAAAGAAAGATTCCAAAATACACACTTTATTCTTACAAAGTGCTGCAGAAATCGTTCTCTCACAAACTTCATTTCCAAGATCACAAAAAAACCAAAATCATCAGATATTCTTCAAAAACGGCGACGACAAATTAATTTACTTCCTTCGAAATAAAAAAGGGATTTGCTTTCATCTTTTCCCTCGTACCCTCTTTTAAAAAAAGAAATCTTCAAAGGCCCCCTTTCACTCGACCTCCCCCCCCCACTAAACAAATACAAAACAAACTTCGCCCTCTGATCAAAACGCAATTTCCACCATGTAAATGAGATCCCAAACAGTTATCATCTTTCCAAGCGCATTCAAATGTTCCTTTTGAATCCGAGGCCCCAATTGTTCCCCTTTTTGCATCTCTCCCCGATATTTAAATAAGTTTTCTTGCGAGAAATGAATCGACAAATAGTCGGGGGAATACTCAAATTATTAAGGCCCCCCTCTACTCAGCAAGGAGTTGATAGAATAAACACTAGTTTTCGCTTTTCGCTCATCTCTGGAAATTACTTAAAATGCTCTCCGTTTCTTTCCCGAAGATGTATATTTTTCCTGCGGATTTCGAATCCCAGGCGGAAAGGCAGTTTATGGATAAATTATTCAAGGGATCGGTTGATTGTTCTTCTGGATTTAGAAGGAAGCGGAGTTCGTGCTTTTCGGAGTTCCTTCAGAATTTGTCCGTTCCCGTGAACTTTTCCTGGAGTTTCTAATTGTGTGCTAGTTTGTGGGTCCTGGTGTTAACTAGGCTTTGAAAACGGATGCTTTTGTGTACATAAACCCGAATTATTTTAAGTGAAATAAGTCGCTATGTTCGACGTTTTACCTTAAATATATACTTGTAAAGAAACGACGCAATTGAAATACATTTATGGTACGTGTACTTGTTAAAAAACAAAATCTCCAGTTTCTTGTAATGAGATTTTTGTGGTGTATAGTATCACACAGCATTTAGTTTTTGTTACATTTTAAATCATACTTAGATTAAGTATTTGAAATCCAAAAGAATTTCTTGACTGATTTCTAAAAGAAATATGACCTCAACCAGTTGTTAAGTTATAGAATGGAAGAATGAAAAGGTTTGTTTTAGGAATTGTTAAGAAATTTAAAAACCACCGCTCTTTTATATTCTAGTGAAATCGGGTATCGTTGATGAAAGAATATTTGTTTTATGTGCTAGTTATTTTCTAAAAAAATAAATAAATGTAAATATTAAATAAATATTTTGAATTTACCAAAAGTTTTGCTTTCATACAAGAAAAAAACCTCACACTTTTTTCAGAAATCGGAAATCGAAAATTAACCTTATGGTCTGTCAATCAATAATTTTGTCCTTACACCTCCAAAGCCTAGTAAATCGAAGAACTTTATTGGGCTATGATTTTAACTATTGAGTTACTATTTAATTAGGTGGCGGAGAGGGGGGGGGGGTGCAAGTGCTGAGCAGTGATCTCGCATTATAAATAAGAAGTTCTGAAAGTGAATAACTTGATTAGTGCATACATTTCATGACGTTAAACTGTTTAATAGACAAATACAATATTTTTTTTATTATTTTTACAAATATTATAGTTTGTATTTGTTTTTTCGTTTTTATACACAACATATATGAAAACGCAACCATTTGCTGAAACTGCAAGCTGTCGGAAGTTGGCATGTCAAAAGACAAACGAGTTTAAAATGCTCCTACCACGTAGGGTCGAGGTGTATCGTCTTTGAACGTTTGTATTTCTGTTCTGCTACGTGTTCGTAATCAGTAATGTCTTTTTGGTTTTGAAAGTTAGATGTTTCTATTGCCCTGCTGTAGTTGTGTGATATAGCCAAAATAGCTGAGTCCATCGTTTCTATTTTAAGATCCCTGTGAAGTAATTCGTCCATGACGTAACATGGTGCGTTTGTAGTCCTTCTGAGTGCTTTGTTTTGAAGTGTTTGTAATTTTTGTTTGTGTGTTCTTCGGATTGCAACCCGAGCCGGATAGGCATGTAGTAGAACTGGTTTAATCATTCTCACACTTTTTTTCGAATTTCACTAATGACTTGTATATCTATTTAAGTGATAAAAAGTGGAAATGTAATAAATGTGGCTATAACTCTATAGCAGTATCTATACGTCTATTGATATCTATGGGACATATAGGCATAGACTAGGTACCATTCTAGGGTTAAATTTAGAATTTTATTAAACAATATGATTAAGTTTGTGATGTAATATGTTATTAATAGACATATCTCAAATTTAATTTTAAGTTGAACTTTATCCCTATAAAAACAATGAGAAATATACAAATATATTGCTTTTTAATTCGATATTTTAAGGTAAGTTAACATTATATTAATATTAATTTAAGGTAAATAAATATACCGATGTTAACTACAAAATTCCAAAACCCAAGTTGAGTTTCATGAATTAAAACCGTAATGCAATGTATTGAAATAATTAATAATTTCAAGTAGAGTTTTTTTTGTTTAGCAGGTCATTAAAATATTGTACATATTAGGCTATTAACATATTTTTTAAATATAAACAATACAAAAACAAACAACTGCAAAACGCTGGTTTAAATAAATGCAAACAGGTCGCGTTATCCAATCACAGGTTAAGAATTTTATAGCGTGATTGTGCTGCTTTTGATTAAAACAGTTTTATAATAGTGCTGTAACTAGCCGGGCATAAATTTTTATCTGAACACATTTTCTTCAATAGTACTCTGTACTACGCGAGTAATTTTTTTTTGTCATTTTGCTATCTAATAATTTTAATCTATTTTTAAATTAGAAGTATTATAAATTGAGAAGGCAAATAATCAATATGTAAATTTACTGAAGTAAGTTTTTTTTATATGCTCAATATTTTTCTATTAATTTTCCAAATCTGACTGAATAAATTTATTATTGACTCAAACGGAAACAAACAAGTCATCAAGGGGTTGAATGAAAACCAAACATGTCAAGTAAGGTTTGTTTCATAAGCAAATATGTCCAAACTTTGAATTAATCAGTTAAAAATAATTTTTGATCTCATACATTTATATGGGGTGTTTCTTATATCCAAAGTAAGGGATTTGATAAGTTAAACTTAAAAAATTTCTTGGGTAAACTTTCGAAAAAAGTTTTTGCTCTTTTTCTTTCGACTTGCAATCTGAATGACATGTTTGCTTTTGCACGCACGCTCCTAAATCTCAAATAAAAATTCTTAAGACAAGCGAAAAATAAACACTTGTATTTATGTTTTAAGATCACAACCACAAGTATTCTTTTCGTTAAACTACACCCCGTCCACAGTCATTCATTTTAATCACATCACATGAAATGACATTTACTAATTTGCTTCCAACTTCATTCCATAACTTCCAAAGTGTTCTATTTTGCGAACGTCAAAGACGGAGAAACTTCTAGACATGTCTGATGTTTTACGTGGAAATAATTAATGCGACTTGCCTCATCACGACTTGGCTTTCAAGAATACTGTGGGACAGAATTTCAATAAATTATCAAGAAAGATGGAAGTGTATGTACAGTTGAGAATTTCAGGCATTTATTACCTGACATTTAAGACGTTGATGATTTTTGAGTGCCGAATACAGAGAGAAAATCAGTTATTTTACGAGGTTGAATTTTAATTCAGTGGCGAGTAGAAAATTAAGGTTTCTGTAAAATATTCGAAGCACTTTCAGAAATAACTCTCATTTCGATAATTCTGTGATAGTCAAGGCTACTTTCGGTATGTTTGACGACCATTTCGTCATTCGATCACGTGACCTTTTCTTTCATAAGCAAACATGTCAAAATAAAAGACAACAATAAAAAACAATAAAAACGTGACAAGAATTCTCGAATTCTGAATGAAAGTCATTACTCGGATCCTTTTGGGTGCTTTTCTGTGTCATCAGCTCATGTTTGTTCCTTATACTTCTATTTTTAGAATTCAAATAGGCGCTGGACTGAGCAACGAGAGGTCTGCGTTTCGAGTAAGTCCAACGATAATTGAATTATATTATTTAAAATAATTCTCATTTTTAACGAAATAAATTTCGTTAAAAAACGACAAAATGTATTTTCTCAGTTTGACGAAATACTTAATCGAAGCACATGGCAGGCGTCTGTTTCGTCCAAAATGACAAAAGTTTCATCAAATCTGGGAATGCATTTTTAGCAGTGAATGTAAAATGTAATCTAAAGGTCATATAAAAAAGGACTGTGTAATAGTTATAAGTATAATTATTTAAAGTAATGTATAACTTTCCAAATTTCAAAAGAATATTAGTTAGCATCTATAACTCAAATAATCAGTATATTATGCTTATTAAAATTTAAAAAGAGATGAGAGAAAGAATATATAGGAAAATTATTCAATTAGCTTAAGATTAAAAATTATCGTCGTGCCCCGCCTTGGTAGAAGATTGGTTGGTTAGAAAACGTTGCACTGAAGCTACACAATGAGTATTAATAACGGTTTGAGATCTATATAGAAGGAAAGACCCAAGAGCACTGCTTCGTAATTTATAACCATAGTAATGACAACCTAACTACCTAAACTTCCATACCACAGCTCACGTCAGGACATTAACCCTCTAGTGCATAGTGTAGCATATATGCTACTCAACTTTAAAATGACCGCTAGTTGCATCTATTGAGTTTTATGTTAATTATTATAGTATTGTCACGTAGGGAACCATGTGTCTAGTTCTTATAACCGCCGCAAGGTTTCTTTATAAAAATGATTGTGATAAAGGCAATCAGTTGCTTAGAGATCTGTTGTTCTAAAACTAGCTCGTGAAGGTGAAGTTTTAGAAGATTGTTTTATTAATAATAAGTATAATCTGACTCTACAAAAAATCCTAACTAATACCAGAGGTATGTAGATTGTATTCAACTATATTTTTATACTTTTTGAAAATTATTTTAGTAATTACATATAATGTTGCATGTACGATACACGACGGTTTTAATTATTTATTTAATTAAATAGGTACTTAGTACTTTTTGTATATTTTTTCAGCGGTCCAGGGGCAAAAAGGAATAGACCTTCTTTTAGGATTAGTGGCGGCAATTGTGGCTAAAAGTGGGGAGGGGGGGGGGGGGGTAATACGAACAAGAACAGTGTGTATATGCGGGGGGGGGGGGGAGAGTAGAAATTGTGGCCACCCTTCCTACTGTTGAAATAAAAAAATATATTATATTAAATATTGCGCATTTAAAATATTCTCCCTATTTTGTGTTATTTAAAGTATACAAACTTATAATACATTAAAAAAATATTTGATAACATAATTTTTAAAGTGTAATTTTTTTCGTGTCGTTAAATGTAAAAGCGGCCTAAGGCCGCTTTTACATTTAACGACACGACACCGATAAATCGTGAACGATCGCGAAGGGACGACACAACGTTTTATCGTATCGTCTGATGGTCAGTTTTTCATTGCACCGATATCGTTCGCCGAAAACGACTTTTTTTACATTCAGTGCGTGTTCGTATGTTACCGAGAGAACATTTATTCTCGATATATGGCGCATCGCAACAAATTACATGATAACAAACTGCGATTCTTGTATTTGCTGTATTTAAGGAGAAAGAAAAGATCAATAACATAACGCTTCTGGGTGCATGATATCTTCAAAGCAAGACATGTTGAAGGAGATTTTTATGTTTTATTTGAACGTCTACAAAGATCTAGAGCTAACCACTAGAGCTGCACAGTGGGCTATTGGTGACGGTTTGACTAAATATTGCCTTCCATGCCTTTTCTCGAGCAATCTTGTTCTTGTAAAATTCATCTCGCTTATCCTAAATACAGGTCTTTACTTCCACTAATTCACACAAGTTCACAACATCGAACTTAAAAGCCATATTGATAATATAAATAAAAAAAAACACAGTAGACTATAGCAGACGGCAACAAGTTTTTCGGAAACAAACTCAAAATGTCGTCACGATGAAGTAGGGAAGGCGCGTGCCCACGATAAAACGTTCCGATAAATTGTATCGTCTGATCGGCAACGACAATATCGTTATCGTATCGGCTAGTGAAAAAGCGCCCGGCTTCGTATGTGTATTTTGCGTACCCCGATATCGTGCCGCTAAAATCGTATACGATTTATCGGTGTCATGTTGTTAAATGTAAAAGCGGCCTAAGGTTGACAGATTTGCTACGAAGTAACAATACGTCGTCCGAACTTTCCTGCAATTTCTACGGCGTATATAAGGAACTGGTGCACATTAAGTCTAATCGGGGTCCAATGTCCTGACGCCTATTGAGGTTGCGTCGGATGCGGGATCAGGTGTTGTCTTTGCCATATGACCAGGGTTAAAAAAAAACGTGAGGCATTGTTCCCGAGTCTTCCCCGAACGGTCGCCAATAGCCCAATGTGCAGCTATAGTGCAACGTTAATTAACTAAAAATACTAAACCAACCCATCAGCATGCGAATCTTTTTGGTTAACGTGCGCTGAACTCGCAAACCTCCTATTACGAATAGTTCGCCGTTCTTACAACCCACTATCTCAGGGGCCTTTTTGGAAGAAGAAAGGGTTATATCCATGGTGGCCATTTTGAATTTTGCTAAGCTGTAAAAAAAAATTATTATTAAGTAACGAGTTTTTTTTAAAGAATGTAAACTAACAAGGTTTCGAATTAATTAAGTGAATTTCTCTAGGGTAAAACGATCCAAGTAAATTTCCCTTTCTTTATAATTTTAACTTCAAAAGTAGCGTTCCTAATTCTATTAGGCGTCACTTCTTATATTTCATTTTTATTTTCTTGAATATTATTGTTTTTCTTTGGTGAAAGAGAAAATACATCGCTTGTCTCTAATACTAATATTTATATCATTATATTTACCGAAGAGAAAAGAATCCTGACCAATTACGCAGCTGAACTTAAAATGTAATTGAGGCAATGTTTTATTTTTGAATAAGCTTAAGTTGTTATCAAAAGTACAACATAAAGGTTTACAACGACATGTGATTAGTCTACAACTTTTTTCTTAATATTTATACTGTTAAAAATTGGTACTTTAAAATAAGTAAAATGTACTCATTTTTGATTACATTCGATGCTTATCATAGCTCCGCATACATAAGTTTCATTGTTGAAAAAGACATGTACTCAAAAATGAGTAAAATGAATAAAAAGAGCAGTCGGTTGCCTACATAGGGTGCTTTCATAAATCACTTTCAATAAATTTCAACAATTGCAATCAGGACTTGCAGAGAATCAAACCAAATCCACCTGATGTCGTCCGCACCGAGGTCCAGGGTCTTATCCGTTTACCAGAGCCCGACGTGAAGAAGTTATAAATAAAAGTAATGTTAAAAAAGTGTGGCAAAAGTAAGGGAAGTAAGATAATTGAGTCGTAATAACTCAGTTTCCATAGAAGCAATCGATATTAAATAATGTGGAAAACCATCTTGCGAACAATTATTTTAAGTGTGCCAGGTCGCTTTGTTAAAATAGCTTAAACAGAAGCTGATATTAGCAAAATTAAACCATACTGCTTATTTTTGCGAAAGTACGGTTACTTAAATTTGAGTACGTCATCGCTCATTGGCGCTGCGATTTTACTTAAAGAAAAAAAAGAGTACGTCTATGTACTCATTTTAAACAAATTTTTTTTACAGTGTATTTTAAGGCTTAAAACCAATTTAATTAATTAAGATATGTATAGCCAGAAGCACAAACTAAATCCTTTTAGTAATATATACGAAACAAGTACAAATTTCATAATAATCGAAAAAGTATTATTCAAGGTTCTAAAAATATAATGCTATTGTTGGCTGTTGTGGATAGGGATATGATTTATTATAGATAGCTGGAATATAGAATGTTATAATTAATTTTTTTTGGTGAATAAAGAAAATAACTTTCATAAAAATATACAAATGGAAGATGGATGGTAATTTTTTATGACTATAATGAATCTGACGTTTTTTTGAAGGTTTAAAGTGTTAATTCATTTTTTTTTTCGTTTTTGTAGCTGAAACAGAGTAGAGAATTCTGTAAGGGACTTATTCAATGTGTGAGGTTAAAATAAAATTGTGTTTTTTATCCATTTATAGAAAAAAATGAATTAAGGTTGTTTTGGAACAGTTTTAGGGTAATAAGGATGACTTGCATGTATTTTTTCTATGCAGTTTTTATTTTCGAGTTAATTAGGTTAATAAATCATTGAATATATATATGTGAATGACACTGCAAAATAATTTTTTTTTTTTTAGTTTTCATGGATTTTTAAGAACAATGTTTACGTGCGAATTTGTGCTGTTAAAAACGTCCAAAATGCAAAATGTCAAAAAAATTAAAATTTTGTAAAAATAACAAAAATTTTAAATTTGTGTTGATATAGATGATTTTTTTTGTGCTGAATCTCGAAAAAAATATATAATAAGATCAAAATAAAAGCAGTTCTGTTTTATCGCTTAAGGATAAATCGCAATAAGTGGTCACATGATTTCTAGTTCAATACATTGGTAACAAGTTAAAGTGTTGACAGGGTGTGAGGAAATTGCATACACAAGAAAATTAACAGAAATGGGAAGTATTATGTGCAGATAGTAGGACCATACAGCAAGGTATTTTGGTCCCTGTCTAGAATATTTAAAAGCGGTCGAATCTGTAATAATAATGGCAATTTACTTGCACTTTGTCTTACAATAAGTTAAAGTATTGGTGATCGAGGATAAATGGGAAGAAGGGGGGGGGGGGGGGAGTGGGGGGGGGGGGTGTCAGGACGGATATTTTGTTATTTCAGAAATGCCACAGGAACAATCGGTACTAGCGAAGCCAACTTATTTTTCAGCTATCGTTCTTTGAGTTACCGATCACGCTTTCTGTGTATTTCAATTACCGAGAAAGTAACATATAATGCGAGCCGTGTAGTTTCAAAACCAGCCAGATTTATTTTCACAAATTTTGCAGGAAACGTCATGAACGATTGACAGTCACATAATTTTGGATCGAAAGCCATGACTTTGAACGAATTTTAAGTCTGGATTTCGACACTTTTGTCAATACCGCTTTGCATGTGCATTGAGAGCTTATAAAAAATATATTAAAACACGATTTTGCGAAAAGTGTGGATTTATCTGGTTTTGAAACTAAGCGACTTATGTATTCTAGTACGCTGAAGAATAGGATGACTGGTACTGGTGACCGCATATCAAGTCAATGTTAACATTTGTAAGAAAATGCATTCAAATAATAAATATCTGAACATATCCTAACATACTAATCATGAAAAGCGACAACTTAATACAAAATTCCATGGAAAATCTAATTAATTCCATAGCGAATTAAGCATGCAAATAACTCAAATTCAAAATATTTTGAAAATGCGTAGCATAGAACAGTTCATTGTTTAAGAAAATATATTAGGAGTTGAGTTGTCTTCCTCAACCACTTTGTGCCCACGTATATAATTTATTGGTTTTAAAATTCAATATATTACTCAACTCTGTTCCTCCTATTATAATTAATGCCATTGTAACAATATTCCACTGAATAGATTTTTCTACAAATAAACTTTGTCAGTTTGATTATAAATTATCTTGCGCATTATCATTGAATTAGTACGCTCAACCCCGTTATTATCAAAATTATGAACAAGTTGTTTCACAAAAATGGATTTCGAATGGAATTGTTAGACTTCGCAGTGTTTCAAATGTATACTTTGTGTTATGATAATAGAAAGTTTCTATAATTTAATTAACTATACTCGAGGACAACCTAAGTTGAAGCGGAAGCTATGATATGCATAAATATTCAATGGCTTTAGGCGTAACTTAGGTTGTCCCCGAGTATAGTCAAATTATTATGCAATATTTATGAAAGCTGTGCGTTCTTTGTTTTTTTAAATGTTAAAATTTCACTCTCAAGTTCTCCTCATTACTATTTCAAATGTGTATTAGACTGAAATACTTTTTATATATGAGTTGCAGAGGTCAAAGAAGTTATCTATATGCACTTTTAACAATTTTAGTAGATCGTAAAAAACTGTCAAATTGTTAACACATAATATTTTTTTGTTGCAAAAATGAAGAATTTTTTGTTATGAAAATGTGTAAGTTTTCAGATTAATGAATAAGTTATTGGCAGAAAACATTAAGAGAACAACCATAACATTGAACGCATTACTTTCGAGATATGAAGAACGAGATAAAATTCAATATTTTTCTATGTGTAAAATGTAACAATTTTTGGTATTTTCATCAAAAGTGAGGTATTTAGTTTAATCAAATTAAAAATGTAACACATTGTTATCTGAAGCTGTTTATTGAAAAATATTACGAGGCAAAACAAAGTTTAAATAGTTAAAATGGTGTAAATGACATTGGCGTTTTTAAAAGGATAAGCCTCGATGCGATCTGAGTCTTTAGTTACTTATTTTTGTTAATCCGAGGATTGGTGGTTTGAACCCGTGCGATGGACTTGACAAAAGAAAAGTAAAAAAGTAGTGATCTTGTGATTGGAGGGTTGCCAGCTTCGCTACAAAAATACTAGAAAAGTCGTCCAGAACATCCGAAAAATTAACGGCGTGTATACGGGACTGGTCCACGATAAATCTGATCGGGGTCCAGGTCTTTCCTTTGAGATTGACCCCGAACCGTCGCCAATAGCCCACTGTGCAGCTCTAGTGCGATGTTATTTAACAAAACCAAAACCAATCCAAAACCAAACCTGTTACTATACTTTTATTCACTTACTTAGTAACGGGTTTGGTTTGGTTAAGTCGCACTAGAGCTGCACATACTTAGTAACGGGGACATCATATTTCTAGTAGTCTCAAGTAGGATACATTTCTGAGTATAAAAGGTCACTAGACATATTATATGTGTAAATTCCTGAGACATATTATATGTGTTTGCAAGCTCACAGGTGCCAAGCCCAACAAGGAAAAATAGCATAAAACTTTCAATAAAAGTCTTTTATAAAATCGTGCCTTCAGTGGTCCAGTGTAGAAAGGCGTTGAGTTACTAATAGGAGGATTGCTGGTTCGAATCCGTGCGATGGATTTAACAAAGAAAAGTAAAAAAAATTAGTGATCTTGTGTTAGGAGGGTTACCAGGGTCGCTACAAAAATACTAGAAAGTCGTCCAGAATATCCAACAAATTTTACTGGCTGCGACTGGTGCACGATAAATCTGATCGGGGTCCAATGTACTGACGCCTAATGAGGTTGCGTCGGGTGCCAGCTCGGGTGTTGTACTCGTCATCTGACCATGGTTCAAAAATACAAGGCATTGTTTTCAGTTCTTTCCTTCGAGATAGGCTCCGAACCGTCGTCAACAGCCCACTGCGCAGCTCTAGTGCGACGGTAACCAATGCAAACGAAACCTTTATAAATTCTTCATGTAACCTTCATGTTGCACCAAATACTATTATAAAATCTGCAGGTTTGTTGAAGTTTTTAATTTTTCTGCATAAAAACACAGCATGTTCATTTTAATTATTTCAATGCTAATTTTTATAAAATTGAATCTTCATAAAACATGCATTTTCACAATTTTCATGAAGGTTATATGTTGATTTTTTAGGTGGGAAGTGCAACATTGCACATGGCTTTTTTTAACCCTAAACCTTATCCGAAACACATTTTCCCCATAACAAAATAAAAGTTCAGTGGCAGGTAGATAAGACACAATTGACGCAACAAAAGAAAAACCTGAAACCTCGTTTACTGATAATCTCCTCGAACTTCTTCCTGTAAGTTACTAATTAACACCGAGACAAAATTTTCCCTGGAACATAATTCAGACAATACAAGACTTTCCTGGTTCCGCGAAAAGAGTTAACCATCTCTTTAGCTGTGGATGCTGGAATATTAAAAAGCAATTTAGGCGTCGGCAAATGAATTTATGCCTGAGCTGAGTGCCGAGACAGAATGCAAATACAAAATTATCCCCTGACTAATAACGAGGCTTACCTGCTGAACAAACTTGCCGATGTCGAAGAATGCTGTTCACTTCGGGCAAGGTGCTCAGCCCTGTAATTGTGTTAACGCCCGGGCAGGCGGAGAGGTCTGCCAATAAAATGTGAGGGTATGTGCGACCGGGCGTTTATTTTCGAAAAGGGAGAATAATGGGGTTTATGCACAGGGCCTTTAGCTTCAGATTCCTGTCCTTAGAATAAAGGGACGTTTCTTGGATTTTGTTTTCTTGGTCGCTTATATAAACTTTGCTTTAGAGCTACATAATGGGTTATTGGTGACGTTTCGAGTTTTTGGTTTGATTTGTTTAATTAACGTCGCACTAGAGCTGCACAGTGGGCTATTGGCGATGGTTCGGGGCCTATCTCGAAGGAAAGACCCGGGAACGATGCCTCGTATTTTTGAACCATGGACAGATGACGAGGACAACACCTGAGCTGGCAACCAACGCCTTCAAGAGACGTCGGGACTTTGGACCCCGATCAGATTTATCGAGCATCAGTCCCGTATACACGCCGATAATTGTTTTGGATGCTCTGGACGAGATTCCTAGAATTTTGTAGCGAAGCAGGCAGGTGACGTTTCGGGATCTATCCCAAACTTCGAGCATGGATCCTTTATAGTAGAAGAGTCATGAGATAACTCTCGCTAATACCAAAGTGAAGCCAACATGTATGGCCCAAAACACGTGGTTAACTTCGTCATTCCATTCATAAATTTTCGCTGTTAAGTTACACATTTCCCAAGCCAATCGCGAATATTTTTTCATTCATAATTTTGAAGAGATGGCACATGATATGGGCCTTCCGCTCTGGGATGTAGGTTTCACGATTATGACGTCATATTTTCTCTACTACAGTCCACATGATTCAATATCCCAAAAGAACAGTGGCGGCCCGTGGTCGAAACTTTTAGTGCAGCCGAAATCATGTGCCCCCCTCCTCCCACTTTCCTCATACAACCATACATGAACGGAAATTCTTTATTATTTACTACTCAAATAAAAGTTTTCTTTCAATTTTTAAGAAATGATAACACTCGAAAAAAATAGAAAACACTTAATTTTTGAAAATTACATTAATTCTCCTTTCTTTTAAACTTGCGAATCGGTCAATTTTAATATTAACTTAAGTAACGCAACAACAACACACGTGTAAACTTATCACGAAAACTATTTCCGTTTGGAGAGATTCTTGGAAATTCTCGGTTCCAGCTCATCCCCGCGACCCATGCACGATTCAATCTGTTTATTGAATTCACAAGTGCAGCCGAAGTCGAAAAATTTATTTCGGGCAGAATCTCGCCACGGAGGCAGTGCATTAGCATGGAGTACTATCTCCGTACTATGTAGAGGTTGTCACGGCAATGATGCAGCCGATTCCTGACTTCGCTTTTTGGCTGCAGTTTTGATTGAATGGAGTTTCCCCCCCCTCCTTGTTTTTTACTTTCCGTACGTTTTTTTTTACCGTAGAAATGTTATCTTCATTTTCAGTTTTAATCTTCATATAAGATAAAATAATCCTAAAAAGTAAAAAATAATTTTTAATTTTACGAATGAGTTGAAAAAATTGAATTATTGAATATAAATTTTATACTTGATACAATTATTTGATATCGGCACCAAAATTTAGGTATAATTTTTGTAAATTGGCACCAACATAAAAAATTTGTACAAAGTATAAAATTGATATTCAATAATTCAATTTTTTCAACTCATTCGTAAAATTAAAAATTATTTTTTACTTTTTAGCGCATTTTCCTTCCAGTCGGTTTTCCTTTTTTCTAGAAAGATTATTTTATTTTTCCCTTTTTTGTTTTTAATATAGCAGGGGGCTTCGCCCCTTATTATTCAACAAGAAATTCAAGTAGCAACTTGTGCTCAACAATGTATATTATAAAACAATCCTTATCAATGCCAATAAATACTGGTTAAACGGAATGGCATTGTAGTACAACTTCTGTTAAACAATGAAAATATTATGAAATCGGATAAATTGTCCAGTTAACAAGCTCCGGTTAATCGTCATCTCCGGATATGTAACAGCTGGATAACCGATTATTTTTTGCAGATTTTGCCTAAGTGGACTTTTCTCTATCCAACAAAAAAAAAAAAGAATTTTCGAAATCGGACAATATTTTTTTTCAAACGGTCCGGTTAATTGAAAATTCCGGATAACCGGATATTTTTTTCAAATTACTCCCAAGTAAAACATCCCCTATCCAACAAAAAAAAATTGTACAAATATCTGAATTGGAACAAAAAATTCTGCGCGAACATACATAAACAAAAAAAATACATAATGGTCTAATTGATAACCTCTCGACTTGGCGCGCGATTTGGCGTTCTTAATTTAAAATTTCTGGCGGTTTTCTTTTGGAGTTTTTTGGTTGGCGCGCTGTTCAGTCGGTTAAAAATTAGTAAAATATACTGATATACTGCGACGTTATTTCAACTAACCAACTTTGGGTGTTTGCAGTATTTTGATTTTATTATTGCTTCTAGAATTGGTTTTTAAATAAAGTTCGATCTTTCTAGAAAATAATTTTTTTGTTAATAAATTCCTATTAAACAAACATTTATATTGTTACAAAATATGTGGAATAATTAAAAATATATATGTATATCAAAGAAAAGAACAGACCACTTCATCTGAAAAACTTATTTGCATTTTTGTTCTGCATAGAAAACCTCCATAAATAAGTTTACGAAAATATTTATTCAATGGAATTATTCTTTCTTTTATAGAATGGAATTTGAAAGTTATGCTTAACTCGTTTTATTTCAAATTTATAAATTAATTTTTTTTTATTTTTAGTTTAAAAAAAGTGCATCATACTTTCGTTTTTCTAAGTGTTTAATTTAGCTTGAGTAACATTAGTAAATTGTTTCAATGCTCCAAATAATAGATTAAAAAAAATTATAAAATAGGATAACACCCATTTTATTATTAGAAACTTAATACCTTTGTAGTAATTTAATTTCTAGAAAGCATTTTATGCTTTTTTTATATAAAAAAAATAGAGTAATCAACCTGAATTATTGCTGTAGTCAAATTTAACATAAAAATGAAGCGACCATTTAAAAAGTTTTAATTAAAAAAAATGTTGTTTTTACTAGGTTAATAAAGTAAGTAAACGAGTTCTGTTTCTGTGAGCTTCGATCTTTTATACTTTAAAAGGATTCTATAAAAACGACTTATTTTTTAATTGAGATAATTTTATGGACTTCCAAAAATTTAAACGACGTTACGTGTAATTTAATATATGACTTAAGATAATTGATGTTTCTAATGAAACATTTGATGTTTTTAACAATAACAAAATTTGAGTATTTTAAAAATGCATATTTCCAAATAAAATATAAACATGGATTGAATAAATTTTAATACTTTCTTTTAAATTCATTATTGTTTTATTCAAATGTATGGAATGAAATAATTTATAGTCAAAATGACAACTAAAGTATTTTTAAAGTAAAGAAAAGCAGCAGCAGTTATTCACGTGCAAAAGCTATCAAGAAAGAATAGGACGTAGGTAATAATTGAAAAATATTGTAAATTTTTCAATGAGTAGAAAAATATTTCAAGTTTTACAAAATTTTACAACAGTTTGTATTATAAATTGATTTCTCTATTCGGAAACTTCATAAATTTAGATTATTTTAGTATTAAAAATTTATATAGAAACTGTACAATAAAATATTTAACGTCGTGAGTGGCCAAGATAATTTTAAACGCTTATTAATTTTTTTAATGAACGTTATATGCATATGTTTTGAAAAGTAGTTTTAAATGTTATCTAAATGAGATATTTCTTTAATATAATATTTAAATTTTACTGTTTTTACAAAGGCATCATTTTTTATAGGTATTAAAAAATTGTTTTTATAAATTATCATTTTAAAATTATATATTTCATACGTTATATAAAAAGGTTAGTTTTAAAACAGCTTTACCTATGTATTTGAAGTTAAGCATAGTTTACGCACATTCCATAAAGCAAAGCACTCTCGTTAATTTTCTCAATTATCACTGAATATTTTATCAAAATTTGCGCCATTTTTAAAAAAAGTGACTCATCAGCACAGTTTAGAGCTTGAAAAATGGCGCCTGCACATTACACGAAGTCCGAGGGTGCTATCTCTCTGTAATACGGGAATTTGAAGAGTTACACATTATTTAAAAAAATTTAATGCCCTTAGTGAGAGCGAGAGATACTTGACAGGCGTATCTTTTTGGAAGAGTGATAAATTACGAAATAACGAACACATAGTACTGAAAAGATCAGCTAGGGGGAAAGCTTATTCTCGAACACATTTTCCGCACCCTTTAATCAATTCCGATATTTTCGAGCTTTTTTCTTTAAAAAAAAATAGTATGGAGTCCTTGTAATGATGGCCATGGAAGAAATGTTTTTTAGAATATGATTGATTGATTTGTAGAAGAACACATATTTGAATGTCTTCAATCAAAGACTGTTGCCAGTTTCATCCAACTAGTTGAGGCAGTTAAGAGGAATGAGATTACTACCAACATATTTTGCGTAATAGAATGTTTGTCATTTATTTGAAAAAAAAAGTTGATTAAATTACTATTGAAACAAAATTGATTGTTTCCATGCTTAGTTTCAGTAGTTTCTTTTAAAAAAGCCCGATAACCACCTGTTTCTAATTTCTCTAAAGGAATAAGATTAAATAGAGAAGGATAATTTTTTTGGTAACAATCTTATTTTTTGGTAAAAATTATTATTTTTAGTAACAATCTTATTTTTTTGGTAACAATAAAATACAATTAGTTAGAAATAAAACGTTCATTTATTATTTATGTCTATTTTTTAATATAATTTTATTTTATTTGGAATATTTAAAGTTGCGTGACTAAAATTGTTAAAAACATAAAGTTAACCGAAAGAAAGTTAGTTGATGGAATTTACGTCACACTAGATCTACACAATGGGCTATCGAAGATTGTTCGGAATCTATCCAAAAGGGAAGACCCTCTGACAATGTTTTGTAATTTTGAGCTATGATCAGATGACGATTATTTATTACCCGGCACTTAAGCTGACGCAACACTAACTAAACTATTACACCATATTTTTTTTGTTTTGGTTAATTAACGTCGCCCTAGAGCTGCACAGTGCGCTATTGGCCATAGTTTGGGGTCTATCTCGAAGTAGAAACCCGGGAACAATGACTCGTATATTTGAACCATGGTCAGGTGACAAGGGCAATACCTGAGCTGACACCCGACGCAACCGACATAGGCGTCAGGACATTGGGCCCCTATTAGGTTTAACATGCACCAGTCCTGTATACACGCCGTAGAAATTGGACGCAAGTTCGGACGACGTATTATTACTTCTCAGCGAATCTGTCAACCCTCCTGTGTTACACCATGACCAATGTGAGAGCGATTTTGCTATGACACATAGACATTTTTTCTAATGGCCTGTCTTTAGTTGGTTTCCCCCCCAAAAAAAAATAAACACAAAATCAACATAAAATCTTCATAATTGTTATGACGACGAAGGTTATAAAGGTATTTGGGAAAACATTCAGGTTTTATAAAGGTTTTGATAAAGATGTTATGTTAATTCTTTATCGAGACATTTTATAAAACATATCGAGATTAGTCCGATCCGGAGGTCATACTCCACTCCATCCATTGGTCATACTCGGCTGACTCATAGACATGTGTTTTTGGCTGAACCACCACCCATTTGTGCGCTCTTTTCTGTTAAGCATTTTTTGTGTGTATGTCCTAATTTTAACAACAAAAGACTAAGCCATTTTCGTACTAATAATCCTTTATTGACAGACTTGCTCAGTGATGTTCCTCACCCGAACTTGTATTTATTTCTTCGAGAAGTCGGTTTAATAAACCATATTTAATCCGTATGGTTTCGTAACTAAACCATTGTTTGACGCAGCTTAGCCATAACTGGCTCTTGCGCCATTACACACCAACCAACCAACCTATCCGGAGATTGGTGACATACCCACTAGACTAGCCTATCAGGGTCATTGTATTAACAGACAAATCTGCATGCATATTGCGTGCGATTTATTACCCCGCAAGAATACGAGCATAAATAAATGGTGCGTTCTCTAATGTCTCTTAGTATTGTACATTGTACTTCATAGAAGGAAATCATTTTTAGGGTCTCTTTATGGATATCAATAAAAATGATCTTTCATATGCATACACAGGAATCATATCCCTCTTACGTGCAAACACATCCAGAGCACTGTCAGTTTACCCAAATCCTGCCAAGCAATCATTGTTCCCAAAGAACATTTGCTGCAAATAACCAAAAGATATGTTCTTATCTCTTGGGTTCTGTTCCAAGCTCCTTAGAAGTAAAGAAAGAGTACATATATATATATTTTTGGGTTTGCATCACTTTTGCTTTCTTTTTGCGCTGATGACTCGAGAATTGTGGTTTGTAGCAAAAATATGCCGCAGACCTGCACGAAAGTTGTAAATTAAAAATACGATTCTAAATTCTCTTTTTTCTTTTACGTTTATTAAAGAAGAACAGTATTAATTTTTTAATATATGTATTTCTGGTTTCACATTCTAGTTAGTAACATTCATATTATAAGTAAGGAAATATAATTTCAGGGGAAACGAAATTAATCTTATAATTAATGGGAATTAATTAAACCTGTTTTTATTTGAATCATTAGTGGATATAAATAAAAGCAGCTTTAAAGTGTTGTGTTAAACCCATTGTATAAAGTTGTTTATTTTTGTTGGTAAATTGTCCTCCCGTTTGATTTTATTCTTTAACTCCCAATTTGTGTCATGGTTTACTATTTCTCTTTCATTTGTTAGGCAAGTCTAACATTTTGAATATTTTTTTCTGTTATGATCATCTAAATATGACGCCTAATTTTTTATAGAATTTTTGTATCACTCATTTAGATAATTAAAAGTATCAATGATGGGTCATAAAGGATCAATACAACAATCTTTAAACATCCAATCTTCATTTTAAATCACTAAGACTCAAATATTTACTTTATTTGCAAACAATAGTAAAATATTAACAGATTTTAACAAAAATCACAATAGAAAAAAAACCCCAGAAAACAAACTGATTTCTTTGCAAAAATTATCTGTTAAAGGATTCTTGAAATTTTCACTGTTGTTTACAAATTAACCTAAAATTTTCTTTATAATCTGAGCTGATTGCTACTCTCTACAGTTCCTATTCAGTTTTATGGTGACCATGGAAACCTCTGGATCTCATACTACAAATTTATAAATAAGGTGGTTTAAAAGTGAAACCACCGGGAGCGAAGGGATTACAATATTTTAGTTAAATAATAATAAGGAGACCCTAACATCGTTAATAAAAATACTTTTGTTTGTTCTTAAACTAAAACTTTAACCTGATGCAACTTAAAATTATTTGTTAATTTTTATTTAAATGTAGTTTTAAGTTATTATTAGGATTGTCATTTGTGTTATTTCAGAAATTAAACATTAACGTTGTGTGTAATAAGCAAAATGATGTCTAAAAATCCAATGTTTATACACCGCGACGTGTTCTCAGCATTTTGTCCCCCTATTTGTGCGAATTTTATATTCTTCAAAGTTTGGCAAAGTGGCACTTGTTTTAACGAGAGCTCAAATTAAATTGGAGCTAAAGTTTGAGGTCAGAATTGAATAACTAGATAAAAGGCAGATATCATTTTTAAAGGTCTTTTGTTCTTCTTATTCACCAAGTAGAGTTTTATTCTTTCTCTCTTTCATTTGTTAGGTAAGTCTAACATTTTGAATAACTTTTCAGTTGTGGTTCTATTATAAAAGTAATGACCTATTTCCTTTTTATTTTTGCTTATTTTTATCTTTACTGTAGATAAATTTATCAGAATACTTTTTTTGTAGTTCCAACAGATAAATTGAGAATAGGGGATTAGGCTTCCGAACTTAAAGTGTTAATTGCACGGTTTAATATTATTAAGGGGGTCCGATACCCAAAATTCGCAAAAAAAGTCATTTTTTTTTTATATTTAAAAAATAATATTCAAACTTATCGTAATAACTCACAAAAAACTGCTTCAAAAAATTCCTATTACTTTTTTAGTTATGAATGTTTTAATGATGTGTTCCTATAACATAGTTGTATCATATGTAAACTTTAAAAGCAAATATCTCTGTTCGTGGTTTTGAAATTTAATGAACACTAAAAATGCTAAGGCTTTTTTACTATTATACTTATAATCATAATTTTTGTGTGTATAGCAAGATAAATATATTTTAAATAGATGTATGCATTCAGATTTCCTATTTTTACCATAATTTGTTTTTTAAAACCACTTAAAATGGAATTTTATTTTTTTTCGTCAATTTTTTTTCCAAAATTTCTAATATATTTTATTTTTTTAAAGTGATGTGTCTGAATCAAAATTTGAATGCATACATCTATTTACATATTCTTCAAGATCTTAAATAAAAAAAATTGCTTCAAAATATTGAAAAACAAAAAAGGAGTAGGAGTTTTAAAATTGTTAAAAAATTTACTAAAATTTTAATTTAAAAATAAATGTGCAATTTAAAAAAAAAATTGAGCGTCCTAAAATGGTTTTTTATGCATATTTAGAAAGAGAAAAAAAATTGGATTGTACAAGTATAAAAATAAAGAAAAAAATGTCGAAGGTATCGGACCCCCTTAATACACTTTTAAAAAATACTAAAAAATAAGTACCCGAACGTACTCGTTTTTCTTTGAGTACAATTGCATCGTAAATGAGCGATGACGTACTCAAATTTAAGTAATCTTATTTTCACAAAAATGAGCAGTGTGATTTAATATTGCTCATCTCAGCTTCTGATTAAAGTATCTTAACAAAGCGACCTGACAAACTTCAAAATAGTTGTTCAGAAGATGTTTTTCCACATTTTTTGATGTTGATTGCTTAAATGGACACTGAGTTATTGCAACTCAATTATCTTATTTCCTATTCTTTTAACTCACTTTTTTAACATTTCTTCTGTTTATAACGTCGTTCTTGTATTAATAACGGGTAAGACACTAGGCTGCGGTGCCTGAGGATCTGGGTTCGATTCCCAGTAAGTCTCGGTTGTAATTGTTGATATTTATTGAAAGTGATTTATGAAGGCAACCTATGTAGGCCAGCAACTGCAATTTTTTTTTTACTCATTGTACTCATTTTTTAATACATGTCTTTTTCAAAAATGAAACTTGTATATTCGGAGCCATGATAACCATCGAATGTACTAAAAAATAAGTACATTTCACTTCTTTTTGATTACCTATATTTAACAGTGTATACTCTTATATTTAGAAAAACACATGTGAAGATTTGTCCATTTTTGGGCAAGACCCAACACTCCACTGAAATATTTATACATCACAAAAACTTTAAAGATAGCAAAAAGTAAAAGCCACAAGAGAAACAATTCGTAAAAACAAAAAAAATCTTCATACACCACCTTCTCTGCGTGTTAATCAAACGGAAACAGTCTGCTACACCATTCAACGAGCCTCCTGCTTTTACAGCGAGGAAGCGGCCATTTACTTTCAATTCGCCTCAGAAAATTCTTTTGTTCTATTTCTTTTTTTATGAGTTGCAGGAGGTTTTTGGAAGCATTAAAGGAGCATTTCGTGACTCATTAAAAGTTGGGAGTCGAGGGGTAAATCGCAGTTTGGAATCGCAAGGCGAGGTTTTTAATCGCGGAAAAACGCGGTTAGACGTGTTAATTGCAATTGTTATTCTCTATTTTTTTAAGCCAGAAAATAGTTGTTTCTTGATGTTGAGTGTCATAGAAATAAAATTTTTATATATGTGAATTATTACGGATTAGATTAAAATTACGGGTTACAAGGTTATGATTAAACATCAACAAAATAATTGAAATTTGTATGTAACATTTTAACAAAAAATATTAAGTTTAAAAAAAAATGCCCGGTGTAGAGAGAACAATCGTGTTCTGATTGTGTCATGGTATGTCATAATGTTGGTCGTGATGTAGAAGTTTGGAAAGTTCCAGTTCAGGTTATTCTCGGCAGTATCCAAGACAGTATTCCCGTGCATTTTCTTTGAGATAAACTAACTACGATATAGATGGATATTACATTGTTTCGATATTATGATACAGACTTAAATGAAAAAGTATAGATTTAACATAATTGTGGTGTAAGGCTAATGCCAAAGTTTTTAAAATATTTTAATCAAAGATGCAACGTTAGAGGTAACTTCGAAAATATTTGGAGTAAAAAAATTTGTTTATATTAGTAAATTAAAAAATATATATTTCCTTTTTGGGTACTTTCAAAAGTGGAAATCAGTCCTTATTCCTTTATTTTCTGACTCACTTATTTGCATAAAGGCTTCACTTAAGATGTCATATCACCTTAGTGTGGATAAAAAGTGTAATTTTCATTGTGTTCTGCATCACAATGAAAAATTGTACTTATTTAGCCGCCTTCTTTTGATTTAGATCTGCAATAAATAATGTGCTACAGAAGATGAAATCCGCAAAATTAAATTCATGTTAAAAAATTTTCTGTCCCACTTACTTCTTTGCAAAAAGCCTTCACTTTAGATGTTTTATCTCCTTAGAGTGAACAAAAAGTGTAATTTCTCATTGTGTTCTGCATCACAATGAGAAATTGCACTTTTTTTTAGCCGCCCTTCTCTTGATCTAGACCTGCAATAAATAATGTCTATAGAATAAATAATGTCATATAGAGTAAGTAATGTTATATAAAATAAATAATGCCATATAGAATAAATTATATAATACAGGACGCAATCTACAAAATAAAAGGAATGTGAATAAAATTTTATGTCTCACTTCTTTGATAAAGGCTTCACTTAAGATGTCCTATCTCCTTACAGTGAACAAAAAGTGTAATTTCTCATTGTGTTCGGCATCACAATGAGAAATTGCACTTTTTTTTTAGCCGTCCTCTCTTGATATGGACCTGCAATAAATAATGTCGTATAGAATAAATAATGTTATATAAAATAAATAATGTCATATAGAATAAATAATCCCATAAAGAATAAATAATGTCATAAAGAATAAACAATGTCGTATATAATAAGTAATGCCATATATAATAAAATATATAATACAGAAAACTAAATCTGCAAAATAAAATGCTTGTGAATAAAATTTTCTGTCTCACTTGTTTGCATAAAGGCTTTTCTTAAGATGTCTTATCTCTTTAATGTGAACAAAAAGTGTAATTTCTCATTGTGTCCTGCATCATAATGAGAAATTTCACTTTTCTCTAGCCGTCTCCTCTTGATCTAGACCTACAATAAATGATATCATATATTGTAGAATAAATAGTGCCATATATAAGACGAAATCTGCAAAATAAAATTTGATTAAAATTATTTTCAATCACACTTACTGTTTGTGTGAAGACTGTACTTTAGATGTCTTTTGTTCTTGGCGGGCAATTTAACTTTAAAAACAAAACAGAAGTTGGCATATTTAAAATAACTTGTTTTAATGGAGTATGTTTAATTTAGCTTAATACGGACTTATAAATTGTGCATTTGTTAAATTGTGTATAATTAAAATACTTTTATTGCGAAATCTGTAAAAAGTGCTTGCAAATTCCCTAAACTATCTTTTAGTCAACTTTCTGACACATTTTATTTTATTTAGAGAGTTTAGGAAAAACTTTTTGTGAACTCTGTATTAAGTTTATAATTTCGAAACGAACAAGACGGAGTGAAATTTAACAATTCCCTGACTATTTTTTTCAGGAACAAAGTGAAAGAACCATTTTAACCCAAACGTGTTTATTGAAATAGTACACGTTCTTTTAAATATCTGATTAAAATATTACAGATTTCAAATTGTCACAAATGAAAATTTTACTGATGTACAGAAAATGTTTACCGAAAATATAAAGAAATGAACTTACCTGCAACTATTTTCCCATAAGATTTATTTATATAAAAATCCATTAATCGTATAAACATGACATATTTTCAATTTGTATCGAACTATATGATCATTTAAAAAATTAAGATGAACCATCGCTTTCAAGCTCAAAGTCATAAATGCAAATGTTAGAAGTATCTATTAAAATACGTATTGTCAAAAGTAGTATTGTTACTGGCTTAAACATTGTTCTAATACAATAATGCAATTTTTTTTATTGTTATTTTAGGAATATTTACATTGTTGATGCATAAACCTTATTATAATACTTTTAGTTTAAGTCCAATGGTGTTTTATATTATACCTATATCCTTAATATTATTGATAGTAGCGTTAACGGTGTTTGGTCTATTAACAGAGAGTAATAAAAAAAATATTTTTTAATAACTAATAAAAAACTAACTAGCAAAAATAAAAATATATTTGTTCACGAAATATAATTTTTTGTTGTATATTTTGTATAGTACCAATAAAAAAAATAAAACGAAGTACGTTTTTATAAAAGTATAATTTAAATTCCTATAAGGATTAATAAATTTATAACGTTATTAGTAGATAAATTTAGGGGGGGGGGGATAAAAATGATTATTAAGAATCCGACTTCTTGAAATTTATAATACAAGTTATTATTAATAATAAAATTTATGTAATGTTTGATAAGGGATTTTTATTCTATTTATTATTATGCATATTTTTCGAGAATCAACTGCACTGATATGTAAAAAGAAGTCTACAGAAAATGTATCTTTGACTGATATGACTAACAATAAATAGAAAAACAATATCTACTCAACGTTGACAAATGGAATGGTTTGCCTGAGTATGTTGTTAATTCTTCAGGGGTGGGTGGTTTTAAAAAAACAATTGGATCGGCATTGGGGAATCGTGAGGATGATGGATTGACAGGACCAACCTTGTTGGGCCTAGAGCCTGTAGTTGGTCGACATTATTTGTATTTATATTTGTAAAATATTTTGTAATATTTCTTACTTTTATTAGGTCAAATCAATCGAGAGTTTTTTAAAAATCATTCTGATGTTATATCGTCAAATCTTGCAACTCAAAATCAATTAATAAACTTTTTAGTGGGCGTCACTAACGCACGCTTGAATTTTGTTTGTTCCTTTGAAGTAAAATCAAGTAAATAACCAATTCTTTGAAGTAAAATCGAGCCTTAAAGCAATATTTTGAATGAGAGTTATAGAACGTTGTAAAATGTTTCCCAACAGATTTTTTAAGAATGTGATGTACTTAAATTAAGACAGTGCAATTAAAAGCAAACTATTCCTAACTAACAAACAAAAGCGTTATAAACTATTCCATTTGGATTCTACTTGCATTTTTCCCTTTCATTAAACGTTTTTAATCGACAAAATACGTCCTCAAGCGAACAATTCTGTAAACAGAAAACTCAATTACACTGTTACAGCTAAATAGATAGATCTCATTTCTAGTTAATTGTTGTAATAATAAAAAATAAAACAGTTACAAGGAGGTACCAAAAAAACCTCCAATATTTTATGCCTTTTACAACAAACAAATTTATATTCTATTTAGATTTCTTTTGGACGTGAAAAGTCTTTAAAATCAGCTGCATCAAGAACCTCATGCAGCTGATAGAAGCATCTTGTTAAATTTGAGTGATACATTCAAAAATTCCGACAAATTCCGACTCTATACTATCTGAATTATAGTTCGATTGACATAATTCTTAGAAGTTTACAATATTCATAAAAACCTTCCCCAATTGATAAAAGCTTCATTCACCAATCCAGAACTTTCAGATGTGTGGAAATCTTTTCTACTTGCATAGCAACTATATTGCATTTCGACTTCGTTTCCCGTTGGTCGGTTTATTGACCCCCGCCCCTAACCCCCTCCCCCCAACTTCCGTTTATTGACGCTTCTGCTCTTTTCACTCTCACCGTGAGATGGAAATTGCTGTTAACCTATTGAAACTAGGCTCGGGCGATCATTCGATATATATCGAAATTCCGGAAGTAAAAAATCATCGCGATTTCGATTTTGAAATTTTAGATTTGACGATTTATTCTACTCATAAAATATCGATATATTAGAAATATGGTTTTACCAGTAAATATGTATACACCAAAATATCAATATACTAGAAATATTGATAAATCCAAAATATCGATAAATCGGAAAATAGATTAATCCGAAATAACGATTAATTGAAAATACCTTTTAATCGGAAATTTGAATTTTTAGACTATTAGAGTTTAATTGAAATTTTAGATCAGATGATTTATTCTCATAAAATATCGATATATTGGAAATATTATTTTACCAATAATTCGTGCATACCGAAATATCCATATATTAGAAATATCGATTAATCGGAAATATCGATTAATTGAAACAAATCGATTATTGGCTGGCGATTAATCGCGATGGCAAAATGTCATAATCGCTCAAGCTTCATTGAAACTATAATTGGCTTTTTAATTACGCCTAAATTTGCGTTGTTTTTCAGATCTTATAGTTTAGCCCAAAGTTGCATCACCTTTAGGAAATTTATTTTATATTGTGTAATAATTTTTGTAATAAAAGTATGCTGAATTTGAGTTACTTGGGATTATTGTACCAGTTTTAAATTCAATATAGCTTACCACTTGAGTAGTTTTGTTAAAAATTAACATATTTGTCCTTTATTGATGCGCTAGAAAGCAAAAAGATAAACTAGTATGTGCTAGAGCATGTTTACATAAACACAAAAAGATTGATATGAACACGCACGCATATATTCAAAAATGGGGATACTCAAAATGGAGATACTCATACACTCAAAACCCCTTTTTAGACTTTTCCAGCAAAAAAAAGGTCAGCATAAGAACTTCATCAAAGTTGTAAAAATGATGGTTATTGAAGGATTTGTAAAATAATTTGGAACAAAAACTACAGTCAGTTTTAAGTTTTTAATTTGTCTGCATAAAATCTTTAAAAAAAATTTACATTTCTCCTGAAATGTTTTTAACGCTTTAAAATTGAAGGTTTTTTTGGAAGAATTTGGAACAAAAACCTTCATTGACTGCAGTTATTTTTAATTTTTAATAGAACTTTAAAAAAAAAATGCAGTTTTCCTGCAGAAAACCTTTCCTTTAAAAACTTTGAAGTTTTTTTTACTGTGTTGTTTAGGAATATGAGCGTAATAGCAGTGACAAATCAAGATGGATATTTACTTATATTGAGATTATGACTCGAAACATTTCTTTGATTTTCAAGTTATCTCACATGGGGCAGCAGAAGAAAGTAATTATAATGTAAATATTTTGAAAATAAGAATATAATTTTTTACCCCAAAATATTACCCACCATAATTATTTTGTGAAAACATAGATTTTACTTCTTTTGAAGTAATATATAGAAACTAATGAGGGACCGAATATAGTTCTTAAAAGTTACTGAAAATTTTCATTCTTAATTACTTGTGTTATTTTCCTTTTATTTCACATTATTTTTTTTTCTTCCTCTCCCCATCAAAGTATTTTATAAAAAAGTCAGGAAAGATAATTATTTTTTAGAACTTCTATTTCAATTGGATCATTTGGAATGTATGGTAACTAAGCCATTATTTTTAAAAATTACTCTGTATAATTCGGCTTATCACATGAGTTCGATTAAAATTGTACTTTTATCCTGGGAAAGTTTTGGGCATATGCAGATTCTAGTGAGATACATAAAGAACGAGCTTTGAGAGTCCAAAGCAACGTTTAAGTACACATATTAAATAATTCACGGTTTTTGAATATGAAGAAAGCGAATGTGAATTCTTATACATATTGCACTGTTAAAAATGCCTGATCATATTTGACTAAACTATTATATATTTGACGAGTTTATGAAAGCAAAAAAGCATATATTAGAGCCTAAGAAGACTAATATACAATGCACTGTTAAAAATTGGTACTCAAAAATATGCAAAATATAATCATTTTTCAGTACATTCGATGCTTATCATGGGTATCACATAAGTTTCATCTTTGAGAAAAAACCATATGCATAAAAATGAGATCGATGAGGGAAAAACGCAGTTATTACATAGGCTGTTTTAATAAATAACTTTCAATACATATCAAGAATTACAACCAAGCGACTTGAAGAAGTTATAAACAGAAGAAATGCTAAAAAAAGGTGTTCCAAAAGAATGGGAATTAAGATAATTGAGTTGTAATAACTCAGTTTCCATTTAAGCAATAGACATCAAATAATGTGGAAAACCATCTTCTTAACAACTATTTTAAGTTTGTCAGGTCGATTTGTTAGGATGGCTTAAACAGAATAGCAATATTAAATCACACTGCGCATTTTTGAGAAAGTACGATTACTTAAATTTGAGTATGTCACCGCTCATTTACGATGCAATTGTACTCAAAGAAAAACGAGTAGGTTCAGGTAACCATTTTAAGTATTTTATTTACAGTGTATAGCTAAGTGGCTAGTTTAAAATATAAGCGAAGTAGTTGGGGTAAAGTAATAATTTATTATATTTATTATGCCAATGCAGTTGAATGTGATACAATCAAACCCTGACCATAGATTAACAATTTATGACCTCCCTATATACTTTGTACAGAGCATGGAATAAATGATCATTATAAAGTAAATTATAACCTAAATATTACTACACATTATGGTCTTGAAAATGGATCACTATACAAAGCAAAGACCCATGTCTTCCGCATTAAGAAAATACAAACACATTCTAAAGAAAAAAAAAAGACTTTCTACAGACCATTGACCGCGGGCACTAAAAAACTCCCCTTCTCCAAAATTCAACCCTCTTGCATCCACTCATCTGATTTATGTATCGAAATCGGTTGAAACTCCATTGTCCACGGAAGACCTCTGAGCGAAGAAACCCACGAAATAAACCATCCATTCCCCAGGAATATCTCAACACGCCTGTCACAATGGCCGGAGCTCGAGCGCATCCGACATCTTGATTTATTTGGGCAGCTCGCTTAATGCTCGGGCCATGCATCAACCACCGACACCAAGAAGTGTTTGCTGATGGCGTAGAATGGACCTTAGAGGGGACAGCCATCGAACGTTAACCTCAGAGATATGGGAGCATTTATAGGTGAAATTTGATTGACTACCACCCCCTCTCTCGGTTGCTGTTATTGGGAAGCTTTGAGGGTCCTTGCATACTGTTACAAACGATCGCTCAATTTCGGAGAAGCGTGTCCTGAAATATGCTTCCATGAAAACTTTTATTAAAATGGCGGATTATTCAGTGACTTTTCGAAATACTATACACAAGAAAGTACACTTGATTACAAACATATTTGTAAATTTTTTATTTTATATTTTATTGTAATCAATATATTGGAGTGTTTATTGAATACTTCGCGCTATTTTTAATCCTTTTATACGCCTCCCTCTCTCCATGTCACTGTGACTTCAACCTTACTCTATGCCCCGTCACGATTATTTTTTGTAGTTCAAAACAATTACTAAAACTTCCATTCTGTGTATTTTTTCCAAACATTCCATTAAAAGGATAGCGATTTCTATACTGTTGTCACAAGTTAAAAGGTTCTAACACCAAATTTGTTAAAATTAATTTTTTAGCTTCTCCGTTGTCTTTAACAATACATCTTTTTATAGCAATAAAAATATCTAAACCAAACATAATGTTGAGTTATGGTGAAATTTATATTGGTCCTAACTCCAGTTTGAGGCGGTTTTTATAAAAGAAGGCCCTATATGACAAGTAAATACTAAAAATGCCCTAAGTCCTATATGAGTTGTACATACACAAGCACTTCGAGCATGGATCCTTTGTAGTAGAGGAGTTATGACGTCACTCTCGCTAACATCAAAGTGAAGTCAACATGTATGGCATCAGACACGTGGTTAATTACGTCATTCCATTCATAAATTTTCACTGTTACACATTTCCCAATTCATCAACCAATCACGAGTATTTTTTAATTCATAATTTTGAAGAGAGGGCACGTGATATTGGCCTTTCGCTCTGAGATTTGGGCTTCACGATTATGACGTCATATTCTCTTTACTACAGATCATTCATGCTCGAAGCACAAGCATGGTAAACTTACATGGTAAAAAAAATATAACTGTCACTAAAATAAAAAAAATTGTATGCAAACAACTACTTTTAGACAATAAAAGTTTTTTAAAGTATCAAAACTTTGATGCAGGTGATTTATTTGGTTATTCTTGTTTTTGGTAAAGTTTTGCTTTTTAGAGTTAAGGTCTTCTTTCAAATGACGGTAGTATAAAAAGTTAATTAAATCAAATTTTATAAAATGAATATTAGAATTTTTTCTATAAACTTTTGTTACGTCTTACAACCACTGAACTTACATCCCTTCTGTTTGTGACGTAATAAATTAATGACTCCTTACTTAAAACTAGTTTTGTTTAAGTTGTTTTGCATTCAATAAACTTAAAACTTCTTATAAAAGTGCGATATTTATAATGCAAATAGTAATTTTGTTTCCCATTTTCAGATTATTTTTACTCAGAAATTTGTATGTATTTTCTTTATAATCTCATAACAAATTCTAATTTTATTCTTCATTTTATGATACACTATCAACACAAATATCCTGAAGTGCCCTATTCAGAATTATCTCAACAAATTCTCCTTCATTCATATGGCATCATGAAAATAGCAAACGACTTTCATATAGCTTATAAAAATCAAAATCGCAGCGGAAACTATTTCTTTTGACGTCTTTTCCAGAAAAAAATAGAACGGGCATCTGCATCTAGCTGATAACGCAGAAAAAGAAAAGAAAAATAGTATTTATGCTGTTTTTGTTTCACTTTTGGCCTTTTTGTTTTATTCCCGCCATGAATCGCTTGATCAAACTAACCTCCGAAGAATGGAATATTAAAGTGACAAGTTTATTCTAAAAATATACAACCGAATTTAACGTTGGCCGCTTATTCGGCAAAAAAATATTCATTCGCATTACACTTCTCAGCACTTATATGTCTGTATTTCGATACGAAAGTATAAAGATTCGAAAGTGCACATATATATTTCGGAATTTTTGTGTATATATACACATCGATACGGAAGTATAACTGCAATCACGTGAGCGGAAGTATCGCAAATATACGTAGTTTTGGACAAAGTCGGAAAGTTTTTTTATGTACAAAAATTGCTATTTTTTTTGGATGGGAAAGAAATGTATAATGAGAAAGAATCTTTGGGGATTTTGAAATTCATGAAAATGCTTACTTATTTTTTTTTTTATTTCTGTTTTTAGTTATCAAAGGCCTGCGAACAATATCTTAGAGGGAAGGGATTTATACTAAAGTTGTTTTCAAGGAAATAAAGAGACCTTTTTTCCCTTCGAGAAATACTTTCTATATTTTTTGGAAATAGATAATAACGTCTGATATTTGAAGAGATATTTGAAAGAGCTTTCAAGTAAAAAATAAGGTAATGCGAGTTAAGGTAAGTGTATTTTTTTCGTTTATTTTTTATACGGCCAACTTTAATATTTAATGTACAAATATTAAACAAATATTTTGTTAAATACATATTTTCTTAACTATTATAATTTAAAACAATATTAAAAAAAATAGATTACTTAAATTCATACGAAAAGTAAAAAGTATTCTATTATTCTAAACATTATTCATTCTATTATACTAAACATTATTCATTCTATTATTCTAAACATTATTCATTCTATTATTCTAATCATTATTTATTCTATTATTCTAAACATTATTCATTCTATTATTCTAAACATTATTCATTCTATTATTCTAAATATTATTCATTCTATTATTCTAAACATTATTCATTCTATTATTCTAAACATTATTCATTATATTATTCTAAACATTATTCATTATATTATTCTAAACATTATTCATTATATTATTCTAAACATTATTCATTATATTATTCTAAACATTATAACTCATTCAATTCATTTTAAATTCATTATAGCACGCATAACTCATAACACTAAATTCATTTTAAGGGCGATCTGAGTTCCAAATTGCTAAAAATGTTTCTTCAGGAAACGATGCTACATATATTTCAGAAGATATGTACGAGATTTCAAAGCAGTAGAATAAATAGAACATGCGTTATTTTACATCTTTAATATAATTTAATACCTGTCTACCTACTAATCGTCTGCAATATTCGTAATTTATTCAAAATTAAATTTTGGAATTTCGGTCCTGTTTAAAATGCTACGGTTTTGTAAAAATGCACTTAAAACTTAACTGTTAATAGTTTGCGAAACTTTAATATTTGTTTTGTAAACGTAGACAGAGCTTTTTTAAATTAAGTTATAAATTACTTTTTTTACGAAATAATGAACATAAAAATGTGAATATTTTTTAGGTTATGACTATAAAATATTTTTTGAAAACAAAGCACAAAATTTGCAAAAAATCTTTTATTAGGTTTTTAGTTTGTACTTTTACATTATTTAATATTTTTTTTTAAATATTAACATTAGAAGGAGAAGTAGTGTATATATGAAAAGGAAAAAAAAGCATATTTAGATTTGAAAAACGCATTTTTTAAAAATATTATTTATTTTTTCATTGATTATTGAAAGAGATGTTCTAATAGTGCAGAAAATTATATTTCTGAATTTATTTATAAAAAAATTAGGATTTAGGGCTCGGGTTTCCCTTAAATAATAGATCTCTTTTGATGATTGTACATGGTTTTAAACTTCATACAATAATATTTACCAACAAGTCTGATTACATTACCATTTAGTTATAATAATTAGTAGTTAAAACTTTATATTAACTTATAAATGATATTTTTTATATTGAAATTTTTTGCACAGCGGCAAATTTCAAACCACATGTTATCATCACAAAGCTCTAATCACGTTGCTAAGGAAATTATTCTACATATATTATTGGAGGACGAATCAGAGATAGCCTTACACATTAATAGTATGATGCTTTGTAAATTCTTTATTTTATTATTTACCAAACCTATAACGTCAAATACATAAGCGGCTTTTTACATGCTGGGGTTGTTGTTTAAATAACTCTACGGCCAATCAGTAAGATTCACCGAGGAGTAATTCTTGTCCAAACTATGCATCAGACACATATTTTAATGAGGTTACGATACGTTAAGATGTCTGCTAGATCATCAGAATAAAATGTGATTTTAGACACATATGTCCAGTCCATTAACGTAATGATACCGCGGAATAAGAAATCATGGTTTATATATGAAAATAGTTTGAATTAAATTAAAATTTTTATAATAAAAATTTTATCAATTGTTTTCTAACTCATATATATGTTCTCGTTTGGAAATGGAATCTAACGAAGTTTTTGGATGATAAAATTGTATATATACGTGCAAATACTGACCAAGTCAAAAAATAACAAAAATGAGTTGAAGCGACAAAGTAAGACTTTATAAAGGCCAAATCTATTACAATATTTGCTGAAGTCAAGATGTCCAATAACTTTTTTCAAAACATGTAATCAAAACTGACTAAGAACATTTAAAAATGACTAAATGAGTTTGATATTTTTAATATAATAACAATCTTGTAAATGGCAGTTTGAAATAAAAATGACAATACGTATTCAGTCACTTTAACTTGTAAACAAATAAGTACAAAAATGAATTAATTAGGTTAGGTCATGTTCTAAGAACGAAAATGTTTCTTAAATCGAAATAAAATTTATTATTTTAACATTTAATATATAGTACATTTATCATGTATTATTCACTTTCAGTCTTTTCTTTTGGTAATAGACAGAAAAAGTGATCAAGTTAGATTTTCTAAATTATCTAGATTATCTAAATGATCTAGATTATCTAAATTATCTAGATTATCTAAATTATCTAGATTATCTAAATTATCTAGATTATCTAGATTTTCTAAATTATCTAGATTATCTAAATTATCTAGATTATCTAAATTATCTAGATTATCTGGTTTGTTGACCAAGTCAAAAGCAATCCTCTACTTCAAAATCCCTAAACTTATAAAAAGAATTAAAAATTACCAATAAGGAAAAAACGTTAGAATACGAAGGAAATATTTAATTCCTATTTTTTGCGCTAATTGGAACTTAAAATTGCAATTTCCCCCCTAAATGATACTTTAAATTTTTTTTTTTTAATTTTGATAGTACGCCCACGATATGCGTAAAACTACTTGTATGGAAATAAAGCTGTACTTGAATTCCAAGTTTTAATTAATACAATATGTTGGCGTTAGTTTTTGGGACGAAGTTACACTAAAAAGATCAATTGGACGAAATAATGTTTAGTGTTCTATTTTGTGTAACTAGAATAACAAAATTAAATGCATCTGAATCGATTTTTCAGTAGCGGAGAAGATAAGAAATTAAAAGGGATATTTCACACAAATTGTATGTTCTAACTAGCTCTAGTATCTCATTAGCTGGATAAATATTTTCATAATAAATCTTGTAAAGTTAACTGCTTTATCAGACGAAAGTCATTAACATTTTAATGGTATAAAAATGCACGTAAATGCGTAAATGTGTAATATATAATGTGGGAAGGGAGCGTAAGTACAGGCATTCGGCTAAGAGACTTTTCAGGCTCTGGCAACACAGCAGGGAATTTTTGTTGTGACTTTTTAGTGTCTACAATAGCAGAAGAGCACACCATATTTTCATCGGTATGCTACACTTTATCTAGATTTTACAAGGGAAAATACGCTTTTATTACTTTTGCATGTAATAGTATTTAGAACTTAAAAAGTTTGAGTACGTAATATTAGTTTATATATATATATATATATATATATATATATATATATATATATATATATCAGTGATTCCGTCGAACACTTCCCGGAAGGACAATAGCAGTACGCAGCAGCTCTTTCGCTATTTCCAAATTAAATGCCAAAGGCAAATAAAAATATATCTTCAAAGATACTTCACCTGGCACTTGTGAACAATCGTTTTTTGAGAATTTTATCCAATGTGGATTTGCAAGAAAGGGTGACTTGAGGACTGTTCCGCTTATAAAATCAGCGGGACATTTGTTTCTGATCAAATTAGTTGAAAACGGAAAATGTAGCGCTGATTAGAATCAAAATTTGCAAAACATGCGTCTTAAAAGACCATGTCTACCGCAAAAAATATGTCATGCATAAAGGAATGGTCCACGTTAATTCTGTGGTCAAAACGTCTTCCCGTGTATGTCAGGTGCGTGAGGTGCCATCTCTGGCGTTGTCTTCGTTATCCGAACATAGTTCAACATTACGCAGAGGTTGTGTTCCTAGGTCTTTCCTTCGATATACAGCTTGAAACGTCGTCAATAGCCCACTGTTAAGCTCTAGTGCGACGTTTATTTAACCACCCAATCGGGATGAATTTTTCGAACAATTTTTATTGAACCAATCATATCTGCGTAGTCCGAAATGCATACGCTCAAAATTTGAAGACTGCACTTCATCTTTCAAAACGCTCCAAACAGGAATACTTGATTTGAATACAATCCGAATAAACTATGTTTTGCTTTCAATTCTACGTAAATGAGGACATTCCCTGAAATAGCATAGCTTTTGTTAGAAATGCGTTACACAATATAAACACTTGCCACTGCCATCACACTTCCAAATACGAAAACCGAGAATAAACGCGAAACTTTACAAAATGTTGCCACTTTTCATTTCAGACAAGATGGGCCTTCCTTCAATTTCCCCCACTCACCAAAACTGAATACAACAAATTTCCCTTTCAAATCCGTTTACATTACATTCTTCGAAAATAATAATAATAACAACAAAAAAATAAATAAAACCAAAACGTCGTCTAGTTCACGAATACAAATCGAAACAAATCAGAGCGGATATGCAGAAAATGGCGACCCGCACCGAACATCGCAACACATCTTCGTTCCGATATCCAAAAAAGGCGGCTACGAACGTCAAAATTTGTTCTTTTCCGAGAAAAATCGAATAAGAATATGATCCGTGGCATTCGAATGAATACAGATACTGGTTGCCGAGGAAGAAAATTGTTTTGGAACTTGATATCTGTAAGCGAATGCATTCCAGTACAATGATACATAACCGAGTTTCAAGTTCTTGCAGAAAGACGTTCGCGCGACGTCACTGTGAAGAGTTGTTTACATCCCATGAGCAATATTAGTTTTGACGCCAGTTGGCTGAGAGTAGCCTTAAAAATCATCTTTGGCGGACGGAAATCGGAGAAAATAATGGAATTTATTGTGAGAAGATCTATTTTTTTGAAAGCTGGATTATTCGCATCATTGCGGTTCTTGATGGCGAATTTCGGCTTGATGTTAAAAATGGCACTCTTGAGAATTTTGTTTTTTATAAAATAAATGCACTCGCCGAATCTCTGGTGAGTCGTAAAGATTTTTTTTTGTGGTGAAAGTAGAAAGAGGAAAGAATATTTAATGCTTTCTCTGGATTATTTCACTATTCTATTGCCACCAGCTTGCAAGTTGTAAAAAAAAAATAATCGGCAGATAATACAATTAGGATAAAGTTCGAAGAACATCAATCATATCAAATGTTCATTCTATTTTTGGATATACATTTCAAAACAATTGTGTTATTTCTCTTCCTGTTGTGTCCATTCTTCTTTTATGCATTTGATGATCTTGTTTGTTGATATTTAGTAGATAGGGCTTTAGGATTATTAGCTTAATTTATATCCTATTCGGTTAATTGAAATTTAATTTTATGCTTTAGTAGTATCTAGTTTATGCTAAGGTAGGCATTTTTAAAAACTTTTATGGTATATCTATTGAAGAATTACTACTCACACTATTGAACTTATTCCCTTTACACTGGTTGTTATGAGACTTTTCTACGTTTATAATATTTTCCCAAAATTATATCTGTACGTGGGATGTATATGACATTATGTACTATCTTTCAACGTAGGTAGTCAAAGGCACAGATAAGCAACATTTTTATTTCATTATCTCAAACTTGGTTCCATCTACATACTAAAATTATTGTCTTTTAAAATATATTTTAACATACGTACTTACAGCATTTATAAGCAAATAGTTTACATTTTACATATATCTAAATGACTCAATCAGTGTAATCTCTAAGACTGTACCTTAACTATGTTTCAGTAGTAAGTTAACTGATATTGTGTTTGTTTTAGCTAACTGAATTACACTATTTCCCCAAAGAGAAACAAAACTATGACAATGAATATTATTCTCTGTACATTCCCTTAGGCTGCAGCCTATGTATGCCTAAATCCGGTCCTGATAATGCCCGGTCTACATCTATACATTAAACATTTTACGAATGTATGGTGATATAGCCATTTATAAACATACTTGTTTTACATTGTTAATGCGCACATTAAAAGTCAATTTTAAACTCTTAACCTATTGTCTGTCACTAACGTCGCATAACAAACTCCCACATATAACTCATACTTTCTCTTTTCACTCAGAGAGAATCCTTTCCACGAGTGTCACCAGATTGTTATCCCCAAATAAAGTTCTCCGATCTGGATAGACACCGGATCCGTCCTTATCCATCATTATTTACCCGCCATTCATCACGGCGGCACTCTGCCCGGTGTTTACAGTTTTAAGTGTTTTTGAAATGGGCGGCGTTGTCGTGTTCCAGATGCGTTTAGCAACGATCAAATTAAAGCTTCTCTTCTTCTGGAAATAATGGTTCCTCGAATTTATAGCATCGTCCGTTTCTGGATCACATCCATTACTGGGATGTCATCGTCGTATGCTTCTTTGCCGAACTATCCATCAGTATTCGAATCCCCCCTCCCCCCTCGTGTCCGGAATGGAACAGACAACAAGCGTTGTCTTCTGCTCAAAAAGCTTCCAGTGAGATATTGTTGTCAGTTTTAGATATTTGCAGGATAATTCATTCGTTTCAGAGCTGAGATGTAGTTGCGAGGGATACGGGTGACGTTAATGGATGATTTTAAAAGAACTGAAGGGTAAAATGTGTGATGGAATATTTTCCAATCTGGAAATTGTAGAAGGTTAATCGATATTAGTGAACTTGGACTTTTCTGATAATTCGTTTCAAAATATTGATATTTATACACTCAAAGTTTAAAAAAAAATATTTTTGTTCTATAAAAATGGTTAATAATTAAAGGCAAAATTGGAATGAATAAAAGTACTCAAAATAAACTAAAAGTACTGATTTTTGTGTAGATTCGATGCTTATCGTGGCCCCGAATACATAAGTTCCAATTTTGAAAAAGACATTACTAAAAAGGAGTACACTGAATAAAAAGAGCAGATGCTAGCCTACGTTGGCTGACTTCATAAATTACTTTCAATAAATATCAACAATTATAACCAAGATTTACCGGGGATCGAACCCAGATTGATCCTCAGGCTCCACAGTCCAGAGCTTTATCAGTTAAACTACCAGAGCGACTTGAAACTATTTGTTTTAATATGATACTCAAGTAATATGAATATTTTACATTACACACAATTATAATTATCAACAAACACTGTTATAAATTTCGAATAGAACTTTACAAAGCATCTTTATTTGCACATTTATCTTAAAATTCGAATCATAATCGACATTTCAATTAATATAAAAAAACGTTCCATTCTTTACTTTAATATTATTTAAAAATTTCATAGAACCCATCAAAATCTATAAAAGAAATTAATTAACCAACCTAATTTAAGAACACGATAAAAATTACCCTTCCCAGCAGTTTTTTTCAACACTACAATTAGTATTAAAAGTAGTGATAATACTATACTTTTTCAAAGCGTTAATAATCTTCTAATTTCAGAGCAAGCCTTCCTTCCACACATTCTTCCATTTTTTTTATATATATATCCAGTCTTTACTTCTAATTTCTTCTTAATATTCGTTAACACTTTCTTCTAAGTGACTTTCTCATTAATTATTAAATGTTAATAATCCGATAAGGCGACTTTCTTAAAATTACTTTCATTGTCGTCTTCATTAATCTCCGAACTTTGTTTTGGCGCCTTTCCTGGTATTCTTTCATCTTCTTTTTTTTAAACGTGTACTTTCAAGATGAACAAAATATTTAATTAAAACAATCGAGCCGCTTATTTTCTTTTTTTTTTAGCTTCCATAAAAAAAAAATCATTTGCTCCTATAATCCTTTGAAATGAAATATGGCTTATTTCTTAGTAGTGTAAAAAGGCCGCTACCAAGACGAGGTGCTCTGTGGATTTCTGCGGATCTTTGGCGGATCTTGGTGGTGCTGTGCGGATTTTGGTGGTGCTGCTGGCGGATCAGGGCGGATCTCGTCTGTCAAGCCGCGGGGGCGTGGCCTAATGGAGATGACCTCAACCAATCAGGTGTCAGTAAGTGACGTCACACGCAGGGGGCATGGGAACAGGTGCTGATGACTCATCGCCGCCGATGGGCATGTCACACCGTGTCTCAACGTGTATGTACAGGAACGGACCAATCAGGTTCTTGTTTGAGGATGACCTCATGAACAACCAATCAGGTGTCAGTAAGTGATGTCTATGGAGTGTCATGTGACATGAAAGTTGCTTTTTTGTTATTTTGCGTTTTTATTTGGGTATTGGTGGAAAAATTGCGACGCACTGCATCTACACATTTTTTAATTATAAGCTGTGGGTTGTGACATCATAGGTATAATGTTAGGAATAGTTGGTTGTTGAAAAAACTGTGAGCTGTATACGCAACTGCAATTTTGGAAAGTAAATAAAATATGATAGAATTAAACTAATATTCTTATTTTAATATTTATTTATTTTTAATATTTATTTATTTTTAATATTTATTATATTTTAATATTTATTTATATTTTGATATTTATTTGTATTTTAATATTTATATTTTTACATTTATTTTTAATATTTATATTTTTACATTTATTTTTAATATTTAATTATATTTTAACTTCTATATTTTATTACTCATTTATATTTTATATATATTTTAATATTTATTTATATTTTATTACTCATTTATATTTCACATATATTTTATATACGTATACATCTGTGCCAAAAAAAAAATTAACTCAGTGAGAGCAATTACGTCCCATTAGAGCTGCACAATGAACTTATGTTAAAGGGAAAGACACTAGTGTATATATTTTAACTATGGTTAGTACAAAAGAAAAGAATTTTGCAAGAATGGTTGTAGAAAAATATATTTTATGTGACCAACTCCAGCATACAATTTCGCCATATAACTCTATGAGGAATCATCCTATGGGGTAAATAACATACCATCGTGTACAGGAAGGTAGACCAGATTAATAAGTAAAGCTTTTCGACATGTATACTAAGGATATAAAAAATGACAGTCTGGGGTTCTATGAAAATAATGTATATAACAATATACGTTTAAATTATAATTTATATAACGGAAATCAGTCTCAGTGGATGAAAAATAAGTAATTAATATGAAAGCTGATACTTTGAAAAAGAACCTTGGGAACCAAAACCTTGTGTTACGGTTAATTAAACTTTTTATAAAAGTAATGTGTCCTTTAAATGTTTTTCACATCATACGTAAAATTATTATTGTAAGAGGGAAAATATCATATCGTTATGACTAGAAGGAGGGGATCTCGCATTGATCACAATTGGATGCATTAGAATTACTTACTGTGTAGGAATATGATGTAAAAGTTACTCTATCGCATTGGTTGTGGTGCTGGGCAGAATGCTTGATAAGAGCAGATTTGGGGTTGGTATGTAAGATAATGGATATATTACTTGTTATAATACGTGTTAAAAAAGGGGATTTGTCTTAGATGTAGTTGTTTTAGGGGTGTTTTGTAGCTGACTGTTTGATTGAACGCGCAGTGCAGCTACACAAAGGGAGTTATTTTAACAAGAGGTGAATTATTAGGGCTGGCTAGTTATATTTTCAAAGACTAAGGGGCAACAAGTTCCCATATGAGTACAGTTAAGGGTGATTGTATAGAATTTGGCGACATCAAGTATCCACAAGTGGACAATTTGAGAGGTGTATTCATAAAATTGGCGACATAAAGTACCCATAGGGAGACGTTTGTAGGCGTACACACAAAATTGGGGAGAAAGCGGGGTGTCTAGTCGTACATTAGACAAGAATAAATGTAAAATGAAAAAGTTTAAGTTTGAAATAAATTATAAAAAAGAATAAATGTTAAAAAAAAAAAGTTAAAATACAATTTAAAAAGCAAAAAAATAAAAAGTTAAAAAATAAATAAAAAAGTTTAGTGTGAAATAAAATTAAAAGGTTAAGTAAAAAAAAAAAATTACTAAAAGTGAAAGAAAAAAAAAATATGTTAAAAGTGAAAAAAAAAAAGAATAAATATAAAAAATATTTAAAAAAAAGTTTAAGTGTGAAATAAATTATAAAAATAATAAATGTAAAAATAAAAAAATAAAAAGTTTACGTGTGAAATATACTATAAAAAGAATAAATGTAAAAATAAAAATAACTAAAAAGTATAAGTGAAAAATATAATGTAAAAAGAAAAAAAAGTTAAAAACAGTAAATGTAAAAAATAAAAAATAAAAGTTTGTATAACATAAATTTTTTAAAGAAAAATGAAAAAATAAAGTAAAAAACAATAAATGAAAAAGTTTCAGTGTAAAAATACAATTTAAAAAGAAAATGTAAAAAATGAAAAATTTAAAAAAGAAAAATTAAAAAAAAAAAAAAATGTTAAAAGTGAAAAAAAAAAAGAATAAATATAAAAAATATTTAAAAAAAAGTTTAAGTGTGAAATAAATTATAAAAATAATAAATGTAAAAATAAAAAAATAAAAAGTTTACGTGTGAAATATACTATAAAAAGAATAAATGTAAAAATAAAAATAACTAAAAAGTATAAGTGAAAAATATAATGTAAAAAGAAAAAAAAGTTAAAAACAGTAAATGTAAAAAATAAAAAAAAAAAAGTTTGTATAACATAAATTTTTTAAAGAAAAATGAAAAAAAAAAGTAAAAAACAATAAATAAAAAAGTTTCAGTGTAAAAATACAATTTAAAAAGAAAATGTAAAAAATGAAAAATTTAAAAAAGAAAAATTAAAAAAAAAAAAAATGTTAAAAGTGAAAAAAAAAAGAATAAATGTAAAAAATATTTAAAAAAAAAGTTTAGTGTAAAATATTACGCATCATAAGCTTCTTACCCGCATCCACCCAATGCCATATGGTGTTACGGAGCGTACTACCCCCATATAGGCGTAGATGCCCGTGGTGAGTTCTGTGAATGATCTACCTACTAATCAAACGGTAAATACCATAATTATATTAAAATATTAGCAAAAAAAAAAAAAAGCAGAAAATACTATTATAGATATAAAAAATATTATCAAATTATACAAAATAGAATCAAGAGTAACTAATAAATCTGTATACAATGCGTGTCTTTCAATGTATAAGAGAAACCAATGTATATATTTCTACTAAAATGTTGATACATATAATAAATTTTTAACAAATTAACTCAAATATTTGCGAAATAGAGAAAAGAATACATTCTTTTTTAAAATTGTATCAAATAGTCTATAAATGGATAAAAAAAAATATCATGACAAGTATTAAAAATATTAAAATAATGGACTTACGTATGACACATTAAGTTAAGAAATTTATACTTATCAAAGAAAGTAACGTAAGTTATATAAAAAACTCTAATTATGTACAATTGTTAATTGAATATGCTGCAAAATATTGTCAAATTACACCATTTTTTAGTGATAGGACAAGCAAACTTGTGAAAATGTCATATAATTATCAAAAATATTATGCAAAGTACGAAAATATTGCCTAATATGTTAAAATATTATCAATAGTACATAACCAACAGATCCAAATGACCTTCTGCACCCTACGAAACATGAAAACCTACGGAGATTAACAACAATCTTGCAATGTAGTAGCAAAAAGTAACAATGTGCTGCTACGGATTAAATGGTAAGTGCACACCTAGTATTGTTTAGTAAGTAGATGTAGATAAATAATATTGTTGAATTTTTAACAAAATGGTTTCATGTACAATAAAAATGCAAAGAGAAAAAAAAAGTTTAAGTGTAAAATAAAATGTAAAAAGGAAAAAAAAAAAAAAAAAGTTAAATAAAAGTTAAAAAAGAAAAAAAAAAGTTTAAAAGAAAAAAAGTTAAAAAAGAAAATAAAGTTTAAAGTAAAAAGTTTAAGTGTAAAATACAATTTAAAACGAAAATGTAAAAAATAAAATTAAAAAAAAAAAAAAGCTTAAGTGTAAAATTACATTTTAAAAGAAAATGTGAAAATAGGAAAAAGTAAAAAGAAAATTGCTAAAAGTAAAAAACAAAAAACAAAAAAAATGTGTTAAATGTCAAATAAAAAGATCTTAAATGTAAAAAATTAAAAAAAAAAAGTTTAAGTGTAAAATATTATCCATCATAAGCTTTTTACCCGTACCCACCCAAAGCCATTTGGTGTTAGGGAGCGTACTAGCCCCTCTCGTTCTGGTAAAATTGATGTAAATCCATATGGTTTTGTACTATCATCAGGTGAAAAGATCTTCATTAAGTATTATATATCTTAATTTTAAAATATATTTTAGATATTACGTGTACAAAAAGTGGTTTTCTATGTAAAAATTCTACTCTACGTATTATAAATTTAACAAAGCAGTTTAAGAAAAAAAATCCTGACTTCATCCATAGTTGCAACCATAGCTGGCATCGAAGCATTAAAACGACACCAGCTTCTGTAAATTCAGGTTATAAAAATGAAGTTTTAGATAACTTGTATGGAAATCTCAAAAACTTTAAAAAGAAAACCACCAACACTTAAGGTTGGGGATACGGAACTCATTAGTAGACAAAAACTTCACTTTGAAAAAGGCTTTGAACAAAATTGGAGTAGTGAAATTTTTTCTGTGTAGCAATTTATTCTGAGAATTCCTACTGTATACAAGTTAAAAGATATGTCTGAAGAAGAAATTAAAGGTACTTTTTATGAAGCAGAGTTACAGAAAGTTATTGATTCTGGTTTTTATCCAGTAGAAAAAGTTATCAAGAAACAGAAAAACCAAGGAGGTGTGATCGAATACTTTTGCGAAATTCTTAGGATATCCTGAAAAATTTAATCCGTGGGTTACAGGTGATAAAATGATATGAATAGACTTTTTGCTTCCTGACAGTTCATCTAAGAACCCACATACCTACAGAGGACGCCTATACTGATTGGTTCCATACTTAACTTCCTTATCGCTGATTGGTTCCCTCCATAACCCCACAGTACCTATATAAGTGCAAGTTCGGTCCAGTTTGAACTATTTCTTTCATATAACAGTTATGAAGCCGACTGCTATAGTTAGACCATTTTCTATTAACGGTGTAGAAATGGAATATCCACCTCCAATCGAAGTCCGACCATGGAAATGGGTATACCCATTGCATTGGCCGTATCGTAGAAGGCAACCTGAAATGCCTTTGAAGGCCATACAACCGAATGCATCGGATACAAATCCGTGGAGATAGGTTGAAATGGACGCTTCTATGATGAGAAATGCAATATCTTTTTCTACTGATTAAGAGTGTTCTCTGAGAAGTCAACAGAAGAAAAAAAAATATGTATATATATATATATATATATATATATATATATATATACTGTTTAAGTTATTAAATTACTATAAATAGAGCTGATTCCTTAATATTCCGTTCAGTATCCAACAATGTGTTTCTACGTGACGTTAATTTCGGATAGTAGTCTGCAATTTGTTTTTTCCTACAAACAAAATTTCTCATTTTATAACTCAGCTGCCAAGCCCAATTGGGGAAGTGTTCAAAATGGCTGGCCAAATTACATTTTTAAAAAAGCTAATATAGGGGGAAATTGTATAATTATCATAAAATACTTCACACTACTGCTTAATATTTTAACATGTTATCAATAGTGTGAAGTATTTTATGATAATTATACAATTTCCCCCTATATTAGCTTTTTTAAAAATGTAATTTGGCCAGCCATTTTGAACACTTCCCCAATTGGGCTTGGCAGCTGAGTTATAAAATGAGAAATTTTGTTTGTAGGAAAAAACAAATTGCAGACTACTATCCGAAATTAACGTCACGTAGAAACACATTGTTGGATACTGAACGGAATATTAAGGAATCAGCTCTATTTATAGTAATTTAATAACTTAAACAGTATATATATATATATATATATATATATATATACATATTTTTTTTTCTTCTGTTGACTTCTCAGAGAACACTCTTAATCAGTAGAAAAAGATATTGCATTTCTCATCATAGAAGCGTCCATTTCAACCTATCTCCACGGATTTGTATCCGATGCATTCGGTTGTATGGCCTTCAAAGGCATTTCAGGTTGCCTTCTACGATACGGCCAATGCAATGGGTATACCCATTTCCGTGGTCGGACTTCGATTGGAGGTGGATATTCCATTTCTACACCGTTAATAGAAAATGGTCTAACTATAGCAGTCGGCTTCATAACTGTTATATGAAAGAAATAGTTCAAACTGGACCGAACTTGCACTTATATAGGTACTGTGGGGTTATGGAGGGAACCAATCAGCGATAAGGAAGTTAAGTATGGAACCAATCAGTATAGGCGTCCTCTGTAGGTATGTGGGTTCTTAGATGAACTGTCAGGAAGCAAAAAGTCTATTCATATCATTTTATCACCTGTAACCCACGGATTAAATTTTTCAGGATATCCTAAGAATTTCGCAAAAGTATTCGATCACACCTCCTTGGTTTTTCTGTTTCTTGATAACTTTTTCTACTGGATAAAAACCAGAATCAATAACTTTCTGTAACTCTGCTTCATAAAAAGTACCTTTAATTTCTTCTTCAGACATATCTTTTAACTTGTATACAGTAGGAATTCTCAGAATAAATTGCTACACAGAAAAAATTTCACTACTCCAATTTTGTTCAAAGCCTTTTTCAAAGTGAAGTTTTTGTCTACTAATGAGTTCCGTATCCCCAACCTTAAGTGTTGGTGGTTTTCTTTTTAAAGTTTTTGAGATTTCCATACAAGTTATCTAAAACTTCATTTTTATAACCTGAATTTACAGAAGCTGGTGTCGTTTTAATGCTTCGATGCCAGCTATGGTTGCAACTATGGATGAAGTCAGGATTTTTTTTCTTAAACTGCTTTGTTAAATTTATAATACGTAGAGTAGAATTTTTACATAGAAAACCACTTTTTGTACACGTAATATCTAAAATATATTTTAAAATTAAGATATATAATACTTAATGAAGATCTTTTCACCTGATGATAGTACAAAACCATATGGATTTACATCAATTTTACCAGAACGAGAGGGGCTAGTACGCTCCCTAACACCAAATGGCTTTGGGTGGGTACGGGTAAAAAGCTTATGATGGATAATATTTTACACTTAAACTTTTTTTTTTTAATTTTTTACATTTAAGATCTTTTTATTTGACATTTAACACATTTTTTTTGTTTTTTGTTTTTTACTTTTAGCAATTTTCTTTTTACTTTTTCCTATTTTCACATTTTCTTTTAAAATGTAATTTTACACTTAAGCTTTTTTTTTTTTTTAATTTTATTTTTTACATTTTCGTTTTAAATTGTATTTTACACTTAAACTTTTTACTTTAAACTTTATTTTCTTTTTTAACTTTTTTTCTTTTAAACTTTTTTTTTTCTTTTTTAACTTTTATTTAACTTTTTTTTTTTTTTTTCCTTTTTACATTTTATTTTACACTTAAACTTTTTTTTTTCTCTTTGCATTTTTATTGTACATGAAACCATTTTGTTAAAAATTCAACAATATTATTTATCTACATCTACTTACTAAACAATACTAGGTGTGCACTTACCATTTAATCCGTAGCAGCACATTGTTACTTTTTGCTACTACATTGCAAGATTGTTGTTAATCTCCGTAGGTTTTCATGTTTCGTAGGGTGCAGAAGGTCATTTGGATCTGTTGGTTATGTACTATTGATAATATTTTAACATATTAGGCAATATTTTCGTACTTTGCATAATATTTTTGATAATTATATGACATTTTCACAAGTTTGCTTGTCCTATCACTAAAAAATGGTGTAATTTGACAATATTTTGCAGCATATTCAATTAACAATTGTACATAATTAGAGTTTTTTATATAACTTACGTTACTTTCTTTGATAAGTATAAATTTCTTAACTTAATGTGTCATACGTAAGTCCATTATTTTAATATTTTTAATACTTGTCATGATATTTTTTTTTATCCATTTATAGACTATTTGATACAATTTTAAAAAAGAATGTATTCTTTTCTCTATTTCGCAAATATTTGAGTTAATTTGTTAAAAATTTATTATATGTATCAACATTTTAGTAGAAATATATACATTGGTTTCTCTTATACATTGAAAGACACGCATTGTATACAGATTTATTAGTTACTCTTGATTCTATTTTGTATAATTTGATAATATTTTTTATATCTATAATAGTATTTTCTGCTTTTTTTTTTTTTTGCTAATATTTTAATATAATTATGGTATTTACCGTTTGATTAGTAGGTAGATCATTCACAGAACTCACCACGGGCATCTACGCCTATATAGGGGTAGTACGCTCCGTAACACCATATGGCATTGGGTGGATGCGGGTAAGAAGCTTATGATGCGTAATATTTTACACTAAACTTTTTTTTAAAATATTTTTTACATTTATTCTTTTTTTTTTCACTTTTAACATTTTTTTTTTTTTTAATTTTTCTTTTTTAAATTTTTCATTTTTTACATTTTCTTTTTAAATTGTATTTTTACACTGAAACTTTTTTATTTATTGTTTTTTACTTTTTTTTTTCATTTTTCTTTAAAAAATTTATGTTATACAAACTTTTTTTTTTTTATTTTTTACATTTACTGTTTTTAACTTTTTTTTCTTTTTACATTATATTTTTCACTTATACTTTTAGTTATTTTTATTTTTACATTTATTCTTTTTATAGTATATTTCACACGTAAACTTTTTATTTTTTTATTTTTACATTTATTATTTTTATAATTTATTTCACACTTAAACTTTTTTTTAAATATTTTTTATATTTATTCTTTTTTTTTTCACTTTTAACATTTTTTTTTTTTTTTAATTTTTCTTTTTTAAATTTTTCATTTTTTACATTTTCTTTTTAAATTGTATTTTTACACTGAAACTTTTTTATTTATTGTTTTTTACTTTATTTTTTCATTTTTCTTTAAAAAATTTATGTTATACAAACTTTTATTTTTTATTTTTTACATTTACTGTTTTTAACTTTTTTTTCTTTTTACATTATATTTTTCACTTATACTTTTTAGTTATTTTTATTTTTACATTTATTCTTTTTATAGTATATTTCACACGTAAACTTTTTATTTTTTTATTTTTACATTTATTATTTTTATAATTTATTTCACACTTAAACTTTTTTTTAAATATTTTTTATATTTATTCTTTTTTTTTTTCACTTTTAACATATTTTTTTTTTCTTTCACTTTTAGTAATTTTTTTTTTTTACTTAACCTTTTAATTTTATTTCACACTAAACTTTTTTATTTATTTTTTAACTTTTTATTTTTTTGCTTTTTAAATTGTATTTTAACTTTTTTTTTTTAACATTTATTCTTTTTTATAATTTATTTCAAACTTAAACTTTTTCATTTTACATTTATTCTTGTCTAATGTACGACTAGACACCCCGCTTTCACCCCAATTTTGTGTGTACGCCTACAAACGTCTCCCTATGGGTACTTTATGTCGCCAATTTTATGAATACACCTCTCAAATTGTCCACTTGTGGATACTTGATGTCGCCAAATTCTATACAATCACCCTTAACTGTACTCATATGGGAACTTGTTGCCCCTTAGTCTTTGAAAATATAACTAGCCAGCCCTAATAATTCACCTCTTGTTAAAATAACTCCCTTTGTGTAGCTGCACTGCGCGTTCAATCAAACAGTCAGCTACAAAACACCCCTAAAACAACTACATCTAAGACAAATCCCCTTTTTTAACACGTATTATAACAAGTAATATATCCATTATCTTACATACCAACCCCAAATCTGCTCTTATCAAGCATTCTGCCCAGCACCACAACCAATGCGATAGAGTAACTTTTACATCATATTCCTACACAGTAAGTAATTCTAATGCATCCAATTGTGATCAATGCGAGATCCCCTCCTTCTAGTCATAACGATATGATATTTTCCCTCTTACAATAATAATTTTACGTATGAGGTGAAAAACATTTAAAGGACACATTACTTTTATAAAAAGTTTAATTAACCGTAACACAAGGTTTTGGTTCCCAAGGTTCTTTTTCAAAGTATCAGCTTTCATATTAATTACTTATTTTTCATCCACTGAGACTGATTTCCGTTATATAAATTATAATTTAAACGTATATTGTTATATACATTATTTTCATAGAACCCCAGACTGTCATTTTTTATATCCTTAGTATACATGTCGAAAAGCTTTACTTATTAATCTGGTCTACCTTCCTGTACACGATGGTATGTTATTTACCCCATAGGATGATTCCTCATAGAGTTATATGGCGAAATTGTATGCTGGAGTTGGTCACATAAAATATATTTTTCTACAACCATTCTTGCAAAATTCTTTTCTTTTGTACTAACCATAGTTAAAATATATACACTAGTGTCTTTCCCTTTAACATAAGTTCATTGTGCAGCTCTAATGGGACGTAATTGCTCTCACTGAGTTAATTTTTTTTTTGGCACAGATGTATACGTATATAAAATATATGTGAAATATAAATGAGTAATAAAATATAAATAAATATTAAAATATATATAAAATATAAATGAGTAATAAAATATAGAAGTTAAAATATAATTAAATATTAAAAATAAATGTAAAAATATAAATATTAAAAATAAATGTAAAAATATAAATATTAAAATACAAATAAATATCAAAATATAAATAAATATTAAAATATAATAAATATTAAAAATAAATAAATATCAAAATATAAATAAATATTAAAATATAATAAATATTAAAAATAAATAAATATTAAAAATAAATAAATATTAAAATAAGAATATTAGTTTAATTCTATCATATTTTATTTACTTTCCAAAATTGCAGTTGCGTATACAGCTCACAGTTTTTTCAACAACCAACTATTCCTAACATTATACCTATGATGTCACAACCCACAGCTTATAATTAAAAAATGTGTAGATGCAGTGCGTCGCAATTTTTCCACCAATACCCAAATAAAAACGCAAAATAACAAAAAAGCAACTTTCATGTCACATGACACTCCATAGACATCACTTACTGACACCTGATTGGTTGTTCATGAGGTCATCCTCAAACAAGAACCTGATTGGTCCGTTCCTGTACATACACGTTGAGACACGGTGTGACATGCCCATCGGCGGCGATGAGTCATCAGCACCTGTTCCCATGCCCCCTGCGTGTGACGTCACTTACTGACACCTGATTGGTTGAGGTCATCTCCATTAGGCCACGCCCCCGCGGCTTGACAGACGAGATCCGCCCTGATCCGCCAGCAGCACCACCAAAATCCGCACAGCACCACCAAGATCCGCCAAAGATCCGCAGAAATCCACAGAGCACCTCGTCTTGGTAGCGGCTTTTTTACACTACTTTTCTTGCTTTACTTGGATACATTAAATACATTTTCAAAAGAGAACTAAAATTATTCCTTTGCTGATTTTTGATTGTAATTTTGCTTAAGTTTTCACATATCATTTTTATTATTATTATTTGCACTATAAAAAATAACACTCAAAAATAAGTAAACTGTACTCAATTATAAGTACATTCGATGCTTATCATAGCTCCGAATACATACGTTTCATTTTTGAAAAAGACATGTACTCAAAAATGAGTAAAATGAAAAAAAAAGAGCAATTACTTGCCTACATAAATCACTTTCAATAAATACCAACAATTACAACCAAGACTTACCGGGAATCGCACCCAGATCCATTGGCACCGCAATCCAGCACCTTATCCACTGTACTACCAGAGCGACGTGAAGAAGTTATAAACAGATATAATGTTTAAAAGGTGTATCAAAAGAATGGGAAGTAAGATAATTGGATTGTAATAACTCAGTTTCCATTTAAGCAATCGACGTCAAATAATGTGGAAATCCATCTTCTGAACAACTATTTTAAGTGTGTCAGATCGCTTTGTTAAGATGGCTAGAACAGAAGCTGAGATTAGCCATATTAAATCACACTGCACATTTTTGAGAAAGTGCGATTACTTAAATTTGAGTTCGCCATCGCTCATTTACGATGCAATTGGACTCCAAAGCTCTCTCCACTCAGCTGAGAAGAAACAACTGGATTCTGACAATATTATAAAAACAATGATTAACCCAGAAAAGAGCGAAAAGGAATCTGAGTGAATTTCGTTCAAAATTTGAATATTCTTTTTTCGTCATAAGTCACGTGATTCAAAGACGAAAGGATTGTCAAATATAACGATAGTAGTCTCGTCAATCGCAGAATTCTCAAAAATGAGATACAAGTATAAAAACAATGATTAACCCAGAAAAGAGCGAAAAGGAATCTGAGTGAATTTCGTTCAAAATTTGAATATTCTTTTTTCGTCATAAGTCACGTGATTCAAAGACGAAAGGATTGTCAAATATAACGATAGTAGTCTCGTCAATCGCAGAATTCTCAAAAATGAGATACAAGTATAAAAACAATGATTAACCCAGAAAAGAGCGAAAAGGAATCTGAGTGAATTTCGTTCAAAATTTGAATATTCTTTTTTCGTCATAAGTCACGTGATTCAAAGACGAAAGGATTGTCAAATATAACGATAGTAGTCTCGTCAATCGCAGAATTCTCAAAAATGAGATACAAGTATAAAAACAATGATTAACCCAGAAAAGGGCGAAAAGGAATCTTAGTCAATTTCGTTCAAAATTTGAATATTCTTTTTTCGTCATAAGTCACGTGATTCAAAGACGAAAGGATTGTCAAATATAACGATAGTAGTCTCGACAATCGCAGAATTCTCAAAAATGTGAGTTATTTCTGGGAGTGTAGACTTCCAGGACAGAGTTTCATTCGACGACAGCCAAAAACAAGGGCCAGAAAGGGAACAAAAGACACCAATAAAACCGATTACGATGACATTCGTGAAAATCTAAGTGGCTTGATACGTGACTTTATCCCAGCGATATTCCCGAAGAGGAAGTTCCCTAAAAATAAAAGTATATAAATAATAAAGTCCTCAAAAGATCGTTACTCTCTCCCTCTCTTTCAGAAATTTCCAATAATATAATGGCGGGTCTCTATCTGGGTGCTTGGTCAGCTGGAGATATCATCAAGTAGATTAGACACGGCAAATTTCCCTTTTTAAGGGACGGAATCAGCGGAAAATCCCTACGGAAGACTAGACACGGGGATTTTTTTTCTTCTTTCGATAAAATACAAAAAAAAAATCATTTTTAATGTGAGGTTCAGCTATATCTATTTCTGAAAGATTTTTGTCTTTGAGTTTCGAATGGCACACTCAGCGAAATCGGAAATGGAAGTCTTGAAGCTACTTTTAGAACTCGGGAAGAACCCTAAAAGGGGAAATCAGGCGTTTTATATCCCTCGAGCTATTTTTGAATATTGTTTGAGAACATTCAAGAGAGAGAGTTTTAAAGTGTTTTAAGTGTTAGTTGCCGAGATTTTTTTACTCTTCTTTGCTAAATTCGATTAGGCGTACTTAAGGTTCTTCAATTTGAGAGCAATAGAAATTCAAAAGAAGAGAGAACCGAGGGGGGGGAGGAGTTTTTATGCAACTTTTTATTGTTTTCTTTTTTCCTTCAGTTTTTTTTTGGAGAGTTGAAATTGCTATAAAGTTTCGATTTATTCTACATATAAATAATCTTAGCGATTTCGATAGAGTTTTTCCACATCAAAATATTTTAAGTTCGTACAAACTATATTGAAGATTATTTTATGTCTACTGCTCTGTTAAAAATGAATTCTCGTATTTGACGAAACTTTTGTCATTTTTGACGAAACTTCTGTCATTTTTGACGAAACTTTTGCCATTTTTGACGAAACTTTTGTCATTTTTGACGAAACTTTTGTCATTTTTGACGAAACTTTTGCCATTTTTGACGAAACTTTTGTCATTTTTGACGAAACTTTTGTCATTTTTCACGAAACTTTTGTCATTTTTGACGAAACAGACGTCGTTAAATATTTAATCAGACTGAGGAAATTCATTTTATCTTCTTTTAACGAAATTTATTTCGTCAAAATTGAGGACGATTTTATATAATATAATATCAACCAGCTGACTCGAGCCGCGGACCTTTCGTTCCACAGTCCAACGCTCTATCCACTCGACCAAGAAGACTCGTTTTAATTAAAACAATATAAGTATAAGAACGAAACATGATCTGATAACCCTGAAAAGAACCGAAAAGAAATCTGAGTAAATGAGTTTCGTTCGAAATTTGAGGATTCTTGTTTTGTCAAAAGCCACGTGATTCAATGACGAAAGGATTGTCAAATATAATGAATGTTATCGCAATTATAAAAAATGAAAGTTTTATTTTTGGGAGAATGATATGTTTAAACTATGAAAACAACTTTTCGGGGAATATAAAAAATATTGTAAAGGTGGTTTAGAATATTTCGTTTTAAATGCGGTTTAGAATATTGGAATTTTCTGTATGCTACATTTTGTTTTTATTTTTACAAATTCAGCAATGTTAGAAGATTTCGGTTTCGAAAATTTAAAGAACATGTTGCATAAGTTATTAAAAATTCCTGATGAAAGGTTTAAGCTAAATATAATAAATACGTACTGAATAGGTATTCTGAACATTATTTTCGTAATATAATTATAAATATATTTATTCCTATATTTGGAAATCTAAAATCTTGATATAGAAAAACTAATGAAATGCTCTTATTTCTTCAAATACGGTCACAACGTTTTATTTGAATGCATATTTCATTATTATATTTTGTGTCTTAAATTTCAGTATTTCTTAATTTTAAAATAAATTTTTAAGCATTTTAGCAGTATAAAGATATTCTTGCAATTTACCACATATTTACTTATAACTAAATGCCCATAAAAATAATAAAATTCTGCAGATTATTCTAAAGACTAAAGATTCTAAAGACCAAAATTCTAAAGACTATCTACTCTTAAAAACATATAAATGTAAATCTAAATTAGAACAAAAAATATGCGTTTAATATCATTTATTATACTTACACAATATATAAATAATTAATTATTTTAACCATTATTCACCCCTAATCCCTCGTAAAGATAAACATTAAAATAACTAGTTATAAAGCTATCTTGCATATTGGTATTCATTACTTAAATATTTTGTAAGAGAATAGCTATTAAGAAATGCGCATCAAAATATGGCAACACAAATCACAAACGGTAACAAAATATAATCTCCGCTCTGGTAAAAGAGCTTATCTATATTTTGAAATTTCGCAACTTTCTTCAAAGTAACAAAATTTACAAATAGTAAGAAAACTTTTTGTTTTACCTTTCCTTAAGAACCATCAAAAATTCCAAGTTTGACTTTAATTATTAACCATTTTTAGATAATAAGAATATAAAAAAACCTTTATGTGAGCACTGTATAAAAAAATGGACTCTAAAATGAGCATCTGAACCTGCACGTTTTTCTTTGAGTACAATTGCATCATAAATGTGATATGACGTACTTAAATTAAGTAACTGTACTTTCTAAAAAAATTAGCAGTGTGACTTAATATTGCCATGTAGATGTTATTATAAATAACAGAAGCTATTTCTAAGCAAGCAATTTTATTACAAATTCTAAACTCACAAAACCAACTCCGCCAGCTCGAGGGAGCGATCTTATATATAGAAATAATACATGACGTAACTCAACAGAATAGGTAAATTAAATATAAATTAACACAAGCAAGAATATATGAAGTTGCCAACACGGAGGACCGAACCCGCAACCTTACGGGCCCCAGACGGCGACGTTACCACAAGGCTACAGTGGTTGATGCCCGAAGTGTAATGTTATTAGCAGCTTGGTTACCTGTTGGTAGGCAATCACTGTGGCATTATTATTAATAATAATTGTTCAAAAGATGGTTTTCCACGTTATTTTATATGTCAATTGCTTAAATGGAAACTGAGTTATTACAACTCAATTATCTTAATTCCCCTTCTATTGGTACACCTTCTTAACATTTATTCTGTTCATAACTTCTTCTTCAAAAGGGAAGATTCATGGAATTAAGGGTTCATGGGAAGATTTAATAGAAGATTCATGTGATGTTAATGTGTCTAAGTAAAGGCTATATATACTTATAAATTATATAAACTTTATATTAAATTTCTCTCCTAATATATAATTTTTTTTACATAAAACGATTTTAAGATCAGCGACTTGGGAAATCAAGATAAAAGATTCATGGAATTAAGGGTTCATGGGAATATTTAATAGAAGATTCATGTGATGTTCGTGTGCCCAAGTAAAGGCTACATATACTTATAAATTATATAAACTTTATATTAAATTTCTCTCCTAATATATAATTTTTTTTGACATAAAACGATTTTAAGATCAGTGACTTGGGAAATCAAGATAAAAGATTCATGGAATTAAGGGTTCATGGGAATATTTAATAGAAGATTCATGTGATGTTCGTGTGCCCAAGTAAAGGCTACATATACTTATAAATTATATAAACTTTATATTAAATTTCTCTCCTAATATATAATTTTTTTTGACATAAAACGATTTTAAGATCAGCGACTTGGGAAATCAAGATAAAAGATTCATGGAATTAAGGGGTCGAACTAAACTCTAACTGTAACTTCTGGAAGACTCACAACTTGTTTCCTCTATGGGCACGTTGAAGCCAATTGAAAGTAACAGTACTAAACCCCAATTTTTTTAATATGATTTAGTAGTGTTTTGTAATACCATAGCATTGTAGAAATATTAAATGTATATAAATATTATATTTTCTTCTTATAAAATGGTTTTTATATTGCCAAACAAATAGTCTTTGCTCTTGTTTTTTAACCACTTCGACTTTGACTTGCAAATGACTTTCTATTTTTTTAAAGCAGATTGCATTTAAAATGGGTTTTAAAAGAAATAAAAAAAAATCTCAACCAAAAGCAATGCATGTCGGCTTATTTTCACATGAAAAAAAAAAAACGAAATATTGCGGTAGCGATGTAAGTGGGGTACAGGTGTTACCCCTTCAATTGACTTCATGTCAGCAAAATTTCTTGTCCAATCCAGGAGGTGCAGTTAGAGATCGGTCGTTCTGTTACTCTTTAGGGTGATCGATACCTCCGTGGTAAATAGTATGATGGATATAAAATTGTGTTGTTCGATAAGAAATTAGTTATGAATGCATGTAAAATCTTAAAATAAAGAAAAACACGTATGAAACGTGGATATAGACATACGGTGCCATCCGTTACAGCTCGCGTATATCCTTCTGACGAAGTTTTTATTGGATAACAATCCCTATTTCTATATAATCTGATGAAATATTCATATAAAACATTTATTTTCGTGCTTCGACACAGCCCCACCGGACTTTTCTTTAAATTTATGTAAATAATAATGTTATTGCAATAATGTGTAAGCGAGGTAGTGTTGACTATAAAGTATTTCTCTTAATTCCCATAGATAATAATAAAATTCAACAGTAATAAAATTTCAATTTTCCCATCGAACTAAGCTATATTATTTGTTTTTAGACGAATAATATATCTTAACTGGATCGAAAATTTAGAGACGAATTCATGAATATAATAATTTAGCTTTTAGAAATTTTGGACTAAACACATTTCGAATATTTCCTTCTCAAATACTCCCAAACGTCCAAAATCCAAAATAATTCTCCTAACATTAAATTTTTTTAAGCTTTGTTAAAACGTGCTAATTTTCAAAATACATGAATAATCCATACCGCTCTTTGTCGGCGAAAAGAATCCATTCTCATTTTTTTTTCGGGAGGAAAATGGCATCAAAATTTCAAAATGCAAACACGATTTTTTTTCACCAGACATCCCTTCCTCAACTTTATCGAATCGTTTGCTCGCCGGGGATACTAAGCACTGAATCGCGTGATACTCGGAGGCAAGTGCTTTCGAACTCGATCGATGCGCAATAAGTGCGCTTGTCCCGGCGCAAATATGGAAATTAAATTTTGAATCAGGGCTAATTGAATTTTAAATATAAATGGGGACGGCAAGGGATTGTTTTTTTTAAAAATCAGGCGACTCATTGATTTCTTGGGAAGGAGATTGCGAGAAAAGCTATATATCGAATATAAGTTTAATGAGCAGGAATTGTAGTTAATGTATTCAATTCGTGTTGTTCACAAAAAAAAGGGACTTATGCATTTGCACATATCCCTATTATGTTCCCTAACTATTTTTTTTCCGATAAACGTTTTATATTTGTACTAGCATGCCCAGTCAGGCAACCATTGATTATTTGGGAAGGATATTGTGAGAAATGCTATGTATCGAATATAAGTTTAATGAGCAGGAATTGTAGTTAATGTATTCAATTCGCGTTGTCCACAAGAAAGGGATTTATGTAGTTGCACATATCCTTATTATATTCCCTAACTATTTTTTTTTCGATAAACGTTTTATATTTGTACTAGCATGTCCAGTCAGGCGACCATTGATTTCTTGGGAAGGAGATTGTGAGAAATGCTATGTATCGAATATAAGTTTAATGAGCAGGAATTGTAGTTAATGTATTCAATTCGCGTTGTTCACAAGAAAGGGATTTATGTAGTTGCACGTATCCTTATTATATTCCCTAACTATATTTTTCAGATAAACGTTTTATATTTGTACTAGCATGTCCAGTCTGGCGACCATTGATTATTTGGGAAAGAGATTGTGAGAAAAGCTATGTATCGAATATAAGTTTAATGAGCAGGAATTGTAGTTAATGTATTCAATTCGCGTTGTTCACAAGAAAGGGATTTATGTAGTTGCACATATCCCTATTATATTCCCTAACTATTTTTTTCCGATAAACGTTTTATATTTGTACTAGCATGTCCAGTCTGGCGACCATTGATTATTTGGGAAAGAGATTGTGAGAAAAGCTATGTATCGAATATAAGTTTAATGAGCAGGAATTGTAGTTAATGTATTCAATTCGCGTTGTTCACAAGAAAGGGATTTATGTAGTTGCACATATCCTTATTATATTCCCTAACTATATTTTTCAGATAAACGTTTTATATTTGTACTAGCATGTCCAGTCTGGCGACCATTGATTATTTGGGTAGGAGATTGTGAGAAAAGCTATGTATCGAATATAAGTTTAATGAGCAGGAATTGTAGTTAATGTATTCAATTCGCGTTGTTCACAAGAAAGGGATTTATGTAGTTGCACATATCCCTATTATATTCCCTAACTATTTTTTTCCGATAAACGTTTTATATTTGTACTAGCATGTCCAGTCAGGCGACCATTGATTTCTTGGGAAAGAGATTGTGTGAAATGCTATGTATCGAATATAAGTTTAATGAGCAGGAATTGTAGTTAATGTATTCAATTCGTGTTGTTCACAAGAAAGGGATTTATGTAGTTGCACATATCCCTATTAGATTCCCTAACTATTTTTTTTTCGATAAACGTTTTATATTTGTACTAGCATGTCCAGTCAGGCGACCATTGATTATTTGGGAATGAGATTGTGAGAAAAGCTATGTATCGAATATAAGTTTAATGAGCAGGAATTGTAGTTAATGTATTCAATTCGCGTTGTTCACGAGAAAGGGATTTATGTAGTTGCACATATCCCTATTATATTCCCTAACTATTTTTTTCGATAAACGTTTTATATTTGTACTAGCATGTCCAGTCAGGCGACCATTGATTTCTTGGGAAGGAGATTGTGAGAAATGCTATGTATCGAATATAAGTTTAATGAGCAGGAATTGTAGATAATGTATTCAATTCGCGTTGTTCACAAGAAAGGGATTTATGTAGTTGCACATATCCTTATTATATTCCCTAACTATATTTTTCAGATAAACGTTTTATATTTGTACTAGCATGTCCAGTCTGGCGACCATTGATTATTTGGGAAAGAGATTGTGAGAAAAGCTATGTATCGAATATAAGTTTAATGAGCAGGAATTGTAGTTAATGTATTCAATTCGCGTTGTTCACAAGAAAGGGATTTATGTAGTTGCACATATCCCTATTATATTCCCTAACTATTTTTTTCCGATAAACGTTTTATATTTGTACTAGCATGGCCAGTCAGGCGACCATTGATTATTTGGGAATGAGATTGTGAGAAAAGCTATGTATCGAATATAAGTTTAATGAGCAGGAATTGTAGTTAATGTATTCAATTCGCGTTGTTCACAAGAAAGGGATTTATGTAGTTGCACATATCCCTATTATATTCCCTAACTATTTTTTTCCGATAAACGTTTTATATTTGTACTAGCATGGCCAGTCAGGCGACCATTGATTATTTGGGAATGAGATTGTGAGAAAAGCTATGTATCGAATATAAGTTTAATGAGCAGGAATTGTAGTTAATGTATTCAATTCGCGTTGTTCACAAGAAAAGGATTTATGTAGTTGCACATATCCCTATTATATTCCCTAACTATTTTTTCCGATAAACGTTTTATATTTGTACTAGCATGTACAGTCAGGCGACCATTGATTATTTGGGAAGGAGATTGTAAGAAAAGTTATGTATCGAATATAAGTTTAATGAGCAGGAATTGTAGTTAATGTATTCAATTCGCGTTGTTCACGAGAAAGGGATTTATGTAGTTGCACATATCCCTATTATATTCCCTAACTATTTTTTTCGATAAACGTTTTATATTTGTACTAGCATGTCCAGTCAGGCGACCATTGATTTCTTGGGAAGGAGATTGTGAGAAATGCTATGTATCGAATATAAGTTTAATGAGCAGGAATTGTAGTTAATGTATTCAATTCGCGTTGTTCACAAGAAAGGGATTTATGTAGTTGCAGATATCCCTATTATATTCCCTAACTATATTTTTCAGATAAACGTTTTATATTTGTACTAGCATGTCCAGTCTGGCGACCATTGATTATTTGGGTAGGAGATTGTGAGAAAAGCTATGTATCGAATATAAGTTTAATGAGCAGGAATTGTAGTTAATGTATTCAATTCGCGTTGTTCACAAGAAAGGGATTTATGTAGTTGCACATATCCCTATTATATTCCCTAACTATTTTTTTCCGATAAACGTTTTATATTTGTACTAGCATGTCCAGTCAGGCGACCATTGATTTCTTGGGAAGGAGATTGTGTGAAATGCTATGTATCGAATATAAGTTTAATGAGCAGGAATTGTAGTTAATGTATTCAATTCGTGTTGTTCACAAGAAAGGGATTTATGTAGTTGCACATATCCCTATTAGATTCCCTAACTATTTTTTTTTCGATAAACGTTTTATATTTGTACTAGCATGTCCAGTCAGGCGACCATTGATTATTTGGGAATGAGATTGTGAGAAAAGCTATGTATCGAATATAAGTTTAATGAGCAGGAATTGTAGTTAATGTATTCAATTCGCGTTGTTCACGAGAAAGGGATTTATGTAGTTGCACATATCCCTATTATATTCCCTAACTATTTTTTTCGATAAACGTTTTATATTTGTACTAGCATGTCCAGTCAGGCGACCATTGATTTCTTGGGAAGGAGATTGTGAGAAATGCTATGTATCGAATATAAGTTTAATGAGCAGGAATTGTAGATAATGTATTCAATTCGCGTTGTTCACAAGAAAGGGATTTATGTAGTTGCACATATCCTTATTATATTCCCTAACTATATTTTTCAGATAAACGTTTTATATTTGTACTAGCATGTCCAGTCTGGCGACCATTGATTATTTGGGAAAGAGATTGTGAGAAAAGCTATGTATCGAATATAAGTTTAATGAGCAGGAATTGTAGTTAATGTATTCAATTCGCGTTGTTCACAAGAAAGGGATTTATGTAGTTGCACATATCCCTATTATATTCCCTAACTATTTTTTTCCGATAAACGTTTTATATTTGTACTAGCATGGCCAGTCAGGCGACCATTGATTATTTGGGAATGAGATTGTGAGAAAAGCTATGTATCGAATATAAGTTTAATGAGCAGGAATTGTAGTTAATGTATTCAATTCGCGTTGTTCACAAGAAAGGGATTTATGTAGTTGCACATATCCCTATTATATTCCCTAACTATTTTTTTCCGATAAACGTTTTATATTTGTACTAGCATGGCCAGTCAGGCGACCATTGATTATTTGGGAATGAGATTGTGAGAAAAGCTATGTATCGAATATAAGTTTAATGAGCAGGAATTGTAGTTAATGTATTCAATTCGCGTTGTTCACAAGAAAAGGATTTATGTAGTTGCACATATCCCTATTATATTCCCTAACTATTTTTTCCGATAAACGTTTTATATTTGTACTAGCATGTACAGTCAGGCGACCATTGATTATTTGGGAAGGAGATTGTAAGAAAAGTTATGTATCGAATATAAGTTTAATGAGCAGGAATTGTAGTTAATGTATTCAATTCGCGTTGTTCACGAGAAAGGGATTTATGTAGTTGCACATATCCCTATTATATTCCCTAACTATTTTTTTCGATAAACGTTTTATATTTGTACTAGCATGTCCAGTCAGGCGACCATTGATTTCTTGGGAAGGAGATTGTGAGAAATGCTATGTATCGAATATAAGTTTAATGAGCAGGAATTGTAGTTAATGTATTCAATTCGCGTTGTTCACAAGAAAGGGATTTATGTAGTTGCAGATATCCCTATTATATTCCCTAACTATATTTTTCAGATAAACGTTTTATATTTGTACTAGCATGTCCAGTCTGGCGACCATTGATTATTTGGGTAGGAGATTGTGAGAAAAGCTATGTATCGAATATAAGTTTAATGAGCAGGAATTGTAGTTAATGTATTCAATTCGCGTTGTTCACAAGAAAGGGATTTATGTAGTTGCACATATCCCTATTATATTCCCTAACTATTTTTTTCCGATAAACGTTTTATATTTGTACTAGCATGTCCAGTCAGGCGACCATTGATTTCTTGGGAAGGAGATTGTGTGAAATGCTATGTATCGAATATAAGTTTAATGAGCAGGAATTGTAGTTAATGTATTCAATTCGTGTTGTTCACAAGAAAGGGATTTATGTAGTTGCACATATCCCTATTAGATTCCCTAACTATTTTTTTTTCGATAAACGTTTTATATTTGTACTAGCATGTCCAGTCAGGCGACCATTGATTATTTGGGAATGAGATTGTGAGAAAAGCTATGTATCGAATATAAGTTTAATGAGCAGGAATTGTAGTTAATGTATTCAATTCGCGTTGTTCACAAGAAAAGGATTTATGTAGTTGCACATATCCCTATTATATTCCCTAACTATTTTTTCCGATAAACGTTTTATATTTGTACTAGCATGTACAGTCAGGCGACCATTGATTATTTGGGAAGGAGATTGTGAGAAAAGCTATGTATCGAATATAAGTTTAATGAGCAGGAATTGTAGTTAATGTATTCAATTCGCGTTGTTCACGAGAAAGGGATTTATGTAGTTGCACATATCCCTATTATATTCCCTAACTATTTTTTTCGATAAACGTTTTATATTTGTACTAGCATGTCCAGTCAGGCGACCATTGATTTCTTGGGAAGGAGATTGTGAGAAATGCTATGTATCGAATATAAGTTTAATGAGCAGGAATTGTAGTTAATGTATTCAATTCGCGTTGTTCACAAGAAAGGGATTTATGTAGTTGCACATATCCTTATTATATTCCCTAACTATATTTTTCAGATAAACGTTTTATATTTGTACTAGCATGTCCAGTCTGGCGACCATTGATTATTTGGGAAAGAGATTGTGAGAAAAGCTATGTATCGAATATAAGTTTAATGAGCAGGAATTGTAGTTAATGTATTCAATTCGCGTTGTTCACAAGAAAGGGATTTATGTAGTTGCACATATCCCTATTATATTCCCTAACTATTTTTTTCCGATAAACGTTTTATATTTGTACTGGCATGTCCAGTTAGGCGACCATTGATTATTTGGGAAGGAGATTGTGAGAAAAGCTATGTATCGAATATAAGTTTAATGAGCAGGAATTGTAGTTAATGTATTCAATTCGCGTTGTTCACAAGAAAAGGATTTATGTAGTTGCACATATCCCTATTATATTCCCTAACTATTTTTTCCGATAAACGTTTTATATTTGTACTAGCATGTACAGTCAGGCGACCATTGATTATTTGGGAAGGAGATTGTGAGAAAAGCTATGTATCGAATATAAGTTTAATGAGCAGGAATTGTAGTTAATGTATTCAATTCGCGTTGTTCACAAGAAAAGGATTTATGTAGTTGCACATATCCCTATTATATTCCCTAACTATTTTTTCCGATAAACGTTTTATATTTGTACTAGCATGTACAGTCAGGCGACCATTGATTATTTGGGAAGGAGATTGTGAGAAATGCTATGTATCGAATATAAGTTTAATGAGCACGAATTGTAGTTAATGTATTCAATTCGTGTTGTTCACAAGAAAGGGATTTATGTAGTTGCACATATCCCTATTATATACCCTAACTACTTTTTTTCAGATAAACGTTTTATATTTGTCCAGTCAGGCGACCATTGATTATTTGGGAAGGAGATTGTGAAAAAAGCTATGTATCGAATATAAGTTTAAAGAGCAGGAATTGTAGTTAATGCATTCAATTCGTGTTGTTCCCGAGAAAGGGATTTATGTAGTTGCACATATCCCTATTATATACCCTAACTACTTTTTTTCAGATAAACGTTTTATATTTGTCCAGTCAGGCGACCATTGATTATTTGGGAAGAAGATTGTGAGAAAAGCTATGTATAGAATATAAGTTTAATAAGCACGAATTGTAGTTAATGTATTCAATTCGTGTTGTTCACAAGAAAGGGATTTATGTAGTTGCACATATCCCTATTATATTCCCTAACTATTTTTTTCCGATAAACGTTTTATATTTGTACTAGCATGGCCAGTCAGGCGACCATTGATTTCTTGGGAAGGAGATTGTGTGAAATGCTATGTATCGAATATAAGTTTAATGAGCAGGAATTGTAGTTAATGTATTCAATTCGTGTTGTTCACAAGAAAGGGATTTATGTAGTTGCACATATCCCTATTAGATTCCCTAACTATTTTTTTTTCGATAAACGTTTTATATTTGTACTGGCATGTCCAGTCAGGCGACCATTGATTATTTGGGAAGGAGATTGTGAGAAAAGCTATGTATCGAATATAAGTTTAATAAGCACGAATTGTAGTTAATGTATTCAATTCGTGTTGTTCACAAGAAAGGGATTTATGTAGTTGCACATATCCCTATTATATTCCCTAACTACTTTTTTTCAGATAAACGTTTTATATTTGTATTAGCATGTCCAGTCAGGCGACCATGGATTATTTGGGAAGAAGATTGTGAGAAAAGCTATGTATAGAATATAAGTTTAATAAGCACGAATTGTAGTTAATGTATTCAATTCGTGTTGTTCACAAGAAAGGGATTTTTGTAGTTGCACATATCCCTATTATATACCCTAACTACTTTTTTTCAGATAAACGTTTTATATTTGTATTAGCATGTCCAGTCAGGCGACCATTGATTATTTGGGAAGAAGATTGTCAGAAAAGCTATGTATAGAATATAAGTTTAATAAGCACGAATTGTAGTTAATGTATTCAATTCGTGTTGTTCACAAGAAAGGGATTTATGTAGTTGAACCTATCCCTATTATATTCACTAACTACTTTTTTTCCGATAAACGTTTTATATTTGTATTAGCATGTCCAGTCAGGCGACCATTGATTATTTGGGAAGAAGATTGTGAGAAAAGCTATGTATAGAATATAAGTTTAATAAGCACGAATTGTAGTTAATGTATTCAATTCGTGTTGTTCACAAGAAAGGGATTTATGTAGTTGCACATATCCCTATTATATTCCCTAACTACTTTTTTTCAGATAAACGTTTTATATTTGTATTAGCATGTCCAGTCAGGCGACCATTGATTATTTGGGAAGAAGATTGTGAGAAAAGCTATGTATAGAATATAAGTTTAATAAGCACGAATTGTAGTTAATGTATTCAATTCGTGTTGTTCACAAGAAAGGGATTTATGTAGTTGCACATATCCCTATTATATTCCCTAACTACTTTTTTTCAGATAAACGTTTTATATTTGTATTAGCATGTCCAGTCAGGCGACCATTGATTATTTGGGAAGAAGATTGTCAGAAAAGCTATGTATAGAATATAAGTTTAATAAGCACGCATTGTAGTTAATGTATTCAATTCGTGTTGTTCACAAGAAAGGGATTTATGTAGTTGCACATATCCCTATTATATTCCCTAACTACTATTTTTTCCGATAAACGTTTTATATTTGTATTAGCATGTCCAGTCAGGCGACCATTGATTATTTGGGAAGAAGATTGTGAGAAAAGCTATGTATAGAATATAAGTTTAATAAGCACGAATTGTAGTTAATGTATTCAATTCGTGTTGTTCACAAGAAAGGGATTTATGTAGTTGCACATACCCCTATTATATTCCCTAACTGCTTTTTTTCAGATAAACGTTTTATATTTGTATTAGCATGTCCAGTCAGGCGACCATTGATTATTTGGGAAGAAGATTGTGAGAAAAGCTATGTATAGAATATAAGTTTAATAAGCACAAATTGTAGTTAATGTATTCAATTCGTGTTGTTCACAAGAAAGGGATTTATGTAGTTGCACATATCCCTATTATATTCCCTAACTACTTTTTTTCCGATAAACGTTTTATATTTGTATTAGCATGTCCAGTCAGGCGACCATTGATTATTTGGGAAGAAGATTGTGAGAAAAGCTATGTATAGAATATAAGTTTAATAAGCACGAATTGTAGTTAATGTATTCAATTCGTGTTGTTCACAAGAAAGGGATTTATGTAGTTGCACATATCCCTATTATATTCCCTAACTACTTTTTTTCAGATAAACGTTTTATATTTGTATTAGCATGTCCAGTCAGGCGACCATTGATTATTTGGGAAGAAGAATGTGAGAAAAGCTATGTATAGAATATAAGTTTAATAAGCACGAATTGTAGTTAATGTATTCAATTCGTGTTGTTCACAAGAAAGGGATTTATGTAGTTGCACATATCTCTATTATATACCCTAACTACTTTTTTTCAGATAAACGTTTTATATTTGTATTAGCATGTCCAGTCAGGCGACCATTGATTATTTGGGAAGAAGATTGTCAGAAAAGCTATGTATAGAATATAAGTTTAATAAGCACGAATTGTAGTTAATGTATTCAATTCGTGTTGTTCACAAGAAAGGGATTTATGTAGTTGCACATATCCCTATTATATTCCCTAACTACTTTTTTTCAGATAAACGTTTTATATTTGTATTAGCATGTCCAGTTAGGCGACCATTGATTATTTGGGAAGAAGATTGTGAGAAAAGCTATGTATAGAATATAAGTTTAATAAGCACGAATTGTAGTTAATGTATTCAATTCGTGTTGTTCACAAGAAAGGGATTTATGTAGTTGCACATATCCCTATTATATTCCCTAACTACTTTTTTTCCGATAAACGTTTTATATTTGTATTAGCATGTCCAGTCAGGCGACCATTGATTATTTGGGAAGAAGATTGTGAGAAAAGCTATGTATAGAATATAAGTTTAATAAGCACGAATTGTAGTTAATGTATTCAATTCGTGTTGTTCACAAGAAAGGGATTTATGTAGTTGCACATATCCCTATTATATTCCCTAACTACTTTTTTTCAGATAAACGTTTTATATTTGTATTAGCATGTCCAGTCAGGCGACCATTGATTATTTGGGAAGAAGATTGTGAGAAAAGCTATGTATAGAATATAAGTTTAATAAGCACGAATTGTAGTTAATGTATTCAATTCGTGTTGTTCACAAGAAAGGGATTTATGTAGTTGCACATATCCCTATTATATTCCCTAACTACTTTTTTTCAGATAAACGTTTTATATTTGTATTAGCATGTCCAGTTAGGCGACCATTGATTATTTGGGAAGAAGATTGTGAGAAAAGCTATGTATAGAATATAAGTTTAATAAGCACGAATTGTAGTTAATGTATTCAATTCGTGTTGTTCACAAGAAAGGGATTTATGTAGTTGAACCTATCCCTATTATATTCACTAACTACTTTTTTTCCGATAAACGTTTTATATTTGTATTAGCATGTCCAGTCAGGCGACCATTGATTATTTGGGAAGAAGATTGTGAGAAAAGCTATGTATAGAATATAAGTTTAATAAGCACGAATTGTAGTTAATGTATTCAATTCGTGTTGTTCACAAGAAAGGGATTTATGTAGTTGCACATATCCCTATTATATTCCCTAACTACTTTTTTTCAGATAAACGTTTTATATTTGTATTAGCATGTCCAGTCAGGCGACCATTGATTATTTGGGAAGAAGATTGTGAGAAAAGCTATGTATAGAATATAAGTTTAATAAGCACGAATTGTAGTTAATGTATTCAATTCGTGTTTTTCACAAGAAAGGGATTTATGTAGTTGCACATATCCCTATTATATTCCCTAACTACTTTTTTTCAGATAAACGTTTTATATTTGTATTAGCATGTCCAGTCAGGCGACCATTGATTATTTGGGAAGAAGATTGTCAGAAAAGCTATGTATAGAATATAAGTTTAATAAGCACGCATTGTAGTTAATGTATTCAATTCGTGTTGTTCACAAGAAAGGGATTTATGTAGTTGCACATATCCCTATTATATTCCCTAACTACTATTTTTTCCGATAAACGTTTTATATTTGTATTAGCATGTCCAGTCAGGCGACCATTGATTATTTGGGAAGAAGATTGTGAGAAAAGCTATGTATAGAATATAAGTTTAATAAGCACGAATTGTAGTTAATGTATTCAATTCGTGTTGTTCACAAGAAAGGGATTTATGTAGTTGCACATATCCCTATTATATTCCCTAACTACTTTTTTTCAGATAAACGTTTTATATTTGTATTAGCATGTCCAGTCAGGCGACCATTGATTATTTGGGAAGAAGATTGTGAGAAAAGCTATGTATAGAATATAAGTTTAATAAGCACAAATTGTAGTTAATGTATTCAATTCGTGTTGTTCACAAGAAAGGGATTTATGTAGTTGCACATATCCCTATTATATTCCCAAACTACTTTTTTTCCGATAAACGTTTTATATTTGTATTAGCATGTCCAGTCAGGCGACCATTGATTATTTGGGAAGAAGATTGTGAGAAAAGCTATGTATAGAATATAAGTTTAATAAGCACGAATTGTAGTTAATGTATTCAATTCGTGTTGTTCACAAGAAAGGGATTTATGTAGTTGCACATATCCCTATTATATTCCCTAACTACTTTTTTTCAGATAAACGTTTTATATTTGTATTAGCATGTCCAGTTAGGCGACCATTGATTATTTGGGAAGAAGATTGTGAGAAAAGCTATGTATAGAATATAAGTTTAATAAGCACGAATTGTAGTTAATGTATTCAATTCGTGTTGTTCACAAGAAAGGGATTTATGTAGTTGCACATATCCCTATTATATTCCCTAACTACTTTTTTTCCGATAAACGTTTTATATTTGTATTAGCATGTCCAGTCAGGCGACCATTGATTATTTGGGAAGAAGATTGTGAGAAAAGCTATGTATAGAATATAAGTTTAATAAGCACGAATTGTAGTTAATGTATTCAATTCGTGTTGTTCACAAGAAAGGGATTTATGTAGTTGCACATATCCCTATTATATTCCCTAACTACTTTTTTTCCGATAAACGTTTTATATTTGTATTAGCATGTCCAGTCAGGCGACCATTGATTATTTGGGAAGAAGATTGTGAGAAAAGCTATGTATAGAATATAAGTTTAATAAGCACGAATTGTAGTTAATGTATTCAATTCGTGTTGTTCACAAGAAAGGGATTTATGTAGTTGCACATATCCCTATTATATTCCCTAACTACTTTTTTTCCGATAAACGTTTTATATTTGTATTAGCATGTCCAGTCAGGCGACCATTGATTATTTGGGAAGAAGATTGTGAGAAAAGCTATGTATAGAATATAATTTTAATAAGCACGAATTGTAGTTAATGTATTCAATTCGTGTTGTTCACAAGAAAGGGATTTATGTAGTTGCACATATCCCTATTATATTCCCTAACTATTTTTTTCCGATAAACGTTTTATATTTGTATTAGCATGTCCAGTCAGGCGACCATTGATTATTTGGGAAGAAGATTGTGAGAAAAGCTATGTATAGAATATAAGTTTAATAAGCACGAATTGTAGTTAATGTATTCAATTCGTGTTGTTCACAAGAAAGGGATTTATGTAGTTGCACATATCCCTATTATATACCCTAACTACTTTTTTTCAGATAAACTTTTAATATTTGTATTAGCATGTCCAGTCAGGCGACCATTGATTATTTGGGAAGAAGATTGTCAGAAAAGCTATGTATAGAATATAAGTTTAATAAGCACGAATTGTAGTTAATGTATTCAATTCGTGTTGTTCACAAGAAAGGGATTTATGTAGTTGCACATATCCCTATTATATTCCCTAACTATTTTTTTCCGATAAACGTTTTATATTTGTATTAGCATGTCCAGTCAGGCGACCATTGATTATTTGGGAAGAAGATTGTGAGAAAAGCTATGTATAGAATATAAGTTTAATAAGCACGAATTGTAGTTAATGTATTCAATTCGTGTTGTTCACAAGAAAGGGATTTATGTAGTTGCACATATCCCTATTATATACCCTAACTACTTTTTTTCAGATAAACGTTTTATATTTGTATTAGCATGTCCAGTCAGGCGACCATTGATTATTTGGGAAGAAGATTGTCAGAAAAGCTATGTATAGAATATAAGTTTAATAAGCACGAATTGTAGTTAATGTATTCAATTCGTGTTGTTCACAAGAAAGGGATTTATGTAGTTGCACATATCCCTATTATATTCCCTAACTACTTTTTTTCAGATAAACGTTTTATATTTGTATTAGCATGTCCAGTCAGGCGACCATGGATTATTTGGGAAGAAGATTGTGAGAAAAGTTATGTATAGAATATAAGTTTAATAAGCACGAATTGTAGTTAATGTATTCAGTTCGTGTTGTTCACAAGAAAGGGATTTATGTAGTTGCACATATCCCTATTATATACCCTAACTACTTTTTTTCAGATAAACGTTTTATATTTGTATTAGCATGTCCAGTCAGGCGACCATTGATTTCTTGGGAAGGAGATTGTGTGAAATGCTATGTATCGAATATAAGTTTAATGAGCAGGAATTGTAGTTAATGTATTCAATTCGTGTTGTTCACAAGAAAGGGATTTATGTAGTTGCACATATCCCTATTAGATTCCCTAACTATTTTTTTTTCGATACACGTTTTATATTTGTACTAGCATGTACAGTCAGGCGACCATTGATTATTTGGGAAGGAGATTGTGAGAAATGCTATGTATCGAATATAAGTTTAATGAGCACGAATTGTAGTTAATGTATTCAATTCGTGTTGTTCACAAGAAAGGGATTTATGTAGTTGCACATATCCCTATTATATACCCTAACTACTTTTTTTCAGATAAACGTTTTATATTTGTCCAGTCAGGCGACCATTGATTATTTGGGAAGGAGATTGTGAAAAAAGCTATGTATCGAATATAAGTTTAAAGAGCAGGAATTGTAGTTAATGCATTCAATTCGTGTTGTTCCCGAGAAAGGGATTTATGTAGTTGCACATATCCCTATTATATACCCTAACTACTTTTTTTCAGATAAACGTTTTATATTTGTCCAGTCAGGCGACCATTGATTATTTGGGAAGAAGATTGTGAGAAAAGCTATGTATAGAATATAAGTTTAATAAGCACGAATTGTAGTTAATGTATTCAATTCGTGTTGTTCACAAGAAAGGGATTTATGTAGTTGCACATATCCCTATTATATTCCCTAACTACTTTTTTTCAGATAAACGTTTTATATTTGTATTAGCATGTCCAGTCAGGCGACCATTGATTATTTGGGAAGAAGATTGTGAGAAAAGCTATGTATAGAATATAAGTTTAATAAGCACGAATTGTAGTTAATGTATTCAATTCGTGTTGTTCACAAGAAAGGGATTTATGTAGTTGCACATATCCCTATTATATTCCCTAACTACTTTTTTTCAGATAAACGTTTTATATTTGTATTAGCATGTCCAGTCAGGCGACCATTGATTATTTGGGAAGAAGATTGTCAGAAAAGCTATGTATAGAATATAAGTTTAATAAGCACGCATTGTAGTTAATGTATTCAATTCGTGTTGTTCACAAGAAAGGGATTTATGTAGTTGCACATATCCCTATTATATTCCCTAACTACTATTTTTTCCGATAAACGTTTTATATTTGTATTAGCATGTCCAGTCAGGCGACCATTGATTATTTGGGAAGAAGATTGTGAGAAAAGCTATGTATAGAATATAAGTTTAATAAGCACGAATTGTAGTTAATGTATTCAATTCGTGTTGTTCACAAGAAAGGGATTTATGTAGTTGCACATACCCCTATTATATTCCCTAACTGCTTTTTTTCAGATAAACGTTTTATATTTGTATTAGCATGTCCAGTCAGGCGACCATTGATTATTTGGGAAGAAGATTGTGAGAAAAGCTATGTATAGAATATAAGTTTAATAAGCACAAATTGTAGTTAATGTATTCAATTCGTGTTGTTCACAAGAAAGGGATTTATGTAGTTGCACATATCCCTATTATATTCACTAACTACTTTTTTTCCGATAAACGTTTTATATTTGTATTAGCATGTCCAGTCAGGCGACCATTGATTATTTGGGAAGAAGATTGTGAGAAAAGCTATGTATAGAATATAAGTTTAATAAGCACGAATTGTAGTTAATGTATTCAATTCGTGTTGTTCACAAGAAAGGGATTTATGTAGTTGCACATATCCCTATTATATTCCCTAACTACTTTTTTTCAGATAAACGTTTTATATTTGTATTAGCATGTCCAGTCAGGCGACCATTGATTATTTGGGAAGAAGATTGTGAGAAAAGCTATGTATAGAATATAAGTTTAATAAGCACGAATTGTAGTTAATGTATTCAATTCGTGTTGTTCACAAGAAAGGGATTTATGTAGTTGCACATATCCCTATTATATTCCCTAACTACTTTTTTTCAGATAAACGTTTTATATTTGTATTAGCATGTCCAGTCAGGCGACCATTGATTATTTGGGAAGAAGATTGTCAGAAAAGCTATGTATAGAATATAAGTTTAATAAGCACGCATTGTAGTTAATGTATTCAATTCGTGTTGTTCACAAGAAAGGGATTTATGTAGTTGCACATATCCCTATTATATTCCCTAACTACTATTTTTTCCGATAAACGTTTTATATTTGTATTAGCATGTCCAGTCAGGCGACCATTGATTATTTGGGAAGAAGATTGTGAGAAAAGCTATGTATAGAATATAAGTTTAATAAGCACGAATTGTAGTTAATGTATTCAATTCGTGTTGTTCACAAGAAAGGGATTTATGTAGTTGCACATACCCCTATTATATTCCCTAACTGCTTTTTTTCAGATAAACGTTTTATATTTGTATTAGCATGTCCAGTCAGGCGACCATTGATTATTTGGGAAGAAGATTGTGAGAAAAGCTATGTATAGAATATAAGTTTAATAAGCACAAATTGTAGTTAATGTATTCAATTCGTGTTGTTCACAAGAAAGGGATTTATGTAGTTGCACATATCCCTATTATATTCCCTAACTACTTTTTTTCCGATAAACGTTTTATATTTGTATTAGCATGTCCAGTCAGGCGACCATTGATTATTTGGGAAGAAGATTGTGAGAAAAGCTATGTATAGAATATAAGTTTAATAAGCACGAATTGTAGTTAATGTATTCAATTCGTGTTGTTCACAAGAAAGGGATTTATGTAGTTGCACATATCCCTATTATATTCCCTAACTACTTTTTTTCAGATAAACGTTTTATATTTGTATTAGCATGTCCAGTCAGGCGACCATTGATTATTTGGGAAGAAGAATGTGAGAAAAGCTATGTATAGAATATAAGTTTAATAAGCACGAATTGTAGTTAATGTATTCAATTCGTGTTGTTCACAAGAAAGGGATTTATGTAGTTGCACATATCTCTATTATATACCCTAACTACTTTTTTTCAGATAAACGTTTTATATTTGTATTAGCATGTCCAGTCAGGCGACCATTGATTATTTGGGAAGAAGATTGTCAGAAAAGCTATGTATAGAATATAAGTTTAATAAGCACGAATTGTAGTTAATGTATTCAATTCGTGTTGTTCACAAGAAAGGGATTTATGTAGTTGCACATATCCCTATTATATTCCCTAACTACTTTTTTTCAGATAAACGTTTTATATTTGTATTAGCATGTCCAGTTAGGCGACCATTGATTATTTGGGAAGAAGATTGTGAGAAAAGCTATGTATAGAATATAAGTTTAATAAGCACGAATTGTAGTTAATGTATTCAATTCGTGTTGTTCACAAGAAAGGGATTTATGTAGTTGCACATATCCCTATTATATTCCCTAACTACTTTTTTTCCGATAAACGTTTTATATTTGTATTAGCATGTCCAGTCAGGCGACCATTGATTATTTGGGAAGAAGATTGTGAGAAAAGCTATGTATAGAATATAAGTTTAATAAGCACGAATTGTAGTTAATGTATTCAATTCGTGTTGTTCACAAGAAAGGGATTTATGTAGTTGCACATATCCCTATTATATTCCCTAACTACTTTTTTTCAGATAAACGTTTTATATTTGTATTAGCATGTCCAGTCAGGCGACCATTGATTATTTGGGAAGAAGATTGTGAGAAAAGCTATGTATAGAATATAAGTTTAATAAGCACGAATTGTAGTTAATGTATTCAATTCGTGTTGTTCACAAGAAAGGGATTTATGTAGTTGCACATATCCCTATTATATTCCCTAACTACTTTTTTTCAGATAAACGTTTTATATTTGTATTAGCATGTCCAGTTAGGCGACCATTGATTATTTGGGAAGAAGATTGTGAGAAAAGCTATGTATAGAATATAAGTTTAATAAGCACGAATTGTAGTTAATGTATTCAATTCGTGTTGTTCACAAGAAAGGGATTTATGTAGTTGAACCTATCCCTATTATATTCACTAACTACTTTTTTTCCGATAAACGTTTTATATTTGTATTAGCATGTCCAGTCAGGCGACCATTGATTATTTGGGAAGAAGATTGTGAGAAAAGCTATGTATAGAATATAAGTTTAATAAGCACGAATTGTAGTTAATGTATTCAATTCGTGTTGTTCACAAGAAAGGGATTTATGTAGTTGCACATATCCCTATTATATTCCCTAACTACTTTTTTTCAGATAAACGTTTTATATTTGTATTAGCATGTCCAGTCAGGCGACCATTGATTATTTGGGAAGAAGATTGTGAGAAAAGCTATGTATAGAATATAAGTTTAATAAGCACGAATTGTAGTTAATGTATTCAATTCGTGTTTTTCACAAGAAAGGGATTTATGTAGTTGCACATATCCCTATTATATTCCCTAACTACTTTTTTTCAGATAAACGTTTTATATTTGTATTAGCATGTCCAGTCAGGCGACCATTGATTATTTGGGAAGAAGATTGTCAGAAAAGCTATGTATAGAATATAAGTTTAATAAGCACGCATTGTAGTTAATGTATTCAATTCGTGTTGTTCACAAGAAAGGGATTTATGTAGTTGCACATATCCCTATTATATTCCCTAACTACTATTTTTTCCGATAAACGTTTTATATTTGTATTAGCATGTCCAGTCAGGCGACCATTGATTATTTGGGAAGAAGATTGTGAGAAAAGCTATGTATAGAATATAAGTTTAATAAGCACGAATTGTAGTTAATGTATTCAATTCGTGTTGTTCACAAGAAAGGGATTTATGTAGTTGCACATATCCCTATTATATTCCCTAACTACTTTTTTTCAGATAAACGTTTTATATTTGTATTAGCATGTCCAGTCAGGCGACCATTGATTATTTGGGAAGAAGATTGTGAGAAAAGCTATGTATAGAATATAAGTTTAATAAGCACAAATTGTAGTTAATGTATTCAATTCGTGTTGTTCACAAGAAAGGGATTTATGTAGTTGCACATATCCCTATTATATTCCCAAACTACTTTTTTTCCGATAAACGTTTTATATTTGTATTAGCATGTCCAGTCAGGCGACCATTGATTATTTGGGAAGAAGATTGTGAGAAAAGCTATGTATAGAATATAAGTTTAATAAGCACGAATTGTAGTTAATGTATTCAATTCGTGTTGTTCACAAGAAAGGGATTTATGTAGTTGCACATATCCCTATTATATTCCCTAACTACTTTTTTTCAGATAAACGTTTTATATTTGTATTAGCATGTCCAGTTAGGCGACCATTGATTATTTGGGAAGAAGATTGTGAGAAAAGCTATGTATAGAATATAAGTTTAATAAGCACGAATTGTAGTTAATGTATTCAATTCGTGTTGTTCACAAGAAAGGGATTTATGTAGTTGCACATATCCCTATTATATTCCCTAACTACTTTTTTTCCGATAAACGTTTTATATTTGTATTAGCATGTCCAGTCAGGCGACCATTGATTATTTGGGAAGAAGATTGTGAGAAAAGCTATGTATAGAATATAAGTTTAATAAGCACGAATTGTAGTTAATGTATTCAATTCGTGTTGTTCACAAGAAAGGGATTTATGTAGTTGCACATATCCCTATTATATTCCCTAACTACTTTTTTTCCGATAAACGTTTTATATTTGTATTAGCATGTCCAGTCAGGCGACCATTGATTATTTGGGAAGAAGATTGTGAGAAAAGCTATGTATAGAATATAAGTTTAATAAGCACGAATTGTAGTTAATGTATTCAATTCGTGTTGTTCACAAGAAAGGGATTTATGTAGTTGCACATATCCCTATTATATTCCCTAACTACTTTTTTTCCGATAAACGTTTTATATTTGTATTAGCATGTCCAGTCAGGCGACCATTGATTATTTGGGAAGAAGATTGTGAGAAAAGCTATGTATAGAATATAATTTTAATAAGCACGAATTGTAGTTAATGTATTCAATTCGTGTTGTTCACAAGAAAGGGATTTATGTAGTTGCACATATCCCTATTATATTCCCTAACTATTTTTTTCCGATAAACGTTTTATATTTGTATTAGCATGTCCAGTCAGGCGACCATTGATTATTTGGGAAGAAGATTGTGAGAAAAGCTATGTATAGAATATAAGTTTAATAAGCACGAATTGTAGTTAATGTATTCAATTCGTGTTGTTCACAAGAAAGGGATTTATGTAGTTGCACATATCCCTATTATATACCCTAACTACTTTTTTTCAGATAAACTTTTAATATTTGTATTAGCATGTCCAGTCAGGCGACCATTGATTATTTGGGAAGAAGATTGTCAGAAAAGCTATGTATAGAATATAAGTTTAATAAGCACGAATTGTAGTTAATGTATTCAATTCGTGTTGTTCACAAGAAAGGGATTTATGTAGTTGCATATATCCCTATTATATTCCCTAACTATTTTTTTCCGATAAACGTTTTATATTTGTATTAGCATGTCCAGTCAGGCGACCATTGATTATTTGGGAAGAAGATTGTGAGAAAAGCTATGTATAGAATATAAGTTTAATAAGCACGAATTGTAGTTAATGTATTCAATTCGTGTTGTTCACAAGAAAGGGATTTATGTAGTTGCACATATCCCTATTATATACCCTAACTACTTTTTTTCAGATAAACGTTTTATATTTGTATTAGCATGTCCAGTCAGGCGACCATTGATTATTTGGGAAGAAGATTGTCAGAAAAGCTATGTATAGAATATAAGTTTAATAAGCACGAATTGTAGTTAATGTATTCAATTCGTGTTGTTCACAAGAAAGGGATTTATGTAGTTGCACATATCCCTATTATATTCCCTAACTACTTTTTTTCAGATAAACGTTTTATATTTGTATTAGCATGTCCAGTCAGGCGACCATGGATTATTTGGGAAGAAGATTGTGAGAAAAGTTATGTATAGAATATAAGTTTAATAAGCACGAATTGTAGTTAATGTATTCAGTTCGTGTTGTTCACAAGAAAGGGATTTATGTAGTTGCACATATCCCTATTATATACCCTAACTACTTTTTTTCAGATAAACGTTTTATATTTGTATTAGCATGTCCAGTCAGGCGACCATTGATTTCTTGGGAAGGAGATTGTGTGAAATGCTATGTATCGAATATAAGTTTAATGAGCAGGAATTGTAGTTAATGTATTCAATTCGTGTTGTTCACAAGAAAGGGATTTATGTAGTTGCACATATCCCTATTAGATTCCCTAACTATTTTTTTTTCGATACACGTTTTATATTTGTACTAGCATGTCCAGTCAGGCGACCATTGATTATTTGGGAATGAGATTGTGAGAAAAGCTATGTATCGAATATAAGTTTAATGAGCAGGAATTGTAGTTAATGTATTCAATTCGCGTTGTTCACAAGAAAAGGATTTATGTAGTTGCACATATCCCTATTATATTCCCTAACTATTTTTTCCGATAAACGTTTTATATTTGTACTAGCATGTACAGTCAGGCGACCATTGATTATTTGGGAAGGAGATTGTGAGAAAAGCTATGTATCGAATATAAGTTTAATGAGCAGGAATTGTAGTTAATGTATTCAATTCGCGTTGTTCACGAGAAAGGGATTTATGTAGTTGCACATATCCCTATTATATTCCCTAACTATTTTTTTCGATAAACGTTTTATATTTGTACTAGCATGTCCAGTCAGGCGACCATTGATTTCTTGGGAAGGAGATTGTGAGAAATGCTATGTATCGAATATAAGTTTAATGAGCAGGAATTGTAGTTAATGTATTCAATTCGCGTTGTTCACAAGAAAGGGATTTATGTAGTTGCACATATCCTTATTATATTCCCTAACTATATTTTTCAGATAAACGTTTTATATTTGTACTAGCATGTCCAGTCTGGCGACCATTGATTATTTGGGAAAGAGATTGTGAGAAAAGCTATGTATCGAATATAAGTTTAATGAGCAGGAATTGTAGTTAATGTATTCAATTCGCGTTGTTCACAAGAAAGGGATTTATGTAGTTGCACATATCCCTATTATATTCCCTAACTATTTTTTTCCGATAAACGTTTTATATTTGTACTAGCATGGCCAGTCAGGCGACCATTGATTATTTGGGAATGAGATTGTGAGAAAAGCTATGTATCGAATATAAGTTTAATGAGCAGGAATTGTAGTTAATGTATTCAATTCGCGTTGTTCACAAGAAAAGGATTTATGTAGTTGCACATATCCCTATTATATTCCCTAACTATTTTTTCCGATAAACGTTTTATATTTGTACTAGCATGTCCAGTCAGGCGACCATTGATTTCTTGGGAAGGAGATTGTGAGAAATGCTATGTATCGAATATAAGTTTAATGAGCAGGAATTGTAGTTAATGTATTCAATTCGCGTTGTTCACAAGAAAGGGATTTATGTAGTTCCACATATCCTTATTATATTCCCTAACTATATTTTTCAGATAAACGTTTTATATTTGTACTAGCATGTCCAGTCTGGCGACCATTGATTATTTGGGAAAGAGATTGTGAGAAAAGCTATGTATCGAATATAAGTTTAATGAGCAGGAATTGTAGTTAATGTATTCAATTCGCGTTGTTCACAAGAAAGGGATTTATGTAGTTGCACATATCCCTATTATATTCCCTAACTATTTTTTTCCGATAAACGTTTTATATTTGTACTAGCATGGCCAGTCAGGCGACCATTGATTTCTTGGGAAGGAGATTGTGAGAAATGCTATGTATCGAATATAAGTTTAATGAGCACGAATTGTAGTTAATGTATTCAATTCGTGTTGTTCACAAGAAAGGGATTTATGTAGTTGCACATATCCCTATTATATTCCCTAACTACTTTTTTTCAGATAAACGTTTTATATTTGTATTAGCATGTCCAGTCAGGCGACCATTGATTATTTGGGAAGAAGATTGTGAGAAAAGCTATGTATAGAATATAAGTTTAATAAGCACGAATTGTAGTTAATGTATTCAATTCGTGTTGTTCACAAGAAAAGGATTTATGTAGTTGCACATATCCCTATTATATACCCTAACTACTTTTTTTCAGATAAACGTTTTATATTTGTACTGGCATGTCCAGTTAGGCGACCATTGATTATTTGGGAAGGAGATTGTGAGAAAAGCTATGTATCGAATATAAGTTTAATGAGCAGGAATTGTAGTTAATGTATTCAATTCGCGTTGTTCACAAGAAAAGGATTTATGTAGTTGCACATATCCCTATTATATTCCCTAACTATTTTTTCCGATAAACGTTTTATATTTGTACTAGCATGTACAGTCAGGCGACCATTGATTATTTGGGAAGGAGATTGTGAGAAAAGCTATGTATCGAATATAAGTTTAATGAGCAGGAATTGTAGTTAATGTATTCAATTCGCGTTGTTCACAAGAAAAGGATTTATGTAGTTGCACATATCCCTATTATATTCCCTAACTATTTTTTCCGATAAACGTTTTATATTTGTACTAGCATGTACAGTCAGGCGACCATTGATTATTTGGGAAGGAGATTGTGAGAAATGCTATGTATCGAATATAAGTTTAATGAGTACGAATTGTAGTTAATGTATTCAATTCGTGTTGTTCACAAGAAAGGGATTTATGTAGTTGCACATATCCCTATTATATACCCTAACTACTTTTTTTCAGATAAACGTTTTATATTTGTCCAGTCAGGCGACCATTGATTATTTGGGAAGGAGATTGTGAAAAAAGCTATGTATCGAATATAAGTTTAAAGAGCAGGAATTGTAGTTAATGCATTCAATTCGTGTTGTTCCCGAGAAAGGGATTTATGTAGTTGCACATATCCCTATTATATACCCTAACTACTTTTTTTCAGATAAACGTTTTATATTTGTCCAGTCAGGCGACCATTGATTATTTGGGAAGAAGATTGTGAGAACAGCTATGTATAGAATATAAGTTTAATAAGCACGAATTGTAGTTAATGTATTCAATTCGTGTTGTTCACAAGAAAGGGATTTATGTAGTTGCACATATCCCTATTATATTCCCTAACTATTTTTTTCCGATAAACGTTTTATATTTGTACTAGCATGGCCAGTCAGGCGACCATTGATTTCTTGGGAAGGAGATTGTGTGAAATGCTATGTATCGAATATAAGTTTAATGAGCAGGAATTGTAGTTAATGTATTCAATTCGTGTTGTTCACAAGAAAGGGATTTATGTAGTTGCACATATCCCTATTAGATTCCCTAACTATTTTTTTTTCGATAAACGTTTTATATTTGTACTGGCATGTCCAGTCAGGCGACCATTGATTATTTGGGAAGGAGATTGTGAGAAAAGCTATGTATCGAATATAAGTTTAATAAGCACGAATTGTAGTTAATGTATTCAATTCGTGTTGTTCACAAGAAAGGGATTTATGTAGTTGCACATATCCCTATTATATTCCCTAACTACTTTTTTTCAGATAAACGTTTTATATTTGTATTAGCATGTCCAGTCAGGCGACCATGGATTATTTGGGAAGAAGATTGTGAGAAAAGCTATGTATAGAATATAAGTTTAATAAGCACGAATTGTAGTTAATGTATTCAATTCGTGTTGTTCACAAGAAAGGGATTTATGTAGTTGCACATATCCCTATTATATACCCTAACTACTTTTTTTCAGATAAACGTTTTATATTTGTATTAGCATGTCCAGTCAGGCGACCATTGATTATTTGGGAAGAAGATTGTCAGAAAAGCTATGTATAGAATATAAGTTTAATAAGCACGAATTGTAGTTAATGTATTCAATTCGTGTTGTTCACAAGAAAGGGATTTATGTAGTTGAACCTATCCCTATTATATTCACTAACTACTTTTTTTCCGATAAACGTTTTATATTTGTATTAGCATGTCCAGTCAGGCGACCATTGATTATTTGGGAAGAAGATTGTGAGAAAAGCTATGTATAGAATATAAGTTTAATAAGCACGAATTGTAGTTAATGTATTCAATTCGTGTTGTTCACAAGAAAGGGATTTATGTAGTTGCACATATCCCTATTATATTCCCTAACTACTTTTTTTCAGATAAACGTTTTATATTTGTATTAGCATGTCCAGTCAGGCGACCATTGATTATTTGGGAAGAAGATTGTGAGAAAAGCTATGTATAGAATATAAGTTTAATAAGCACGAATTGTAGTTAATGTATTCAATTCGTGTTGTTCACAAGAAAGGGATTTATGTAGTTGCACATATCCCTATTATATTCCCTAACTACTTTTTTTCAGATAAACGTTTTATATTTGTATTAGCATGTCCAGTCAGGCGACCATTGATTATTTGGGAAGAAGATTGTCAGAAAAGCTATGTATAGAATATAAGTTTAATAAGCACGCATTGTAGTTAATGTATTCAATTCGTGTTGTTCACAAGAAAGGGATTTATGTAGTTGCACATATCCCTATTATATTCCCTAACTACTATTTTTTCCGATAAACGTTTTATATTTGTATTAGCATGTCCAGTCAGGCGACCATTGATTATTTGGGAAGAAGATTGTGAGAAAAGCTATGTATAGAATATAAGTTTAATAAGCACGAATTGTAGTTAATGTATTCAATTCGTGTTGTTCACAAGAAAGGGATTTATGTAGTTGCACATATCCCTATTATATTCCCTAACTGCTTTTTTTCAGATAAACGTTTTATATTTGTATTAGCATGTCCAGTCAGGCGACCATTGATTATTTGGGAAGAAGATTGTGAGAAAAGCTATGTATAGAATATAAGTTTAATAAGCACAAATTGTAGTTAATGTATTCAATTCGTGTTGTTCACAAGAAAGGGATTTATGTAGTTGCACATATCCCTATTATATTCCCTAACTACTTTTTTTCCGATAAACGTTTTATATTTGTATTAGCATGTCCAGTCAGGCGACCATTGATTATTTGGGAAGAAGATTGTGAGAAAAGCTATGTATAGAATATAAGTTTAATAAGCACGAATTGTAGTTAATGTATTCAATTCGTGTTGTTCACAAGAAAGGGATTTATGTAGTTGCACATATCCCTATTATATTCCCTAACTACTTTTTTTCAGATAAACGTTTTATATTTGTATTAGCATGTCCAGTCAAGCGACCATTGATTATTTGGGAAGAAGAATGTGAGAAAAGCTATGTATAGAATATAAGTTTAATAAGCACGAATTGTAGTTAATGTATTCAATTCGTGTTGTTCACAAGAAAGGGATTTATGTAGTTGCACATATCTCTATTATATACCCTAACTACTTTTTTTCAGATAAACGTTTTATATTTGTATTAGCATGTCCAGTCAGGCGACCATTGATTATTTGGGAAGAAGATTGTCAGAAAAGCTATGTATAGAATATAAGTTTAATAAGCACGAATTGTAGTTAATGTATTCAATTCGTGTTGTTCACAAGAAAGGGATTTATGTAGTTGCACATATCCCTATTATATTCCCTAACTACTTTTTTTCAGATAAACGTTTTATATTTGTATTAGCATGTCCAGTTAGGCGACCATTGATTATTTGGGAAGAAGATTGTGAGAAAAGCTATGTATAGAATATAAGTTTAATAAGCACGAATTGTAGTTAATGTATTCAATTCGTGTTGTTCACAAGAAAGGGATTTATGTAGTTGCACATATCCCTATTATATTCCCTAACTACTTTTTTTCCGATAAACGTTTTATATTTGTATTAGCATGTCCAGTCAGGCGACCATTGATTATTTGGGAAGAAGATTGTGAGAAAAGCTATGTATAGAATATAAGTTTAATAAGCACGAATTGTAGTTAATGTATTCAATTCGTGTTGTTCACAAGAAAGGGATTTATGTAGTTGCACATATCCCTATTATATTCCCTAACTACTTTTTTTCAGATAAACGTTTTATATTTGTATTAGCATGTCCAGTCAGGCGACCATTGATTATTTGGGAAGAAGATTGTGAGAAAAGCTATGTATAGAATATAAGTTTAATAAGCACGAATTGTAGTTAATGTATTCAATTCGTGTTGTTCACAAGAAAGGGATTTATGTAGTTGCACATATCCCTATTATATTCCCTAACTGCTTTTTTTCAGATAAACGTTTTATATTTGTATTAGCATGTCCAGTCAGGCGACCATTGATTATTTGGGAAGAAGATTGTGAGAAAAGCTATGTATAGAATATAAGTTTAATAAGCACAAATTGTAGTTAATGTATTCAATTCGTGTTGTTCACAAGAAAGGGATTTATGTAGTTGCACATATCCCTATTATATTCCCTAACTACTTTTTTTCCGATAAACGTTTTATATTTGTATTAGCATGTCCAGTCAGGCGACCATTGATTATTTGGGAAGAAGATTGTGAGAAAAGCTATGTATAGAATATAAGTTTAATAAGCACGAATTGTAGTTAATGTATTCAATTCGTGTTGTTCACAAGAAAGGGATTTATGTAGTTGCACATATCCCTATTATATTCCCTAACTACTTTTTTTCAGATAAACGTTTTATATTTGTATTAGCATGTCCAGTCAGGCGACCATTGATTATTTGGGAAGAAGAATGTGAGAAAAGCTATGTATAGAATATAAGTTTAATAAGCACGAATTGTAGTTAATGTATTCAATTCGTGTTGTTCACAAGAAAGGGATTTATGTAGTTGCACATATCTCTATTATATACCCTAACTACTTTTTTTCAGATAAACGTTTTATATTTGTATTAGCATGTCCAGTCAGGCGACCATTGATTATTTGGGAAGAAGATTGTCAGAAAAGCTATGTATAGAATATAAGTTTAATAAGCACGAATTGTAGTTAATGTATTCAATTCGTGTTGTTCACAAGAAAGGAATTTATGTAGTTGCACATATCCCTATTATATTCCCTAACTACTTTTTTTCAGATAAACGTTTTATATTTGTATTAGCATGTCCAGTTAGGCGACCATTGATTATTTGGGAAGAAGATTGTGAGAAAAGCTATGTATAGAATATAAGTTTAATAAGCACGAATTGTAGTTAATGTATTCAATTCGTGTTGTTCACAAGAAAGGGATTTATGTAGTTGCACATATCCCTATTATATTCCCTAACTACTTTTTTTCCGATAAACGTTTTATATTTGTATTAGCATGTCCAGTCAGGCGACCATTGATTATTTGGGAAGAAGATTGTGAGAAAAGCTATGTATAGAATATAAGTTTAATAAGCACGAATTGTAGTTAATGTATTCAATTCGTGTTGTTCACAAGAAAGGGATTTATGTAGTTGCACATATCCCTATTATATTCCCTAACTACTTTTTTTCAGATAAACGTTTTATATTTGTATTAGCATGTCCAGTCAGGCGACCATTGATTATTTGGGAAGAAGATTGTGAGAAAAGCTATGTATAGAATATAAGTTTAATAAGCACGAATTGTAGTTAATGTATTCAATTCGTGTTGTTCACAAGAAAGGGATTTATGTAGTTGCACATATCCCTATTATATTCCCTAACTACTTTTTTTTCAGATAAACGTTTTATATTTGTATTAGCATGTCCAGTTAGGCGACCATTGATTATTTGGGAAGAAGATTGTGAGAAAAGCTATGTATAGAATATAAGTTTAATAAGCACGAATTGTAGTTAATGTATTCAATTCGTGTTGTTCACAAGAAAGGGATTTATGTAGTTGAACCTATCCCTATTATATTCACTAACTACTTTTTTTCCGATAAACGTTTTATATTTGTATTAGCATGTCCAGTCAGGCGACCATTGATTATTTGGGAAGAAGATTGTGAGAAAAGCTATGTATAGAATATAAGTTTAATAAGCACGAATTGTAGTTAATGTATTCAATTCGTGTTGTTCACAAGAAAGGGATTTATGTAGTTGCACATATCCCTATTATATTCCCTAACTACTTTTTTTCAGATAAACGTTTTATATTTGTATTAGCATGTCCAGTCAGGCGACCATTGATTATTTGGGAAGAAGATTGTGAGAAAAGCTATGTATAGAATATAAGTTTAATAAGCACGAATTGTAGTTAATGTATTCAATTCGTGTTTTTCACAAGAAAGGGATTTATGTAGTTGCACATATCCCTATTATATTCCCTAACTACTTTTTTTCAGATAAACGTTTTATATTTGTATTAGCATGTCCAGTCAGGCGACCATTGATTATTTGGGAAGAAGATTGTCAGAAAAGCTATGTATAGAATATAAGTTTAATAAGCACGCATTGTAGTTAATGTATTCAATTCGTGTTGTTCACAAGAAAGGGATTTATGTAGTTGCACATATCCCTATTATATTCCCTAACTACTATTTTTTCCGATAAACGTTTTATATTTGTATTAGCATGTCCAGTCAGGCGACCATTGATTATTTGGGAAGAAGATTGTGAGAAAAGCTATGTATAGAATATAAGTTTAATAAGCACGAATTGTAGTTAATGTATTCAATTCGTGTTGTTCACAAGAAAGGGATTTATGTAGTTGCACATATCCCTATTATATTCCCTAACTACTTTTTTTCAGATAAACGTTTTATATTTGTATTAGCATGTCCAGTCAGGCGACCATTGATTATTTGGGAAGAAGAATGTGAGAAAAGCTATGTATAGAATATAAGTTTAATAAGCACGAATTGTAGTTAATGTATTCAATTCGTGTTGTTCACAAGAAAGGGATTTATGTAGTTGCACATATCTCTATTATATACCCTAACTACTTTTTTTCAGATAAACGTTTTATATTTGTATTAGCATGTCCAGTCAGGCGACCATTGATTATTTGGGAAGAAGATTGTCAGAAAAGCTATGTATAGAATATAAGTTTAATAAGCACGAATTGTAGTTAATGTATTCAATTCGTGTTGTTCACAAGAAAGGGATTTATGTAGTTGCACATATCCCTATTATATTCCCTAACTACTTTTTTTCAGATAAACGTTTTATATTTGTATTAGCATGTCCAGTTAGGCGACCATTGATTATTTGGGAAGAAGATTGTGAGAAAAGCTATGTATAGAATATAAGTTTAATAAGCACGAATTGTAGTTAATGTATTCAATTCGTGTTGTTCACAAGAAAGGGATTTATGTAGTTGCACATATCCCTATTATATTCCCTAACTACTTTTTTTCCGATAAACGTTTTATATTTGTATTAGCATGTCCAGTCAGGCGACCATTGATTATTTGGGAAGAAGATTGTGAGAAAAGCTATGTATAGAATATAAGTTTAATAAGCACGAATTGTAGTTAATGTATTCAATTCGTGTTGTTCACAAGAAAGGGATTTATGTAGTTGCACATATCCCTATTATATTCCCTAACTACTTTTTTTCCGATAAACGTTTTATATTTGTATTAGCATGTCCAGTCAGGCGACCATTGATTATTTGGGAAGAAGATTGTGAGAAAAGCTATGTATAGAATATAAGTTTAATAAGCACGAATTGTAGTTAATGTATTCAATTCGTGTTGTTCACAAGAAAGGGATTTATGTAGTTGCACATATCCCTATTATATTCCCTAACTACTTTTTTTCCGATAAACGTTTTATATTTGTATTAGCATGTCCAGTCAGGCGACCATTGATTATTTGGGAAGAAGATTGTGAGAAAAGCTATGTATAGAATATAATTTTAATAAGCACGAATTGTAGTTAATGTATTCAATTCGTGTTGTTCACAAGAAAGGGATTTATGTAGTTGCACATATCCCTATTATATTCCCTAACTATTTTTTTCCGATAAACGTTTTATATTTGTATTAGCATGTCCAGTCAGGCGACCATTGATTATTTGGGAAGAAGATTGTGAGAAAAGCTATGTATAGAATATAAGTTTAATAAGCACGAATTGTAGTTAATGTATTCAATTCGTGTTGTTCACAAGAAAGGGATTTATGTAGTTGCACATATCCCTATTATATACCCTAACTACTTTTTTTCAGATAAACGTTTTATATTTGTATTAGCATGTCCAGTCAGGCGACCATTGATTATTTGGGAAGAAGATTGTCAGAAAAGCTATGTATAGAATATAAGTTTAATAAGCACGAATTGTAGTTAATGTATTCAATTCGTGTTGTTCACAAGAAAGGGATTTATGTAGTAGCACATATCCCTATTATATTCCCTAACTACTTTTTTTCCGATAAACGTTTTATATTTGTATTAGCATGTCCAGTCAGGCGACCATTGATTATTTGGGAAGAAGATTGTGAGAAAAGCTATGTATAGAATATAAGTTTAATAAGCACGAATTGTAGTTAATGTATTCAATTCGTGTTGTTCACAAGAAAGGGATTTATGTAGTTGCACATATCCCTATTATATTCCCTAACTACTTTTTTTCAGATAAACGTTTTATATTTGTATTAGCATGTCCAGTCAGGCGACCATGGATTATTTGGGAAGAAGATTGTGAGAAAAGTTATGTATAGAATATAAGTTTAATAAGCACGAATTGTAGTTAATGTATTCAGTTCGTGTTGTTCACAAGAAAGGGATTTATGTAGTTGCACATATCCCTATTATATACCCTAACTACTTTTTTTCAGATAAACGTTTTATATTTGTATTAGCATGTCCAGTCAGGCGACCATTGATTATTTGGGAAGAAGATTGTCAGAAAAGCTATGTATAGAATATAAGTTTAATAAGCACGAATTGTAGTTAATGTATTCAATTCGTGTTGTTCACAAGAAAGGGATTTATGTAGTTGAACCTATCCCTATTATATTCACTAACTACTTTTTTTCCGATAAACGTTTTATATTTGTATTAGCATGTCCAGTCAGGCGACCATTGATTATTTGGGAAGAAGATTGTGAGAAAAGCTATGTATAGAATATAAGTTTAATAAGCACGAATTGTAGTTAATGTATTCAATTCGTGTTGTTCACAAGAAAGGGATTTATGTAGTTGCACATATCCCTATTATATTCCCTAACTACTTTTTTTCAGATAAACGTTTTATATTTGTATTAGCATGTCCAGTCAGGCGACCATTGATTATTTGGGAAGAAGATTGTGAGAAAAGCTATGTATAGAATATAAGTTTAATAAGCACGAATTGTAGTTAATGTATTCAATTCGTGTTGTTCACAAGAAAGGGTTTTATGTAGTTGCACATATCCCTATTATATTCCCTAACTACTTTTTTTCAGATAAACGTTTTATATTTGTATTAGCATGTCCAGTCAGGCGACCATTGATTATTTGGGAAGAAGATTGTCAGAAAAGCTATGTATAGAATATAAGTTTAATAAGCACGAATTGTAGTTAATGTATTCAATTCGTGTTGTTCACAAGAAAGGGATTTATGTAGTTGCACATATCCCTATTATATTCCCTAACTACTATTTTTTCCGATAAACGTTTTATATTTGTATTAGCATGTCCAGTCAGGCGACCATTGATTATTTGGGAAGAAGATTGTGAGAAAAGTTATGTATAGAATATAAGTTTAATAAGCACGAATTGTAGTTAATGTATTCAATTCGTGTTGTTCACAAGAAGTGGATTTATGTAGTTGCACATATCCCTATTATATTCCCTAACTACTTTTTTTCAGATAAACGTTTTATATTTGTATTAGCATGTCCAGTCAGGCGACCATTGATTATTTGGGAAGAAGATTGTGAGAAAAGCTATGTATAGAATATAAGTTTAATAAGCACGAATTGTAGTTAATGTATTCAATTCGTGTTGTTCACAAGAAAGGGATTTATGTAGTTGCACATATCCCTATTATATTCCCTAACTATTTTTTTTTCGATAAAGTTTTATATTTGTACTAGCATGCCCGTGTGATAATTATCGCACGAACAACTCCCCCCCCCCTCCCACACCCATTTGGGTGAAAGATATTAGCAAATCTTTTATGGCCAAAAAATAAAAAAAAAGTTTAAAGGTCTTCTCCTTGAGGGCAGCATGATCAACGGCTTGTTTAAAACCAAACTCGTTAAAATGAATTATTTTAAAGTATGTGTATGCTGGTGTTATCTTTAACCCTCTATAACCCTACATGAAATATAGTGTACTGAAATAATTATATTCGAACCAAATTTTGATATCCTATTTTAACTACTTCGATAAGATTGTATGCCAATGAGCAAGAAAGGCAATTTTTAAAAATTGAGAATTTTTTGTGTTTTTGAACAAAATATCTCCTGAATGAGTAATACTACGATAAACAAATTTTATAAACAACTTGTCATGGTTTATGCTACATAAAAAATATTACAACATTAAAATTGACGATTTTAAAAGAAAGGCTGTCATCGTAAAATTTGTAATTTTAGATGTTGAAAAGCAAAATAGTGTACTTAAATCTTTAAAAAGATGGAATTGATGAGATCGATTCCAGTAAAAGATATATTAAGATTTTATAAATATTACTAAAAAGGAATAACAGTATTTTGTAAAATTGGGTGAATTTTGATTGTTAAATTTACCCAATTAAAAAGTTTGATTATTAACCAAATGTTCTATACTCTTATTAAACCAAGGGCTGAATTAACTTTTCAAAACAGGTGCAACAGAGCATTTAATTTTTAAAATTAAGTGCATTGAATGTTATTTATGTGCACAACAGATTTCACGGAACAAAAAGTAAAATTTACAAATTATTTTTGAAAAAATAAGCTGGCAATTAAACCTTACATTTCTCATTTAGGCATTGCTTATTTTTTATTAAACCCCCAATGTAAATATACAATAAAGATATATTCAAACAACACGCGACGCGAAAAGCAGAAATGTACGTATAAGGCCCATTCTACACGGACGAGATAAACGCGCGAGCTTTTGTAAATGGCTTTGCGATTGGTGGATGCAGATCACGTGGTTTGTATGCTCTAATCCTAGAGCCATATACAAAAGTTCGCGCGCGTTTATCTCGCCCATGTAGAATGGGCTTAAAAGTGAGTGCAAGTTTTAAGAGTGAGAACGAGTTAATAGAAAAATAACACTTTGTTTCACGATAAATATTAGAATACTAATGCACAGGCGTAGAACCTAACTCATAGTTGAAGTTGGATCCAGGAATGTCAGCAAGGGATTACTGGTAAAACCTGACTATCACCTCTTTATCTAGTGCGCGCGCAAGGTGCAAACCGGATTTTCAGGTTGTTATTGGTCAAATGATTTACAGGCGAATTTCGAGCTCGTTATCTAGAATCGCGCGCAGCCTGGGAAACCGGATTCTTAAATATTTGAGTATTTTGGAACGGCAAATATTATCGGTGTTTTTCAGAAAAAAGTTGTATACACTGCGTGCACCCAAACAAAAAAAATTAGGTGCACCGTGCACCAGTGTACCCGCTAATTTTGAACCCTGTATTAAACCAAGTTAACATTAATATATTTTTATAAAGATTTCACTTGATGAGTTCGTTTTAATTTTGAAATACTCTTCAAAAAACTCTTACATGACTAAGCTAATTTATATTAATTGTGCTACATACTTAAAAAATTTCAATATAATAGTACCAGGAACCACCAAATGAAAAAAAATTCAACGAAACGAATATTTTATATGGATAGAGGCATCAGACAGGCTTGATTATTTTCTATCAAGTATGAACTTCGCGATAATTTATTCTCACTTTAAAAGTCGAGTCTAACAAGCGTATCCGATTTCTTGTAGATGATCAGTGGAGATAATTAAAACGCTTCATAAGATTCAACGGAAAACTTGTTTAGACCAGAGCCTTTTTTTTATAGCTATCTTGCTATTCGAATTTCCCTACTTCATTAGGTTTAAACCTCAGAAGAGTATCCTGATAGGAGATTAGGGAAGATTGGGTGGAACACGAGAGGGCTGATGGGTATTTCGGTATATTTCTAAGTTTAGCAAACCTAAATTACTACTCGCTGTTTCTTAAGATAGGCATCAGCGATAATGATGTACTCTTCATCTACTGTAGATTAAAGTACATGTGTGCGAACATATTCGGATATTTAAATATTCTTTCTTTTTGACGATGCCATGTATGTTTATTGAAACTTTTTGGATAAACTTGAAATACTTTTGTTGTTTTCAGAAGATTCAGGTCTAGCATTAGTGTGATGGGGTAATTTGGAAAGACACCTTGGTATCCTGGGATATTGGGTTTGTGGTGTAGAGAGTAAAAATATATAGATTAACACACACTGTCGGATCATGACTGTTAATTTGATACAATTTATGCTAGAATTAATGAAGTGGTTTATGGAATATGAATGTATAAAGAAACTAGCAAACTTATTTACATAACGATAATATGTGTTAAATCTAATATTAACCACAATATGTGTTATTCTAACATACAGATTAAACATATATTGTTGTTTAAAACACAATACGCAGGAGTTTCCATATTTTATTAACTTTTCAGAAACGAGCTTTTAAACTTTCAGTTTCCAACATTATTTTCCCAATTTTAAGTAATATGTATCGAATATAAATCGTAGAGCTAATCGATGTATAGGTAAATCGCAAAATACCGGTAAAACAACATCTCAATATGGTTTTCGTATTTTTCATGTGAATTCATATGTAATTTTATATGTAATTTCATATGTAATTTTCATGTGATTTCATATGTAATTTCATATGTAATTTTCATGTAATTTCGTATGTAATTTTCATGTAATTTCATATGTAATTTTCATATGTAATTTTCATGCAATTTTCATATGTAATTTTCATGTAATTTTCATATGTAATTTTCATGTAATTTCATACGTAATTTTCATGTAATTTCATATGTAATTTCTTCTGTTATTTTTATTTAATTTTATATATAATTTTCACGTAATTTTGTGTGATTTTCATATAATTTTATGTGTAATTTTGATTTATTTTCATGTGTATTTATAACGAAAAACATCAATGCATAGGTTCTTTTTGATGTTTTTATCGTTCAAAATATTTCTGAATGTCACAGACACAGACTTTTTGAGATGGTATCGATGGATTTTGAAAGAGTTTAAAGATTTGATCGGCACAATTTGCTCGAAAATTTAATTTCTATATAAGTATCACATATTAAAAAAAATAGTAAAGATAACGATATATCGGGAAACATCGATTGCACACTGACGATGAATCGCGATATCATAATTAAAGCTACATAGATACATAATTTTTTACTATAGGGATTAGTGTCATAAGAAGTTGGAACCTTCAATTTCCTGAATTTATATATATGTTTAAGTTTTTTGTACTTCCTGACAATGATTTAAGCATTTAAAAAAACATGTCAAATATTTTCAAAAGATAACCGCAATGACATGTTTTTCGCAAAAGTTTCTACTCTTTTTGACGCATACTTATAATCTCTTACGTGTAATCGGATTAATTAAAAAAAAGAACACATAAAACAAAGAAATGATTTAATCAATTTGTAAGAGATCATAGCAGAATAAAAGCCCTTCAATGTTATATCTCATGGTATATCTTAAAAGACAAAATCGTATACATTTATTTATCTCAACGTTGAACAATTATATGTCAAAGATGAATTCAGAATTTTAAACCGCTTGAATATCCCTTTCAGATTATCGTTTGAATAACGTGATAAACAAAATAAATATTATTATACAGTCCCATTCCTTTACATGAATAAATAACAAACGAAATACGGAGTTTGTTTTTGACATTTAGATTTAAGAGAAAAAATTTAAATGCTTTCTCAAAGCTGTCATATTTCCATATTACGAAATCTCGGAACAGTTCAATGACATTTTATCTTTTGTAAATGACAAATAGAAGAACGGATTTCCAGCTTGCTCGGGAAATACGCTAATTTATTTTATTTAAAAGTCAGTTCTATCCGAATCAAATATCGAATCGTATATTCTTTTACAGGGATTTGTTATTAGATAGAAATAAAAAAAAATCGTCAGGAAGATTACTTCTAACAAATAAATTAGGAAGTGGGTTCAGAAGTTGAAGAGAAATTCCTACTGTTAAAAGTACTCAAAAATAAGTAAAATGTACTCATTTTTGAGTATATTCGATGCTCATCATGGCTCCGAATACATAAATTTCAATTTTGAAAAAGACATGTACTCAAAAATAAGCAAATGCTACATAGGCTGCCTTCGTAAACCACTTTCAATAAATTTCGCCAATTACATGTAAGACAACTAATCGAACCCAGATCCTAAGACTAGTTCCTTATCCGTTGTACTACCAGAGCGACGCGAAGAAGTTATAAACAGAAGACTTGTTTAAAAAGTGTGCCATAAGAATGGACAGTAAAATAATTGAGTTGAAATATCTCGGTTTCCATTTAAGCAATCGACATCGAATAATGTGGAAAACCATTTTCTGGATTTTAAGTGTGTCAGGTAGCTTTGTAAGTTGGATTGAACAGAAGCTGAGATTAGCAATATTAAATCACGCTGTTCATTTTTACAAAAGTACGGTTGCTGAAATTTGAGTACGTCGTCACTCATTTATGATGCAATTGTGCTCAAAGAGAAACAAATAGGTTCAGATACTCATTTTTAAGTATTTTTTTTACAGTGCACACTTTGTTGGGCCATGACCATTGTTTGGCTGTTTAGCTACACATTAAAAATTAGTTTGGTTATGTTTTAACTACTTCGTTTATTGGTACTAAAACTAAGCGACTTGTTTTAAATATAAACGAAGTATTTGGGCAAAACAAAATGCTCTATGCATATAAATGTGATACGGCCAAACAAAGTCCATTAGCCAACAATTTGTGACCACCTTCGAGCATGAATGGACTGTAGTAGAGCGATTATGACGTCACCATCGTGATACAAACACCTCAGACCTAATGGCACCAGACACGTGACTTCCTTCCAAAATTTATGAATGAAAAAACCGTTCTCGATTGACTTGTGATTTGGAAATAATAGTAAATGTGTTACTACCTGAAGTTCAGGATATTTTTTTGAATGAACTAGAAAAAAAAAATTATGAATGGATGACGTAGTAAACCACGGGATGTTAGCGAGGTTACAACCTTATGATTTCTCTACTGTGAGGGATCCGTGCTCGAAGGTGACCACCGTGTAGGACTTTTAACTCGGACCCGCCGGAACATGTAATTACAGCGAAGAAAATAAAATAAGTCGCATTAAATTATATTTTGTTTGTGACGAAAGCGACACGAAAAAATATATGTTTATAATTTAAAAATGTAAGCATCGAAAATGCACACTTGTGAATCAACATTCATAAAATAATTATTTTTAGAAATATATATTAGCTTCATAAAGGGTACATTTAAATTATAAGTCAAATATAAATCTTCACAAACGTAAAAAAAAAGGTTTAGAAAAACGCTATCCAATTTTCGTACTTAATATTTAGTATTCTTACAAATAATGGCGACAAACTACAGGTTTTAAACCCAGCAAGATTGGCCATGTTCAAATTTTATTTATGATTAAAAATAAATAATAAAACATGTAATCACAGTTTTGGACACCCTTTACAACAATTGTGGTTTTAGATATTATGATTCAAGCGTTTTTATATTTTCCCCTTATGAGACGGAAATAATCGTGTTTTTTTCATTCTTTCGAGATCTTATTTAAGACCAAATCTCATTTAACTTCCTACTGAGAAGTCACATGGGGGCCATTTTCTTTGTCGGGAAACATGACCACAGAAGTACAAAGTCATTGAATGGAAACATTTGGCTATAAATCGTTGGAGCGTAGTAGCGCAATTAAATGGGTAGCTCAAATGTCGTATTTTTAAGAGGAGATGAGATTTTGATTTTTTTTTTAAATCTCATCAAAAAATAAATTGTTATTCAACATACGTCTTTCTTTCCCTCGTAAAATGGCTACCGTTTCGATCTGTTTTGATTCTACGGCCTGGACTTTTGAATTCAACAGTGATTTAATTGTCGGTGCTTTTTAAATTCCTGCATTGATGTGTTTCAAAGTTCACATAGGAATATTTTGATTATTTAACTTTCAAATGCAAAAAAGTATCGCTAGAAGAAATCGAGAAAAGTTTAATCCAAAGATGAAGGGCCTTATTCAGTATTCAGGTACCGTCTATTGTTAGAGCATATACTGTAAAAAAAGTACTTAAAATGGGTACATGTACCGACTCGCTATTCTTTGAGTACAATTACGTTGTAAATGAGCGATAACGTAATCAAATTTAAGTAACCGTACTTACTCAAAAATGAGCATTGTGATTTAATATTGTTAATCTCAGCTTCTGTTCAAGCCATCTTAACACAGCGATTTTTGATCGCCAACTTTTAATTGTTTGAAACAATAATTATATATGAATTTATTTTAAGGTATTTCATTGTTGTCAAGATCTGATGATTTTATAACAATATAGACACTATTTTTTACTGGGCTATTTAAATAAAAAAGAAAGCTTTTAAAGCCGTTATAAACTCAAAATTAACAGAACTAAAAAAAATTCAAGCCTCAGGTGCAAAATTTGAGGTTGTATTGTATCTATATATAAATTCAGACATTGGAAGATTGCGTTTTGCGTGCCACTTACAGGCAGACTCTTTAATTTATTATTATAGGTTAACTTAATAAATATTAATATTTAAATTGAACTTAATTAATATTTTTATCAAATGCAAATTATCATCAAATACATAAGATATTTTATACATAGATAACTTTTGTAATTTAGAAGGTGTATACTTTTTCACTGACTCAAATCCCAATGGTTTTTAAAATAGACGTTTGGTTAACGAGTACAGAGCGTTAATGTAAAAATGCATTTTACAAAGCATATTAATATCTCGAAATCCCCTATTTTCTTTTTTAAAGCTTCCTTTTAAAATTCAATCAAAATTAGCCTGCTTTATATTTGTATTAGAATAAAGAACCTTACGATAAATTTAAAAATAAGCTAGGAGTTGCCGGCTTAATTAAATCGCACTTGCGAAGATCTTTAGCTTTTAACTTAACTTTGTTTAAACTCTGAAAAATTAATCTTTAGTACCCGAAGATTTTACTATAAGATAGTTTTAAATTATTTTAAGCCGATGTCGGTACTTTCTTTTGAGATTGTGGAGTTTTGAAATTTTTTTGTTATTTGGTTTCAGGTTATGAAATCCGATTAGAAAGATTGCTTTCTTAAGAATGGAATTACGGAAAAATAACTATTCGTTTCTTTTATAAGAATATAAAAGTGCAATTGAAGAATAAAATAAAAATGATTTTTAAAATGAAGTTTTTATTTTATTAAAAAGTTAAAACTGAGTTAGCGCTTTTGAAGTGTATTGGACGGTAAAAAAAAGTCAATAATTCAATATATGTTATTATTAATGTAAAAGTTTTCTCAATTAGTTAAAGTAAAATAAAATAGTTTGAGGAACAGGCAAGTTTAAAATTATTCAATGTCTACACTACTTAAAGTAAACTAAAATTAATACTTTTTTTAAAAGCCTACTTTATTTTACCTATTTTTAAAACAATTGTATATGAACTTGAATTATTTTTATTAAGATATATGAATTTGAATTATGTACACATAAGCATAGTAAATAATTTTTATATAACATGAAAAATTAATCACTTTAAATTAATTAACTTCAAAATTATCTAGCAAAAAATTAAAGTAACGTGTTCAATAATGTTATTATGTTCAACAATATATGAAAATAAAATTGCTTGAATACCTTTTACTTTAAATATTAAAAAGTGTATACCCTCATATTTAAGAAAAAACAAATTTAAAATAATTTTTTCTAAAATATTTAGCTCAGTTAATTGAATAAATAAGTTTAGTGCACTAATTAATCTAGTTTAATCTAGTATTAGGAGCAAAATCTAATTTTTTTTTTGAAAAATAAGGTAAGTAATAAATATATATTAAAATCCAGCTGTATGTCTAATAAAAGTGCAAACGTAATTTTATAATATATCCTGAAATAATTAACCAAACGGGAAGCGCTTAGGATGTAAATACATAATTTTGTCCAAGAGATCGTTCCTAGCTTCGTTTCGGATATTTTATTTATTTGCATTTAGTGATACTATGGAAAACCGCATCTTTAAATGGAAGCGATTACTTATTACTTTGCTATTAAGCATTTTGAATTTTTAAAAAATTTAGATGGTTGATCTATGCAATATTACGGAAAAACAATTACTCGACAACAACTGAGGAAACGTTTTAATGACCAAAGTACTGGGAATTTCGTTTTATTATAATCTAGTTTGGCTCAGAGAAGTTTTTTTTTTTTGATTTTTTTGTCAGTATTTTTTATAGCAACAATTCTATTGTCATAGGACTTGCCCCATATTTCAGATCTCACTACTTTTCATGACTAGGATATATTTTACTTCGAACTTGGACCTTTTACGTAAATGTTTTTGGAAGGATTTTTGACACGTTATGGATACATAAAAATTTAAATAATATTCTAAATAAGACAAGAATTTATAAAATTAAATTAAACTATCCTGTATTTAGTTTTAACAAAATTTTTATTAAAATTAAATCATTCAGCAAATTGAGTAAAATTAATCTTAAAAAATTGATCTTGATTAAAATTTTATTCAGTATTTTTGAAAACGGAATAATTTTTGATTAATTGCAGTTAATTTGAACATTTCAGAGAAGTAAACATGTTGAATCACCCTGCATTTTCAAATTTAATTTTTCTTCCAATATTGCGGGTAATTTGCATTGTAAAATTTAGCAATTTGTATTATAAATATTGGCAATTTATAGTCTCTAAATATTTGCTAATTTAATAAATTTTATGCATGTTTCATCCTTTTTAACACTTGCAATTTTTCAAACTAATCTTTTTATTAAAGAGTAGTAATACAATTTTTTTAAAATGATAATGTAACATTTTAAGAGTAATAATTAATTTTATTTTTGATCGCGGCTTATCTTAGACATATAAAGAAATAAAGTGCTTAATATCTTTTAGGGCAGTCTATATATGTTTTTATGAAAAAAATACGAAGTCCATAATTTATTATAAAACACATATTTAAAGTGTTTTTACAACTACGATACAATCATTCAGAACGTAAAGTTTTCGATAAATATGCAAAATGCTAGTTTGAAGTGCCGAATCGGAAACTACTGATCAACACAGAATTTTATTACGTAACTGGAACATGGGTACATTTTGAATTCCAACAATTCCAGTCACGTATATGTATCCAGACAGATTTTGTATGCTAGTGAAACTTATGTGACACGAATCCCTCATGCACCCACAACATTTCCACTGCATTTCCATTTAAATTTGAGCATCAAATAATCATTTTTCTGTTCCGATGCATACCATGCAAATCGCATAAATGCGATACTGCATAATTCATTGCATGATTCCATCGTTTATGCATTCAATAACAGTGATACATTTTGCAGACTGACACTGCGCATTATACCCAATGTGAACGTTACTTAACAGAGTGTTAAACATATAATTTGCCATCATTTTAATATATTTGGACTTTTCATGTACGTGGAGAAAAACTTTGCACTATTATTGTGTGTATTTTAACCGTTTCACTATCATAGTTGTAGTATACACCCACACATGGAGTCACTCCACTGATTCTTAGTCGTCCAAGTGTTAATTCACGCCGCGCCGGTAACCTTTGGAAACTTGTTTGGTATCCGCAATGTGCGTCTATACAGTGCACAACTATTCAGATAATTATCATCTAGGATGGATGCATGTTTATTGAATCATTATTATTATTTTTTGATTGAAGAGTTTTACTGCATGTATTAGTAAAAATTCTCCTTTATCTCTATCAATTTTTATAAAGGTGGTACTCGACAAAAATTTGCGATGAAATATTAATAATTTATTAACGTATAACGTCTTTAAAATTGGATCTTAGGAAGAGGCGGCATGTCGGTTGAATGGAAATATAACGGAAGTTACATTTTATTCACATTTCATTCTTAAAGTTACATTTATTATTTACATTCCCAAAACATCCGTCATACATTACAGACATAATCCTCTTCTCTTTCCCATAGAAACGAGGATACTATATCTCGCAGTCGTTTGGTTCGTTCGATTAGTAGGATTTGTTGTTCGTTTCGTTTGATTAGTTCGGTTCGTTAGATTTTTCGCGGTTCGTTCGATTTGCTTGCATTGATTTCCAGAAGGTATTTTGTAAAGTTCCTCACAAAGCATTTCTTTTCAAATTAGAAAGGTTAGAGATTGGGGGTGAAATTTTACAATGAGCAAGAAACTAGTTCGTTGGTAGGAGTCAGCGGGTACAAATTAAAGATAATTACTCTCATTGGTCAGAAGTTAAGTGGAGTGCCACAGGGTTCTGTCTTAAGTCCACTTTAATTTATTATTTTACTGATGATATTAGTTGCGAGGTTAGGGGAAAGATCAGCATCTTTGTAGATGATTTAAAAGTAATGGGGAAGGTGAATTCTGAAAAATAAATAAAGCAATTCCACGGTGATTTAACAAAAATATCAGAATGGATATTAAATGGGGTATATCTTTTGATATCAGTAAATGTTGGGTTTTGCACATGGGTATTAAAATTAAAAAGGATGTTTGTGTTTTATATGGGGTAAAAATCCAAAATAGTGATAGTCCTTGATCTGGGGGTATCAGTAAATGATGATTTTAAAATGGGCCATCAATGTATAGTGGCTAGCAAAAAAAGCTAATGGAATATTGGGGCACATCAAGAAAAGTGTTTCATCGAAACCTAAGGACATAATCTTGCCATTGTATGGAGGTTTGGTAAGGTCTCTTGAGTATGCTGTACAGTTTTGGTCACCATATCTTAAAAAGACATTGATTTGTTTGAGGAAGTTTTCCACGGGTCCATTTAATATTTTTGAACTTTTCATGTATATGAAAATTAAGGTCCAAGGTGTTTTAGGCATGAATTATGGAGACATATTAAGAAATTTGAATATGTAATACTCTGTAAGAGAAAAGGGTTAGAGGAGATTCGATTCAATTGTTCAAATTTATTAAACATGGGGATGCCGAGGAATCGAATTTTAGTATGAGTGATAGAACGAGTCACGGGTTTAAATTAAACAAATCGCATTTTAATCGGAAAAGGAGAAAGCTATAATAGGGTAATAGACAAATGGAACAACTTTCTAGTGAATATTGTAAATTTCACAAGAATAATGAATTTTAAGAAGAACTTATATATTCATTGGGGAATGCTAAATCAACTATTTAACAAATATTTTAGAACAAATATGAACTTTTCTTATATTTAAAAACTAATCTATGTCATTAATAAAATATTTAAATGTAATCGGAAAATATTTAACAAAGTCATTGTTCATCTCTTAACTGTTTTGTAATTTTATGTATGCATTGTAATTTATGAACATAATTTTCTGGCTTTTTAATTAGTCCGTAAACCGCATGTGCAATTTCATTTCTATGTTACTTCCCTTTTTTTGCCATATTATTCAAATTGTACTACATATTGGTATTTTAAACACAATGGTGCTACTATTGAGCAATTGCTGAATTGGATTTTTAAAAAATCTTTATTAGGTGCTCCCTGCCTTTCATGTTTTTTTATAGTATTCGTACATGTGAAAAGATATAAGGATTTGTATGCTCGCCATTTTGTTTTTGGCTGTTATCACTAAGGATGATAATAATTGTGCAATAATTAAACCAGTTTAGCAGAAATGAAAATATCCTAAAGGATTTTTGTTGTTATGAAGGTAAAGAAAATTTAGATATTTTTAATGCATCCAAATTTTTATCACCGACAACGAAATATATATCTCTATGCGGCGATCAAATAACCTATTTTGTAGCTCTAGTGTGACATTTATTCAACCAACCGATTCAACTACACATCGGTTGTACGACTAGAATAGAACTCGCCACTCGACAGTTACGAGTTTTCAGCTTTTCTATTGATTATTGACAATAATCGATCTGATAAACCTCTGATAATGAGCTCAGCATTTTACAAACCGACGCTGGCTTAACGTGTAAAGGCAGCTGGTGTAGGTTAAATTTGTCTTGTCCAAATGTCTTCACGTTAGTCGGAAGTGGAATTCAGCAGTGTGGAAGTTTGGAGAGTTGGGTGCCAGCTTAGGTGTTGAAATCGTCATCGTAATTCAAAAAAACGAGGCCGTGGTCTCAGGCTTTCCTTTGAGATATACCCCGAATCGTCACCAATAGCCCACTGTAGAGCTTCTAGTGCGACATTAACCAACCAAATAAACAACTAACCAACCAATCAACTCTTTTTTCGGGACAGACTTCGAACTGCCGCCAAAGGTCCACAGTGCACATCTAGAGTGACGTTAATACAAGTTATTGGTTTGGTTAATTAGCGCCCCACTATAGCTGCACTTCGGGCTATTGGCGACTGTTCGAGGCATATCTCGAAAGGAGATCTGGTTTGGTTAAATAACGTCGTACTAGAGCTACACAGTGGGCTATTGGCAACGGTTCGCGGCTAATCTCGAAGGAAAGACCCGGGAACATTGCTTCGTATTTTTGAACCATGGTCAGATGACGAGGAGAACACATGAGCTAGCACCCAACTCTACCTCAATATTGGCGTCAGTAATTTATTGAATTAGCTTCGCAATAGAGGTACACGATGGGCTATTGACAACGGTTCTGAACCTATCCCGAAGGATTGGTTGGTTAAAAAACGTCGCACTAGAACTGTACAGTTGGCTATTGGCGACGATTCGGGGTTTATCCCGAAGAAAAGACCCGAGATTCGAGTCCAACACCCTCTCCAGTCATCTTCCATTGGCCTTGTAACTCCAGTTAATTAAATTCATCCTACCCCAACCTATTTTAAGTATTTGCCTTACAGATTTGAAGTGAATTAAAAAAGAATTCTTGATAAACGTTTTAGCTATTTATTTGAAGTGTGTAAAGGGCCCATTAGTATAGTAGATTATAGCGTCGGCTAAAAAAAAAAAAAAGCGAAGAGTGTTCGTGACAATTAAAAATACACGACTACTAAAAAGCATTAGTAAGTACAATTCTATAAAATATATTTAATTATATTTAACATTTAATTAAAAGTGTTTTAATTAAAAAATGCATAAATGCAGAAAAAATGCATATCTAATACTAGAAAGTAATAATACATTAATAATAGTTAATATTCTGTAAAATGTTTTGTTTTGGTTAATGAAGGAAGTAGCATGTATCGATTATTTAAGATTAGTTTACGGCGCTTTCTATTTATAAAATAACAGAAGAAACATGCCGCCCATTCGTTGTTCGGCTGTTAGCCGTCGAATATTGGGCTCGCTGTTGCATAACTTTTGGACTCTGAATACCAACTTGATTGTATTTCGATGTTAGTCGAGTGGAATAAAGTGTACAAGTTACTGAAGGTTAGTAATCCAGAGTTAACCAGGAACCGTTGTTCATTGGTTCGGAATACACTTTAAGCCGGAAATTTCTACCTTTTAAACGATGGTTATTTCGAAAATAAATCCACTTATCAAAATCTAAGATAATACAAATTTGTATCTCATAGTTTTATAGAATAGTAAGTTATATTTAGCCATATAAAGATTGACCGGATTAATGTCTCGATTGATTGCGAGATTTTATATTTGGGTGGGTTGAACCAGCGTCGCACGTGACCTACATAATGTTATTAACGAATGTTTGGGATCAATCCCAAGGGAAGACCCGGGAATAATGTCCAGTAAGTTTGAATCCCGGGTAAATGACGAGGCCAACTCCGAAGATGGAAGTCTACACTCCAAACTTCCACACTACTGTCAACGCGATGACTTTTATACCACGGCCAATTTAATGTGTACACATGGTGATGTTTGAACGAACAGGATACAACTCGAAATTCCGTTATTTAAAAATTGAAAATGGATCCTATATAATAGTTGTATTAACGTAGTAGTAGAGCTGTACAGTGGGCTATTGGGAGTGTGTTACGAGTTTATCTAGAAGAAAAGACTGATACTGCATCGTAATTTTTCAACCGTGGTCAGATGACAACACCACCTGAGCTGGCATTTCACACATGAATGGGAGTAAGGACGTTTGGACCATGACAGGTCTAACGTGCACCAGTCTCCTCTACACGGCGTATGTTTTTTTGCGAAGAATCCTACAACCCACCAAATCGCCATTCACTGTTGAGATCGATAAACCACAATGCTTTGGTTACAAGTCTAATGTGGGCCCCCAGTTGATAAAGGCGTTCGGTAAGTAATCGGAGGAATCGGAATTCGAGCCCGACTGATGGACTTGACAAAAAAAGTAAAAATATAGTGATCTTGCCATCGGAGGTATGTCAGCTTCGCTACTAAAATACTAGGAAGTCGTCTAAAAATATCCAACAAATTATACTGGTGTGTACGGAATATGTGCGCCGAAAAATATCCAACAAATTATACTGGTGTGTACGGAATTGGTGCGCCTAAAAATATCCAACAAATGATACTGGTGTGTACGGAATTGGTGCGCGATAAATCTGATTGGGGTCGAATGTCTATTGAGGTTGCGTCGGGTGCCAGTTCAGGTGTTGTCCTCGTCATCTGACCATGGTTCAAAAATACGAGGCATCGTTCTCTGGTCTCCTTCGAGATAGATCCGAACCGGCGCCAATAGCCCACTGCGCAGCTCGAGTGCGACGTTAGTAATCAAAACAAATCTAAAGTTCAATTCGGGCTACTCCGGCCTTTGTGTAAATGTGAGGAACATGTCGTTGCTTTTTCATCCCGACATCCGTGACACTAGTTTGTTTGGTTTTTGTCCAAGACACGGGATCCAATCAATTCAGGATCCTAGTTTACGTCGCCGCTTGGTACGATTTTAAAAAATTGTCGCCAAAGCCAACTGTCATTGAGACGTCGAGAGCGGCGACTGCAGATGAAAAATGCGAGGATATGTGCTAGGTCTTAAAGCAAAGTTAGTTGAGTTGACGTCGCAATAGAGCTACACAAATAAACGCAAGAATATCATAATTTATGCGTATAAAGCCTAATACCTAAAGAAAAAATATTTCTCTCCCAAATCAGGGTGACATCGTTTTGACATTTCCCATATCTCTATCTGAACTCATTTACAATATTGACGGGCAAAATCTCGCGTGTAGAACGTACGACGGTTCCATTAACCACATTGGGTGTTCGAAAAAAAAGAAAGAAAAAAACCAATGTCAATTAAGCCTCCTCCCACAAAGGAACCCACCCTTTGGACTAAAGTAACGAGTCCCGCAGACGTGGGGGTATTTATGGCAGGCGTGTCATGCACAGTGGGCAAGGATTGACGAGCGATTCGTGACTTCGTGCCATATACTTTTAAATGGCAGACAATGGGATGAGAAGCGGCCTTTCTGGAGGAGTTTGGGACCTCCGGGCTATGTAAATTGTTGTATTAAGAGTTGCTTTCGAAGGGCTGTTGAGGTAATTTGCCTATTTGGAGGTTTTTGGAGAGGGGCGACACACAAAACACCGTCGAAAGGGATTTATGTTCTGTCATGGGAATTTTATTTTTTGTCTTGGTATTTTCTGGCAATCCAAGATTGCCGATGGGATATTAGTCTTTTATGTATTCAGAAATACAAAGATGACTTGCGATATGCCTAAGGGCTCGAAAGATAAATTTGGGATTAAACTTGGCGATAAGCACACGCCCGAAGCAATGTGTTTTATTAGATCTGTATTAGGTGTGGTCGAAGAATTCTTTGGAAAGGGCGGATTTAAAAAAAATGGTATGTAATGTTGAAAAGGTTTGTTTAAATTTCAGTTTGGTAAATTCTTGGTCTACTGTGCCGGTTGGCGCGATTTTGATAAATTGTCGCCAAGGCCAAAATGGTTTTTTTTTGTGTACGAATGGTTGGTTAAATAACGTCGCATCTGACTGCAAAATGGGCTATTGGGGACGGTGCGCATTGCAATTAAACAATAAAAATAAGACAATCAAAAGTCTAATTCTGAATAACTTTTGGCGGTGGCACCGTAAACTAGGAATAAACCATAATTTTTAAATTCTAGAGTATAATGTATTGTAAAAGTAACTGGTATTTGAAATAAAAGCTTTTTTATCGTTCGTAAGAAAACCTTTAGCCAAAAATAACTAAAAAAAATTCTAAATGAAGTTTGGGTCTGTGATGGCCAAAAATATCCGCCGTTATGGAGGACTATGCACGTTAAATCCGATACTAGTCCAATTTCCTAACTCCTATTGAGATTGCGTTGGGTGCCAGTTCAGATGTTAAACCGTTGTTGTATATTGCAAAATATCGAGTCGGAACTCCCGAGTCTTTCCTTCGAGATAGACACAGAACTGTCTCCAATAGTCCACTGTGGGGCTCTAGTGCGACGTTGATACAACCAACGAAATAAAGCTTGTAGGCATTAAAATTCTTTAGATACATAACGGATTAAACAATTTCCATTAACTTAAAATAAGAGGATTTTTTCAAGAGTGAAGCGACTACATCATTCAGCTGGGAATTTTATACTTCCGATTATTATATTTTTCTACTAAAATAAAATTAGTTTAATTATAATCCCCCAAATACTTAAAAAATTTACGAGATTTACCAAACTTTAATAACAATTTTAAAGTATTCATGCGTGTTTTTTTACGGCACGTCCTACCAGGAAGGTGTTACAAAGTTGTTTCCGAGTATTTTTATGGTTTTTTCCCCATGAGATCTGATAAAGAGACGGCGATAAACAACCTTATTGATAATAACACTAAAAACGTTATGAGTTAGCGAGGCTTTAAAAACTTCCGTTATCATATCCAGAGTCAAAATCGTTTAAAAATTCTTCTCGAATTGCGAGTCCATTTTTTTTTTGTTACTCGTATTTTTATGTGTTTTTGGGTTTTCTTTGTGAACGGTATAGATAAAAAACATTTATGTGTAAAAATGCATTTTTATGCATAGCAGTTGGCTGCTTGGACATTGAATTTTACGATGAGGCGATTACGATTCTCGGCATTTTAATGATTGCAGTTTTGGGTCGTTTTGTTCGCTGCTATCGATATTAAAGTATCCAGAGTGATGCATTGTAATCGTAATAGGGCCGTAGAATCGTAATCGATGTGTCGGAAGCGATTTGAAGGGTTGCTTAAAAGTGGAAATGACTGATACTGTTTAGAGCTTTTCCTGATGGACGTCCGCGTTCGGTTAGAAAACTTTGGAATTTAAATTGTGACTATTTTATTTCCGTCGATATTTGCAGTTTGAGTTCTAGTGCGGAAAGATAAATGTGCGAGTGAAACGAATTAAAACGTTGAATTGCAGTTCTAACAGAATAAATTGATTTTGCGTGAATTGCCATGTGTTTGTGAAAGAATCATATTATTTCTGTAGTATAGATCCCTTTTACGACCGTTGTACGCAATGGATCTTATCTTAACACATGCGGTATCATAGAAAGATAATTTTCAGGAAAAGTGACTAATAGTACGTTCGTCTCGTAAATATCAGTGTTTTTTAAAAAATGCGTTTAAAATGATTCATTTAAACGTCATTTAAAACAAACCGTTGCTAATGCTGCCGTCTATGAATGAACAGAAACATTAAATTTTTATGATTTTTTGGCTATAAGAAATACGCTAATATATATGTTCCCCTTGCATCGTATAAATATAGTCTAGATCTGAATTACACCCCTTTAATGGAATTTCGGGTATGTAATACATCTTGTCTGGTACAACAAACGCACTTTCAATAAACTAGTTAGGAAAATGACTCGCTGATGCAGCACGGAAAGCGATCTAACCAAACGACTAAATGCTGAACTAATTCGGTCCAAAAACAAGACTGCTCCTGGAGCTGTGCGTTTCTTACAGTGTATGTGACAACAGTACAGCTTATTTTCCTTCATATTTCTATAGCTTACAGCTACCTGGTTTTTGTTTCAATCAATACATGATTTTTTTTTCTTTATAAGAATATGTGAAAAAGTACATATAAAGAAAGTGGAGCTATCTGATTCTTCCACCTTAGTTTTCCATTATCTTACACTCAAATTTGGCGCAATATCATTGAATTTTTACACGGCATGCTTATTCCGCTTGCCAATACGAACGTGCTCAATCTCTCTGCGCTTCTTTGGTACTAGGTGAAGTAATCGTTCTATAGCAGTTATGTATTCTACCGTATTTTGAAGACTAAATTATATCGTGCGTTGAGTGTGTCCATATGGTGTTCGTTGTATCGGACTATCTTAGCTAGTTTTGAATTTAACTGAGTTTGTGGACGTTTATTGAACACGTGCTGCCTGGGACTTGTTCCAGCGAACCAAGCGGTCGCTTTAGCCATCCCTGGTCATATTACGACTATAAAACTGTCTGTTACTTCAGTTTCGTCCTTTGACACAGGGACGGTTCAAGGATTTTTTTTAAAACATAAGCAAGCATAATTTTGGCATCCCTCTCACTTTTGTACAGAGTATCATTTTGTTTTCAATTAAAAACCTTGTTGTATAGATTTTTGAATGTTTTAAACTAGCTGGTTAGAAAACTATTACTATTTCCAAATCTCAATATTATATTTGAATACATATCTGACATTGACATTTTCGCGGTAAGAAAAATGAGATGCAAACTTTGCAACATCTATAAAATGTACAAATATTATAATGAAATATGAAAATATACAGAACAAAGTGTTTTTAATAATCTGCAATTTATTTTTACATTCAAATTCCGGTGTCCCAAGCGACCGCTTGGGCCTTACGCCGCCCTTATCGACACAATAAGAAGGGACAATTTCTTTGTACTTCCATGATACCAACCTATTGAAATGCCCGTCTGTGTCTGCTGTTTTAGAGTGATGCGTGTCGCGGCCTTCGTGTTCCTCATCACCGTCTCCACGGTGGCAGTGTCCGCCGATGAAGACGCTCGCGTGAAGCGTAGCTTCGTCCAACTCGGATGCATGGGCGCGTACGACAACGCCAAGCTCACCCTCCTCAACAGTGTGTGCCAAGAGTGCCAGAAGCTCTTCAGTGAGCCGGACACGTACGCTATCTGCAGGTGAGGATACCCACTGAACTCTAACTCTAACTGTAACTTCTGGAAGGCTCAAAACTTATTTTCTCGATGGGCACGTTGAAGCCGATGTGGAAGCAGCCACACTGTACCTCAAATTTCTTTAAGGTGGTTTTTAATATCACAGCATTGGTAGAAATATTAAATGTATATATTATATAATTTTTTTATAGAATTAATTTTTATATTGCCATACAAATAGTTTTCGCTCTTGCTTTTTAACCACTTTGACTTGCAAATGACTCTCTATTTTAATAGCAAATTGCATTTTAAATGGGATTCAAAAGAAAAAAAAAATTCGGCCAAAAACAACGCATGCCGGCTTATTTTAACACGCAAAATATACTAAATATTTCGGTAGGGATGAAAGTATGATACAGTTGTTACCCCTTCAAGTCGATCAAATGTCTTGCCCAATCCATTATAGTTAAAGGTCAGTGGAGGATACCAGTGGGGAATATCTACCATTATAAAAAAATCGCCCCCCACCCCCCCCCCAATTTTTGAGACTTTTGAATAGTTTTTTTTCTCGTTTAGAAATGAATTAAAAGAACAAGTATGGTTTAATAATCCCAATTATAATGAACTTTCTGTAACTTACTAAATTTTAAAATAAATATGGCGTTCTAATTTAAATAGCTACAGAAATAACTCCTTTTGAGCGTTCTGTGATCGTCAGTGTTCGTCAATATTAATAATCGTTTGTCGTTGACTCAATAGACTTTTGACGAAACAAGAATAAAATATGGAACAGATGTAGTATAGGACATTTGGCGCGTTTTTTGTTGGCGATTTCCTTGGTTTGATGCCGAGTGACAGCCATAAAGTGTTTAGCTCTACAGATATGTAGCGATTTGACGACGTATAATTTTGCCTGTTAATAATGGATGGTGTTTGTTTTGATAGGACGAACTGCTTCAAGAACTCGTTCTTCACGAAGTGCATGGACGCCCTCCTGATGGGGGAGGACAAGCCCCTCCTGGACTCCATGGCGGGTGATCTCCGCGGGGAGGCGTAGAGTACAACACGAAGATCCTGTGCCCCTCTTCTGTTTGCAGTGCAAGTCTCAATCGTGAGCAAATAAAGTAGTCCCGAAGACTTTTGTCTCTTCTCTGTATGCTCACATTTATGAAACGTTTGGATTAACCTTCATCGGTTACTTTCAGAAGTTTTAAATATTCTAGACATTATTTTCACATTAATATTACTGTTTAATAAGAAGAAAAAATAATGGAGTAACAAATTAAGGATTTTAAACTTTTAGTTTGTACTTTAGCAGAGAAGAGACTTGCATTGATAATTGCGAAACGAATGCAATTCAAATGCAAGAAGCTAATGGGCGCAAGTGAACATTTCATCGTTTTGTGAAACCAGTTTAAAGTTAAAACAAATGGCTGATTCTTGAAGTGGTTAAGTACTTGATTCTTACGCATCTAGATTTCCGCTCACGATATTTACTGGGAGTTAAACACTGGGAGTTAAACACTGGGAGTTAAACACTGGGAGTTAAACACTGGGAGTTAAACACTGGGAGTTAAACACTGGGAGTTAAACACTGGGAGTTAAACACTGGGAGTTAAACACTGGGAGTTAAACACTGGGAGTTAAACACTGGGAGTTAAACACTGGGAGTTAAACACTGGGAGTTAAACACTGGGAGTTAAACACTGGGAGTTAAACACTGGGAGTTAAACACTGGGAGTTAAACACTGGGAGTTAAACACTGGGAGTTAAACACTGGGAGTTAAACACTGGGAGTTAAACACTGGGAGTTAAACACTGGGAGTTAAACACTGGGAGTTAAACACTGGGAGTTAAACACTGGGAGTTAAACACTGGGAGTTAAACACTGGGAGTTAAACACTGGGAGTTAAACACTGGGAGTTAAACACTGGGAGTTAAACACTGGGAGTTAAACACTGGGAGTTAAACACTGGGAGTTAAACACTGGGAGTTAAACACTGGGAGTTAAACACTGGGAGTTAAACACTGGGAGTTAAACACTGGGAGTTAAACACTGGGAGTTAAACACTGGGAGTTAAACACTGGGAGTTAAACACTGGGAGTTAAACACTGGGAGTTAAACACTGGGAGTTAAACACTGGGAGTTAAACACTGGGAGTTAAACACTGGGAGTTAAACACTGGGAGTTAAACACTGGGAGTTAAACACTGGGAGTTAAACACTGGGAGTTAAACACTGGGAGTTAAACACTGGGAGTTAAACACTGGGAGTTAAACACTGGGAGTTAAACACTGGGAGTTAAACACTGGGAGTTAAACACTGGGAGTTAAACACTGGGAGTTAAACACTGGGAGTTAAACACTGGGAGTTAAACACTGGGAGTTAAACACTGGGAGTTAAACACTGGGAGTTAAACACTGGGAGTTAAACACTGGGAGTTAAACACTGGGAGTTAAACACTGGGAGTTAAACACTGGGAGTTAAACACTGGGAGTTAAACACTGGGAGTTAAACACTGGGAGTTAAACACTGGGAGTTAAACACTGGGAGTTAAACACTGGGAGTTAAACACTGGGAGTTAAACACTGGGAGTTAAACACTGGGAGTTAAACACTGGGAGTTAAAGCAACAGATGAGGTATTAAAACTACACAAATATACCACATGTCTATACAATTCGATTCGTTCGGTTATTAATACTTAACCATCCATTAACAAAGCTTTGAATCACGTAAGAATCCATCGAAACATTTAGATTGATTAATTCAACGACGACCGATTTAAGCAATTCTCCAACCTATTACGACCCAATACATTCGCATTTCAAAAGTAATTATTGCAATCCAAGAACAATCCAAGATATTAAAGCCATACATTAAGCAAGAAGACCTGAAAGTATTATAATTGTCCAAAGACTAATTGGAAATAATTTCTCTGCCTCCACTTCCTATAAGCAAAGATGGAGAGCGTTTTAAGAGCATAATCATTTATCAATTGCTGGAGTAATTAAAGTACGGAATGGGCGCATCCCGAATATGCCCGGCCGGTAGTTGAACTATAAATATTTAATTATTTTTTACTCGGGGATGCTTTAAAACGAAAATTGCGTTTTACTAAATGGGAATTTAATGTCGTTAATGCCTTTTCGTTTTTGAAGGGTGAAGCTCGTAAAGGTATTAACTGATTTTAACCAAAATATATTCGTGTTTTTTTTTATATTCGCGTGCTTAATTGGGCGATGTTGGTTTAAAACTTGTCAAATTGTTAAAGGAGTTTTATGAAGGGGAGCCATTTATAATAATGTATTATATATAAAGGATGTGAATAAATATTCATCAATCTAGACTTGGAATTTTCTTTTTAAAAAAGGAACTTGTAAGGAATTGCGCATTCAAATAATATCCAATAAGTGTTTAGTGGGTTATGAATTTACTTTTAAATACTTTGTTAGTGTTTTTAAAAGGTAATTGTGGTGTTGAATATAAAGACGGCGAGCTATTGGGATGCAATAAAAAATGTTTTAGTTATACTGTATTTTAAAGGTTGTAAGTTATTTAATAATTTGTAGGCATTTAAAATGATTATTTTTTCATAGAACTTTTACACATGACTATAACGTTATCTATCGAAAATACTTACTCAAAAGTACATCACAGAATTGAAGGGGAAATTAGACAAAGGAGTTGACTACCATTTTTGAAAGAAATCTTATTTTAATGTAGATGAAAGCATTAAGGACTCGTGTGTCTTCCCTCAAAATTGCATGGCTCTGCTTGATTTAATTAGACAGATACAGATCAGTAAAAAGTATGGTTCACTTTAACGTTTCGATTTCATTAAACGAACCTAAATGCCAAATGTGCGAAAACGCGCCAATTTTGTTAACCTACCACCACTAATCACGCTCACGATCGATGAATAGGAAACAAGTATTGTGAATTTTTCCCTTGGCGACAAATAGTGGATGTTTAACGGAAAGCGACCCTTTCCTTCAAGACTGTTGTCAGTGAAAAAGCTGTTTTCTTGGAAAGTGATTTTTGTCGGCTAACCCTTTCTCCACTTGCCCCTTCAATTGTTAGTATAATATGGGCGGTTTGACTGGCAAGTGAAATTATTCTAAGAACAAAGTTCCGAGATAAGAGACTTTGAAGTTTATAACTCGTGTTGGCTATAATGTTAAATGGAATGACATACGACGCATTATTGGAAAACCTACTGAACTTGGTTTGGTTTCGTTAATTAACGTCGCACTAGAGCTGCACAGTGGGCTATTGGCGACGGTTCGGGGTCGATCTACTGAACTTGGAGCCACACCACTTGGCTAAATGATGGATCCAACTGTCTAGTAATATGAAATGGTGCTGGTTTACTTTCGGATTTTGTGACGCATCAGTTAGTAGTCAGCCCGCTCGTTCACATGGTAGTATAATTTGCATCAAAAAAATTAATTTACAAATATTTTATTGCAACATACAGGTATAACAAATAGTGACCTCATGGCATAAAGACTGAAATATATTAGTTATCTTCGTCCATAATCTAATGGTTTTACGATAATTTTTATTTTTTTTTTATTTTAGAGTATACACTTCAAAAGGCAAAGATATAATTTCAAAAGAAAACGTAGGTGGAAGCAATTTTTTGCTCCACTTTTCTTGATTTATACTTTTTTACTTATTATTATTACTTTTATCAATTGGTGCAAGAACCAGATAGCTGTAAGCAGTGGACATAGAGATATAAAGGAGGGTATACTTTTGTATTATACGATGCAATAAACTTGGTGTTTTTCGTCCTTCCTCAACAATTTTGAAAACTGGAGCTATCTGGTTCTTTTGGTCCCTCGTTCTAACATCCAAGTCTTCAATTAATTTAACTTTGCTTTTAAATATTAATCGTTTTATGGTTCCTGATTATAGCCACGCATATATGGAGAAATGTTGTAAATGCGAGACTTGCCAACGCACCTTTACATAAATTGGATCTTTTGTAACCTATTTCAAGACTAACCGATTTCGTGCGTTGCAATTTGATCCAAAATGCGCTTTCAAGAACGTTTAAGTATTGCTTGGTTGCAGTGGCGGATTTAACGGGCTTCAAATGGACAGTTGCCGCCTGGGCCCCCTTGTCTTGGGTCCATTTGGGGCCCCCTCGACTCCAAAAATTAGAAAAGGGAGGAAGAGAAATAATTGTTTCTTTTATTTTTAACATATTTTAATTTTACTAAACATTTTGCTGAAATTATCTGTTTTCATTCCTTTATCCTTATGCATATGAATAGACAGGTGCACCTTCTTCAACGGGCCCGGGCCCACTCCTCTTTACAGGGCCCCATTATTGAATAGGTCCGTGCAAACCGAACTTGTACTTAAGGTTTCTGAGCAGCCCCCAAAAATCATCTACGAAGCGGGGGCAGGGCCCTGCTTTTGTAAAGAGGCCAAACGTGGGGCCTCTTACCAGACGCAGGGTCCTGTGCGAAGGTAGCTGCGAGAATCCATAGTTCGCGGATTCTCGCAGCTATCTTCTCTAAAACATGCTATTGAAACCATATTGTGGTTTGTCTTTTCTTGCCACGACCGCATAATTTCGTTAATCTTAAAATACTTCATTATAAGTTGTCAATTTATTCTAAAACAAAACCATATCCCATGTTTTCAATAATGGTTTTAAATTTATTGCTTTTGTTGGTCCGCGAAAACACCTGCTCTTTGATTATTATCTAAATTTCTCGAAAACCAAGCGAGCGATTTGTTTTCTTTTTTTACGAATCAACCCATCACCCCAGGACGTAGACCAGTCGGCTCGTATCGCTCTTTTTATATTTATTCTGAAAATAGATCAGACACCCTTTCTTTTATCCAATGTAACTTTTACATTAAAATGTTGTATTACGTAATCTAGACGCCGAAAGTCTGAGCAAGCATATTTGGACTCGATTTATTACTCTTTGAGATTTCCGGTCGACACCCCCCCCCCCTTCTTCTCCCTATAATCTGAAATCCTTTAAAAGTTGGGAATTTCGAGTTTTAAAAATCCATGATTTTGGAAAATTTCCCTCCCCAAATCGCTGATTTAGAAAAAAAAAGAGGGGGGGGGGGGTTGTGGAATTATATGCTTGTGGAGGTTTAGAATGGACTATACTACAACTACATTGCCCCGTGAGGTCGTAGGGGACTACTTGATAAAAAATCCCTAATTGATGAGATCAAACAGCTTTCATTTCACAGCTTCTTATTTCAGAGTAAGGTAAATTTAGGAAGCAATTTTTTTAATACTAATAACAAATGTAGGAGGTTTTGTACATCAGTATATTTTACTGTTTTGCAATGTAGCGAATTAGTGTAAATGCTAGGAAAATACGGTTTATATTAAGTATAATTTTCTAATGGTTTTATTGCATCAATTGAATAATTATATACACTACAACACTTCGTTAAAAATGTAAAAAGTAGATATAAGAATAATGTAAAAAATTAAAATATTACTTTTGGTAATTTCCTTTTCGGTATTTCTCAGAATGTGGTACGTTTTCTTGTAAAGAAAATTAAAACTGGACAATGAGGCATAAAATATGGCATAAAGCCATATTTACGAACTTTTATTGTAAAATATTTTATTTGTTTTGTTAAATTCGACGAATCAAGTTTATTTTAGTTACAAATATCGAAAAGTTCTTTTTGCGAGATTACAACACAGCGCAATTGATGTAATGGGCTGCGGAACAGTTGCGCTGTCCTCAAAATGTAAAATAATTGCGTCGAGCAAAATATTAATTTTTGCTATATAGAAAATGATCATTTAGGAACAAACATTCAAATTGTGTTTGTCACACACGTGCCTGTAGAATTCGAAGAGTTCGTGGGAAAAACCGCAAATAACTTTTTCTTACTACATTGACTGATCTACAGATTCCAAACTTTGCTAGATAAACTCAAAGGATAAAACGTGTTTTGGACAAATAAAATAGTTAAGTTCTATTAAAAATTCGGAAGCAAGCTCAAAAGACGTAATAATCTTATTTTTAGAAATTTTAGAAAAACACACACGTTTTTTGAATGTTTGCACCTAAATTATTTATTAGAAAACGGGCCCCCTTCAAACATTTTTGCCGCCTGGGCCTTTTGTCTTAAATCCGCCACTGCTTGGTTGGTTCAAAAACTCTTAAAGATAATGAGATTGATTAAATCTTGGAAAACAAGCGAGATTATTGTGAATATTTCCGTAATTTGTAAAAAGTTCGTGCTATTATAAAATTTGTACCTCTAAAATGGCAACATGTTGTATCATTAAAGTGTTTTTCGATTACTAATAACAGATTTGTATTTGGGCAAATAAAATATATTTAAAAAAATGATTGTGATGTCTAGTTATCGTTTTAGGGGTTTGCTATTTACTGTTTGAATGTTTTGCGAATTTTTTTTTTATAGTTACAGTTCATGTTTATATTGTAGTAGATATTCACTTAAGCAAATTTAAACTGTTTGCTTATCAACCGTTTTGATTTTTTAAAACTCGTAGCATCTAGAGGTTGGATCGAAGAAATCCTGCATTTATACTGCATATCACGTAGCACGATACAATAACTTTGAGTCGAAATTAATAGCTGGCTTTCTTTCTTCTGATAGTTACGGCAGCTTTGGCGCTATTCCAAACAAACCATTCGTATTCTGAGGACGTTACAAGAGTATCGCAAATGATGAACGTGATAGGCTGACACATTAATTTGTGTTGCATTGTTTGTTGCTGCATTTGTTTACATATAAGCCTTCTATTAGTTGCATGTTTAGGCTGCTGTTAGTAACATTTATGTATACTTAGCATGCCAGTGGTAAATAATTCATGAACCCCCCACACCCATTCGTTGTAAGGGCGAAATATATTACCATATTTCTTATAGCCGAAACATATCATAAAATTTTAACGCTTCTGCTCGTTCTTAGGTGGCAGCATTATCAACGGTTTCTTTAAAAAAAAACGTTTAAATAAATTATTTTAAACGCGTTAAAGGAACGTTGATATTTATGAGATGAGCGTACGATTCGTCACTGCTCCTGAAAATTCTTTTGATACCTCGCGTGTTAAGATCCATTGAGTACAAGGAACGTAAAAGGGATCTTTACTGTAAAAATAATGTATATGATATTCCATGAGTTAAAATTTATAATCAATTTACATATTCCAAATGATTAAGTATACCAAATTATATCACGTCCATGAAAATCATGTTTTCTAAGAGTGGACTCCAATATACAGCTCTAGTACGACGCTATTAACCAAACCCAAGAGCGGTAATAAAATGACTCCATTTTACAATATTTAGCAAATCTATTGGTTTAGATCACTGATCTGTAACTTCTGGAAAGCTTATAACCAGTTCTTTCTATGGGCGCGGTTAAAGCTATACTGTAAGCAGTCATACTGTAACCCGACTAATTTTTAAAAGTGATTTTGTGGGAATTTTCTTCTCAAACCGTTATAGAAATGTTAAATATGTTTAGATATTTTATTTTCTATATATAGATTCAATTTGCATATCGCCGAAAATATAGCTTTTCAGTTTGCTGTTTATCCATTTATTATTGATTAAAATGAATGTTAATGAAAAGGTATTCAACATGGGTTTCAAACCATTCAAAACGATTTTCATCATATTTGGTGAATTTCTAAGTGGTGAGATAAAGTGACATTCTTACAGTGGTGCCCGAAAACTACCTCTGGAGTTGACTATTTTCAGTATATTTGGTAACTTTCTTACAGTGGTGATGGACGGTGAAATTCCTACATTGGTGAGAGAGGGTGAAATGTTTAGTGTTGCCGATAATTACTTCTATAGTTGACGCATCAAACCAAGTTGTGCTTGAGAGTCGCCTTTCGACCTCAAAAGGTTAAATTCTCAAATTGTAATTTAATAGGAGAAATCTGCAAATAGGGGAAAACACTTATTTTAATTGTCAGACTCTTGACGAATGTTTTCCATTCTTTATAACAACTCTACAAACTTTCAAATGTCTGTTTTGCAAATTCACAATTCAGTGAATTGTCTCTAACCACAGGCTATGCACTAAGCTATCGATTTACACCTCTTGCTTTAAATATGTAGGAAAATTTTTCTTCACAAAACTTACCAGAGTATTCGATACCTGCTACCAAAACTTTCCTGGTCCAAGGCGATTTCTTCGCCAACCAGCCACATAAACTCTTATTACGCCTAGTTCTCAGCCCATCAACCAAGTATCCGGATAAGAAAAACGTCAAATTGCCAGTTTCCGGGTAGCAGGACTTTTGACACCTCATTTTTCCCACCAAAAGATTCCGATTCCTTTGGGGGGGAGGATGTTTGAGGAAGGATCTCTTCGGAATTGCACGTCACCGGGCTGCGGGGGATGAATGACAGAGACGTGAGCAGACGATTTTGGTTGAGAGGTGCTGGTGAGGGATCGTTAATATTTTTTTCATGTCGTCTGCTGCGTGCTTGACGTGTCGATGGCGAAATTTGCGTTTTCCGAATTTATGGCGTTTTCCCGAAGTTCTTTTCTTGATTCTGAGCTTTGAGTGGTTTATTCCTACTCTGGATGCATTTAAAGGACTTATTGAGGTTTTAAGTATTTTAAGTTTGAACTGAATTGAACTTTATTTTTATAAAGTTCTTTTTAGTTAAAAAAAATGCTTACTGTTTGATATATATTTTATTCTAGAAATGTTTTTTTGACGGAAAAAGTCCTTATAAATATAAATATGCCATAAAATTTTTGAATTTAGTTGGTGTTAACTCTTTTCACTCCGCGAACCGTTTGCGATTTGTGTTCTTTCTATGGAACAGTTATTCCTCTTTACGTTCTTTTCCACAGATTTTTTTTTATACTCGTAAAGGGAAAATAATCCAAATCTCCTTAGTATTTGAAAGAGAACAAGTTGCAAAGTCTAAACACAATATCCTGCGGTTCTCGTTTATTTTAAAGAACAGGGAAACAAAAGAACTGGTTGTTATGTTGGCGTCTTCGGAGTGCAGATGGTTAATATAGTACAAATAAAAATAATTTAGGAAAGCACTATTTTAGTAACATGATTGGTTTAGTATAAACCTTATCATATTAGATAACTTAAATATAAATTAAATTAATTTTTTTAATAATATGGTCGGCTTGACTGCTAAGTGGTATATAACACAAAAATCCGAAAATAAACTAACTCTGTTTTCCATCACTAGGCAGCTAAACCAATCATTTGGCTGAGTGATGTGGGTCCTAGTTCTATAGGTTAACACATTTGCTGCCATAATAGTAAACATCGTCTGACCCTTCGAGCATAAATGGTCTGTAGTAGAGAGAATATGACGTCATAATCGTGAATCCCACATATCGGGGCGAAAGACCCATGTCACGTGCCATCTCTTCAAAATTATGAATGAAAAAATACTCGCGATTGGCTGATGAATTGGGAAATGTGCAACAGTGAAAATTTATGAATGGAATGACGTAATTAACCACGTGTCTGAGGTCATACATGCTGGCTTCACTTTGATGCTGGCGAGAGTGACGTCATGACTCTACTACTAAAAAGGTTCCATGGTTAAAAAATACGAAGCATTGTTCCCAGGTCTTTCCTTTGAGGTAGGCTCGTCATCTGACCGTGGTTCAAAAATACGAGCAACCGTTCCCGGGTCTTTCCTTCGAGATAGGCCCCAAACTGTCGCCAATAGCCCACTGTGCAGCTCTAGTGCGACGTTTATTAATAAAACCAAACCAAACCAAACCAAATCAACCTAAGGTAGGCACCGAACCGTCACCTATAGCCCAATGTCAGCTGAAGTGCGACGTTAATTAAACTAACTAAACAAACCAAGCCCCAATAGTAAAAAAAATGGTTGCCCGTCGTGCCACATTTTTTTATCTGCTTTTAAAATGATTAAAATATATCAACATGTACGGGAATTTTGAAGTTATTTTTTTTCTATGACTTTCGCACGTGAGTTGTATGTAAGCCACTGAGCGTCTAGTTTAATATGGACAGTGGTATCCCAATCATAAAATATCCGACTCTCATACAAAAAATAACCTTTCAAAGAAAAATCTAGGCAAAGATAATTTTTTTTGTTTAGGAGGCCATGTAGAATGTGCCTTCTTTAGGATTACATGGTTTAAAGTGTATGGTTTGGTTTTGGTTAATTAACGTCGCACTAGAGCTGCACAGTGGGCTATTGGCGACGGTTCGGGGTCTATCTCGAAGGAAAGACCCGGGTACACAGACACATTCACACACATATTCATTCATACCTGCACCTCATTATTTTTGAATCATGGTCAGATGACGAGGAAACACCTGAACTGGCACCCAATGCCTTCAATAGACGTCGGGACTTTGGACCCCGATCAGATTTATCGTGCACCAGTCCCGTATACACGCCGTTAATTTTTTCTAGATGTTCTGGGCGACATTCTAGTATTTTGGTAGCGAAGCTGGCAACCCTCCAATCACAAGATCACTACTTTTTTTACTTTCCTTTTGTCAAGTCCATCGCGCGGATTTGAACCACCAATCCTCGGATTAGTAGCTGAATGCCTTAACCGCTCGGCCACGGAGGCCTTTTAAAGTGTATGTAATTCACAGCACGAATACCGTAGTCTGCAATACGAGTTATATTTAATTCACAGATCCTCTTGGTTTGTTTGTTTTTAATTAACGTCGCACTCGAGCTGCACAGTGGGCTATTGGCGACGGTTCGGGGCCTATCTCGAAGGAAAGACCCGGGAACGATGCCTCGTATTTTTAAACTATGGTCAGATGACGAGGACAACACCTGAGCTGGCACTCAACGCCTTCAATAGACGTCGGGATTTTGGACCCCGATCAGATGTATCGTGCACCAGTCCCGTACACATGCCGTTATTTTTACGGATGTTCTGGGCGACATTCTAGTATTTTGGTAGCGAAGTTGGCAACCCTCCGATCGCAATATCATTACTTTTTACTATTCTTTAGTCTAGTCCATCGCAAGGTTTGAACCGGAGACCCTTGGATTCCCAGCTGACGCCTTAACCCACTCGGCCGCGGAGGCCTCAGGCTAGTGTGGCAACCGTTCTTCTCTACACTGTAAATCTTCCGTTGAACGACGAAGACTGGCTCCCTACTCTTCGTTCACGGGCTCGTCACTCTTCCTTCCAACAAGGCCATCGCTGTCAGTGACATATTTCCTTATCCAACCCCAACAAATAATCGAAACAAACCGACAATACCCGTTTATTCCAAACCTGAATCTCAAAATATCGGAATTGGGATGGAAGGAAGGGAAAGTCCCCCTCGCCAGTCACCCAATCGATCCCTGAGCGGGACACATCGGTATTCCATCATCCGCCGATGTCCACTGGATCTCCTTTTCAACCCTTAACGGTCGAAGTACTTTATATACACATATATTACGGCCGTCGGATATATCTATGGCCCTAATGGAATTCCCCGATGGGCTGGGAATATATATTCCCGTCAATAAGCATTCCGCCGATTAACAAGTCGACATGAAAGATGCATTTGAGGCGGGGGAGGACCGATTGAGGAGGTAGACCAGTGGCACGAATATTATTGGGGACGAGCATTGCATGATGGTCAAGTGGGGGGTGTGGTCACGTGGTGTGCGGTCCGAACGATCTTCCGAGGGAAGTTTTGGTGAACTTTGGGATGATGGACCGTGTGTTGTTTCGGGAGGGGGTGTGTTTGGATGGCTTTATTGGGAACACAGTGCGGTTGATAACGATGTGTAAAGTTTATTTGAAGTTTTGGGATTTTGGATCGGTGCTGCTCTTAAACTGTGGGGTTCTCGAATATTGGTCTATTGTGGGGATGTGATATTTGTTGACTGGTATTGTTGTATTGAGAAAAGTTGGTTGGAAAGGTGGCTTGTGTTTTTAAATACACAGTAAATGACGTAATTTAGCATTATTTTTAAATTTACTATTTATTTGCATCTCCAACAGTTACTGTTATTAGTGAGAACAAGCACAGCTGCGTTCTTCTTACAGTAAATATTGGGGAGCATTCTTAGCCCTTAGTGGTCGGTGTCGTATGCCTTATGTCTTAATTGTTCGGTGGTCGGTGTCGTATGTCTTAATTGTTCATACGTTTGTCTCAATTGTTCATATATGCCATACGTTTAGTAATGTATGGCTCGTACAGTCGCAATGAGTCCAAAGAGGACAGGCAATGGGTAGGATAGAACAAACGATAGATTAGCAGGATAGAACCTTCGAGCATGAATGGACTGTAGTAAAGCGAATATGACGTCATAATTGTGAAACCCACATCTCGGACCGAATGGCCTCAGACACGCGACTTCTTTTCAAAATTATGAATTAAAAAATACTCGCGATTGGCTGATGAATTGGAAAATGTGTAACAGTGAAAAATTATGAATGGAATGACGTAATTAACCACGTGTCTGAGGCCATACATGTTGGCTTCACTTTGATGTTAGCGAGGGTGACGTCATGACTCCTCTACTACAAAGGATCCATGCTCGAAGGATAGAACAGATAAAATCCTACGGGACAAATAATTGAATAGGATAGAAGATGCATTCATTTTGAAGAATAAAATAAATGTTTATAGCAGAAATTAAAAAAAAAAAAATCCGACTAAGAAATGGTTTTAAAGTTATCAGTCTTTCAAATTAAGGTCGAATAAAAAATATTCTAATTAATATTAGAATAAAAAACAAACTGATTTAAACATTAATTCTAGTAGAAACTACTATTTTATCTAATTTCATAAAAATCAGACCATTATTTTTCGAGTTTAGTGCAGACAAATAGACTCCACTGCAACTTTATTAGTATACATAGTTTGACTATCAAATGAAATATTTTCCAAACAAAACAGACCAAGTTCAGGAAGCGATTACGGCTTAATTCATAACAAGATTATATATATGTTTGTAAAAAAAATATTTATAAAATCTTAAACTATGATATTTTAAATAAGTTTTTATTGTAGAGATTAATCTTATTTACTTTTTGTACAAAGAAAAGCAATTCGAAAGAATTGAATTATATTAGATATTTTCGAGATATATAATAGAAAATAATCGTTTTATAAATATAATAAAAAAAACTTAAATGGTGCATGAAAGAATGTGAGCAAGTTTTCTTAAATTATCTTCAACAAATCAGATGATATATTCTTAAAAACTTTAGGTTGAATGTAAAGAATAAAATAAACTGTAGGATTATTATATCCTTGGGTTTGTTTTATTCTTAACATTTAACCGTAAACGGTGAACCGTAAAACTACCGCATATAAATAAATGCCGCAGTTATAAAAACTGCGCACGAATATAAAACAATTCTTTTGAATGTAGATGGGATATGGGAGACGAGACTCGACAATTTTATCTTTAAATATATTAACAATTTAATATATCTAACATACGGCCCTTCGCTCTGTTGTGCGAATTAGATATACAAACTGCAAATAAAATGTTGCAAAAGGCTGACAAAAAACCTCATGCTGAAGTCTAGTACAAGGCTTTCAGGTTGGTTTGAAGGAAAAACGTCGAACTAGAGCTACAGAATGAGTTATTAGGGAGTGCAATGTGTTTAGTGTGAAGGTGTTTAATGCCGGGAAATAAAATGTAATACGAAATTTTTTTTTTATTTAAAAATCTGATGGGCTTGTTATCTAAAGTGGACAAGAGACCTTTTGGGAATTGGACGACTTACTTAGAATCGATTTTTTATTTAATTTTATGTTTGATTTAAAAAGCTGGCGTATAAGACTAATATAATTTGTAAATAGTCTTTGTTTAAATGAAAGTTTATATTGTAGAGAGAAACAGACTTTTTAGTAGACAGTTATTACTTGTTTGGACGAATATGACGTGTTTTAGTCAAATATGACTTGTTTTAGACACATGACGTGTTTTAGACAAATATGACGTGTTTTAGACAAATATGGTGTTTTAGTCAAATATGACGTGTTTTATTCAAATATGACGTGGTTTAGTCAAATATGACGTGGTTTAGTCAAATATGACGTGTTTTAGTCAAATACGAGGTTTTAGTCAAATACGAAAGTTTTTGACGAATATTGCGTGTTTTAAACTTTACTATGTTAGTATTTGTTTTGTCGGTTGATGACTGTTCGGCCATTATGAAAATTAGCGGCATTATTTGTCTCGTCATCTGAACATTGTTCAAAAATACCAGGCATCGTTCGCGGATCTTTCCTTTCAGATAGGCTCCGAACCGTTGCCAATAGCCCACTGTTCAGCTCTAGTGTGACTTTAATAATTAATAAAAAAAATCAAACCAAACCAACTCATAAATGTCAGTTAACTTGGTGAACTCTAAAGTGGAAGCACTTGATAAGCAGGATCACCGTCGCTCCCAACATGATCACAGAAACATCTATGTGTTATCTGAGATATAACCTGATCCGCTGCTCTATTCACCAGATTATATGACCTATTAGTTTATATTATTTAAAATACGTGGTTCGAATTTGTATTTTATTGTTAGGATTATCTGTCGTATTTTTATAATTTTAATTAAATCTTCTTTACGCATGTTTATCCATATATATTAAGAAAAGTCAATTAGTTTACATGTTAATATTAAATAATTTTCACTCTTAAATAAAGGAAAAATAATAAATTATATGAAAATCTAAACGAAAAAATTCTTTTTCTAGAAGATTTTCTTATTATTCTAATATGGATATAAAATAACATACCAATCTCATAATCATGTTTTACCTTCTTGTCCGTAAATTAATATCGGTTTAAAATAAACATTGTTTTGGGTTAATCGAATGGATAATGTTTTCCTTAAAAGATATACTTTAAACAAATATTAATTGATTTTCTCTAAAAGAAAGACACTAATAAAATAACATTTTCTTTTGAGACGCATGTTCATTCACTTGAAAGTTATTGAACGCTTCGAAAGTTTCTAATTTAAATTCTTTTTTTCTCTTTGAGCCGAGTTTGCTTCCTTGTTATGTATATGCTAATTAATAGAGTTGTATTCTTTTTACGGGAGATTGAGTTTGTTAAACAATGAAACAATGCTGTATATTCTTTAAAAATTTAATTCCAAGTTGATGGATTCATATTTGTTATTTAAAGTATTCTTTTAAAGATAACTATTTTCCCATACTTTGTGATTTATTAGTTGGAAAGTTTATGAAATTCGGAATTGAATAATAAAGTAACGTGTATCTATTTGTAGGTCTATTCAAATGCTTAACAATTCATTAATAATTTTATTCGAAAAAATATATTTTTTATTTTAGCATAAATAAGTTTCTAGAAATCTGTTAAGGAAAATTGTTTATTTTGAAGTATATTTTTCCAAAAAGATTTAATATTTATTAATTTAGAAATTGAAAACAAAAACATTTTCATTATGAACAATTCTAATTTTTCTCTGTCGATTTTTGTTCTTTAAGTAAAAAAAACCTTTAAAATACATTTTTTTAACAAATAATTTATTCGATTTTGAGAAATTATTTATTGTATATTAACAATAGAATCTTTTATACATTTTATATATAAAAGGAAGAAAAAGTCCCATTTAAGTGATAATTTACTATTTCAAAATTTACAATAAATCAAATCCGTTTAATGCCAGTTTTACCAAGTTGTGCCTAAATTGTTCTATTTTTTAAATAATATTTTTTCAAAAAGAAAATGGGATGCACCCTAATGTAAATTAAATTTTAATATACTTTCATCACTATCTGCGCGTCGAAAAGTCTTTAACTAAATCTTCATTTCACGGCCATAAGTATCCAATTCGCTTGTCATTCATACGATTTTTTCTCGCATGTCCATAGATTTCAGCTTCAAACACCTATAATCAATTAAGACTCCCATTATAGGAATAATAATAGAGTTTCTTTGTAATCTAATATAATAAAATACATTAACAGAGAAATTTCTTGAGTGGGCAGATTTCGAATAATAATAATTATTTTATAATTGAATTCGAATTTTTGTTTTCAAAACAATGAAAACCTAGTTATATATTTTTAATGTTTAAATTTGAAGTCAAACATTAGAAACTTGTTTATAAAATTCGATTATAATAGCATAATCCTGATTAACTCGCACAAAATGATTTTTTTAAAATAATCTATTAGTTTTTTTTTATTCTAGGCACATCAAAATGTGTTTTGGATTTTTAACGCGCTCGCTGCCGGCCACGCACAGGCGCGTGATATGTATTTCAAAATAGCACGTGTTGACTTGCATTCTATTAGACATTTTAGTGAACGTGTTAAAAACTGGATAAATATTTTTTTTCTCTCGAAAACTGTATTTTATTGGTATTTTAGATTCGGATAATGGAAAAAATGCTTCAGTTATTAATTAAAAAAATCCCCACTAATATTATTTCTGTAGTAAAGATCCCTTTTATGGCCTTTGTACTCAATGGATTTTAATAAAGGTATCAACAGAAAGATAATTTTCAGGAAAAGTAACAAATCGTATACCATCGTGCTGCCATCTAGGAATGAATAGTAGCGTTAAACTTTTATGATCTTTTGGCTATAATAAATACGCTAATATATTTCGCCCTTGTAATGAATGGGTGGGTGAGTGGGGGGGGGGGAGGTTCAGGCGATTATTATTGCATTGGTATGCTAATTATAAGCTATATATTATTTCTAATCTGTTTATTTTATTTATGCAGAATGTTCAAATTTCGTAATTTACTTTTAGGTTTCCAAGGATAGTCAAGCACTTCTATTGATGTGAATGTACTTAGTGGTTTCATCTGAGTTTAGCGAGAGAAAACATTGGATCTATGTGAATAGCCTACCACGATCCTCGTAAGTACAAGTTTTTAATTTGAGTTGAATTCTTAAATTTACGTTGGTTAAATTTTTTTAAAGTTATCACTGACGCAGATCTCGATGAAAAGGAGGTATAATTTAGGTTTTTAATATGGTACATCAAGATTTTAGTCTTTATTTTCGTATATATTGTACATACGTATATTTGCATTAGCATGTGCCTGGTTTACAATGGTTGGCAATATAAATGCAAAATCATGATAAAACTAACTTTTAAAAAATTGGAATTTTGCTATGAAGTTTATAATTTTTAAATGCTAGAAATGGCCATCTTATCACATTAGTCCTGCCAAACATTCGGAAGTACATTTCACGACGCTTTTCAGAACATTTTTATTTGTATATTGCTGCTGCTGAAATGTGTTGTAACATTAATGAATGATAAACTATTATTATTGAGTGATGACAAATAATAATGAAAGACAAGTGATAATGAGAAATGAACAATTGAAGGGGCAAGTGGGGGTGGGGGGGGGGGGGTAAGTGACAATTTTTAAGATGAACAGCTTTTTCAGTGACAACAATCTTGAAGAAAAGGGTCGCTTTCCGTCGAGCCTCCACTATTTGTCGCCAAGGAAAAAATTAGCCCGATACTTTTCCTATTCATCGATCGTGAGCGTTATTAGTGGTGGTAGTTTAATAGAATGGGCGCGTTTTTGCCCATTCGACATTTATGTTCACTTAATGAAATCGAATCATTATAAGTGAAACATATACTTTTTACTGCTGTTCTGTATTTGCTTAAATAAATCAAGCACAGCCATACAATTTGTGGGAAGACAACTTTTCCTTTTAAAGCTTTCATCTACATCAAAATGTGATTATTAAAAAAAAATTAGTTAATCTCTTCTTTTAGCCCCTTAATTTATGTGAACAAAATATAAATGTTGGTAGTGGTAATTTTCGCATAATTTATTTCTAAAATGTCTCTTAATATTAAAATATTCAAAGGTGTAAAGAATTTGGAGACGCGAAAAACTGGCACAAATTTCACGCGCAGTTACAATCTTATACAATATGCACAACTATATGTTTAATTTATTTTGATAAAAAATTAGAAAAAGTGAAATTTTAACGTGCAATGACAGGTAATGGACTTATTACAAAATTTATATTGGCATTAAAATATTCAAATAACAATGTAGTACGTGTGATGCATTGTTATCAAGTTTTTCTGAAATATCAATCATCTAATTAAAATTTGTTTTATAACTAGGTAAATTACACAATACATTGCGGTCCCAAAATAAATATTTTCGTCCCTTATATACCCATAAAACTTTTTATCTTTTACATTAAAAATAAACGACTCATTTTCCTTTCAAACGTACAACACATATTTACTACTGTTAATAAATTCATTATTAGTACTTTCAGTGTAGCTTTATTTAAAAATAGCTGAAATAAATTTTAAGCACTCCTCCAAATGAGACAATAAACATAAATAAAGTAGCCACTATATCAATAACTTATTTCTTGTGTTAAAGCGTCGCTTATGCAGAATGAGATACGAGGCTTCCAGCTGTTGCTTTGGTTGTAACTTAAATATTTATGGATTGTTGTGTATTCAGTATTAAAACTAGACTTTATTTCTTTTATCGGTACGTGAATTGTTCGAGCCGTTTGAGTAAAAATATGTTTATTTACATATTTTTTTTTGGTTGAAACATCGATTAACAAAACTTGAAATATATTTTTCTGTAGCTGTTTATAGAAATGTTTTTAATATTTGGTAATAAATTGAAAATTTTTTGACGCCCTATTTCTGTTCCAAATAGCTAATTGATAAATGATTATTAATGTGTATGGTCCTTGAATATTTTCTTTTCTTTCTTGATGTCAACTATATTATTTGTAAACCACCTATTTATCAATTTTTTAACGAATTCACGTTTATGTTATATTTGTCAAAAGAAAAACTATGAAAAAAAAACCTGAGCATTTTTATATGTACACTTTTTAAATATACCCTCAAATGCGTTATTTTAATCATATTTATATGAATTTGCTACAAACACGACTGCACCCGATTCGGTAGGCGGTTTAAATTGGTTTTAACGCTTTAAAAAAATGCCTATGCTGTTTTCAGATCATTTAAGTTTTTTAATATATATTTTTTATATTTTTATCGAGTTTAACAATATTGTAATGTTCGCCCGCCAAAAGGGCGATTAGCCGCCATCCACTGGCGACTGGCAAAGAATACGGACCTTTGTAAGAACTAAGGTCTCTTACTAAACTGTCTTTTAATTCAATGCCGAACGTTTTTAATATTGAACTAAACTCTGCTCTTAACGAGTATGGACGTGATTGTAATTTTGTCCTTTAACATTTAATGTAATTTATTACTTAAATGCGTCTTTAATAATAAATATTGTGATGGTCAAGAAGTGCCTCTTCCATGAGTATGATTACCACAAAAGGAAATTTGCAATTAGATCTGAAAGAACCTGAAATCGAATTCGCGTTTTTATTTTAATGAATAGTATCACTCAGAATTGAATTAAAAGACAGTTATAGGCCACGACAGCAAAGGGCGGAACGTTATTAATGTTGAAGTTAAATTACATTTATTTTAAAGTTTAGAATTAAGGAAATTTTTTTCTATTTTAAATTAGTTATTATTACACAGGTAACTTAATTAAATAGTTAAGGACAAATCAAATTAGAATTTCATTACTATTTATTTCTTACCACCTTAGAAAATAAACCAAAAATGGCTTATAAATAATAAGAAATTACTTTTATGGTCTGCAAATCCTGTTAGATAATTTACACACGACTAAACCAACAATAAAACAAACACCACATACATAAAATTAATACACTCCCAACCGCAACCAAACACAGAAAACAAATCTCATTTAAAAGCAAGCAACAAAATCCAACAAAATCCAACAAAATCCTCCTAATGATATTTTCCTCAAACAACCATCACCAGCATCGCGACTGGTTTTTCAATTTCTTCTTCTTCTCAAGATGGCTCCAATCTCCAAAAACAACTTAAAAAAAAATAATACACTTCAACCTGATGGGGCAGTAGCAGCGGACGTAAATATTGGTCAGGAGAATCGTGCCCCAAGCCCAGGGCGACCCCCGGGAAATCAGCGGGCAAGGGCTGACCATCTAATCGCGCCCCATCAACAAAGAAACGGCCCCAATCAATATGGCCGAAGGAAAAAGAAGGGAGATTCAAGCGCGGTCAGTTGGCCACTAATTGTGCAGATACGATCGTCTCCGAATGCGGATTATTGCCCAGTAGTGGGAAGCAAAGTTGTAGCTGGACGGTGTGTGGTTTTTCGCGCCATTGAAATGACTCTTTAAACAGCCGTTTCCTGGTAAAAGTCGTATTTTTGTGTTCTTTGGTTTCCGTTACCACTCCGCCATTTTTATTTTATCGTGCGTTTCTCTTTGTGGATGGCTTGGGGTACGAATGTAAAACTCATTAGGTTAAAGCGAGTGGAGTAAGAGTAAAAACACTCCGTCTTTGTTTCTTTTTAACTGCTGTTGCTGAAACAAAGTCCGAGGTTTCGATTGCGTTTTGAAACAGCGGTGGTGCTTTCTTATTCTTGACTTTTTTTATTTAATGAGACGGTGCTTTAAGTGCTCTGTAAAGTGCAGAAAAAGAAACAGGTATGACGAAACATTAACATTGAAGCATATATACATAGTAAATGTTACTGGACTCATTTGAAGTTAAAAGTACTTGAGCCTTTTCTTTTATGACATTGGAAGTGGAAGAGTAAACGATTTTTTTTTAAACTAGAAATATGGGCTTTGTATCCTTAACTCGTATTAGCATATCAAATCATAAAGTTGTGTGAATTGAGATAATTATATTATCATAAATGATAGTATATAATATCACATTAAATTTTGAAGAAGAATCAATTTCAAATATTTAACATGATATTCAAACACAATTTTTGTACACGTATTATAATTTCATAAAAAAACCCAGTATTTGTAGGATATCATTGCCCATTTTCTCATCACCCTTGTTGTTTGTAATAGAACAACCCATGCATATAAACCTGTAACTTAGTGTTGGCAACATCCTATTCATGTTGAAAATCTTCATGTAATCAATCCTGTGTCGTTCCAGTGGGTCAATCCTGTAGGCACCCACTTAAATGTTCCTATCTTTAAATATTATCTTATCTTGAACCTAAAGTTTAAATATATTTCAATAATGTCTTGTCTACCCTCTTATATTCTTTTCTCTGCCAAAACACCACAGTATTTAAAGTAAAAAATTTAAATATTTTAATTTTATCTATGATAACATATAGCATATTACGCTTATACTTTTATCAAAAGAGGTCATTTAAATGTTAATAAATAAATAAATTTTAACTGTTGCGTGAAAATTATTTAATAAATTAATCAACCCGAGTAAATATATTTAACTGTTAAATTTTTTTCAATATGAATATAAAATATATAATTAGATTTAAAATTAATATAAACTATTAAAATTAATTAAAAAAATAAAATGTATTGGAATTTTTTTTTAATGCAGTAAAAGCTCTGATCATTTATTAAAATACAATCTGATTTCGAAAAAAAGAAATATTTTTATTCATAATCAAAAGTTTAAATAACACATTTACAAACTTAAGGGGAGATACTAGACCTCTACAACAAAAATCAGCCTATTTTATTTAACTTAAAATAACTCAAATTTTTTTAATATTTTCCAAAAAAAATATAGTTAATAACTAAATATTTGTTGATGATTATTACACTTAAAAATTTTAATTTTGCATAAATAATTTTAAATACTTTTTTTTTAAATATAGACTTTTCAACTTGATAACGTTTGGTTTGGTACACTTTTCAGAATATTTACGCAATAACTTTACATACAACTTTTACCAAATGCATGCAAAGACGTACGCTCTCTAATTCAAACATTGAATTTAATTTTTTACCCAATGGTATTTTAAAAATATATGAAAAAAATATATTTTTCTAATACAAAAATGTGTACTTTTTGCAACATAAAATATCACAAAGTATTTATTTTTCATAATTTAAGAAATATTTTTGGGTGACTGTGTAAAAATTAAGTATTTATATTACATTCTTAAAAAAATTAAATGAAAATATTGAATAGAATTTGAGAAAAGTGTACCAATGTATTGAAAATATCAGTTTTGAAAAAAACACGCACACACAAAAAACGTTTATTATTTAAAATTTTTTATACAAAGCTAAATTTTTAAAGTGTAACAATCATAACAAATGTTTAGTTATTCACTGTATTAAATTTAAAAATAAAATAAAATATTAAATAATTTGGAGCAATTTTAATTTGAATGAAATACGACCTATTGAATACTACTATCTCTCCTGAAGTATATTATACGTGTTTATATCATACGATACAAATCGCATGATATATGTTTACGTGTTTATATCATACGATACTCAATATACAGGGTGCGCAGTAAAGTTCTTTGTTACCTTTAACTTTTGAACGCTGACAACTATAGGAATATGATGGTGTCTAAGTAAAGTGGCTGTTCGTTATTTGACGAAACCGTTTACAGCGCCTCTAGCGACAAAATCAGAAGTTAGCGTGTCTATCTGGAAAACTATACAATATACATGAAAATAGATAATTGAACATTTGTAGAGTTGATCGGATATAGTAAGAAAATGTACTAAATTATTCAATATTTAGATTCTTAACTGATATGCATGTACAGCCGCGGAAAAAAAAAACGAACCACCGATGATTATTTCGTTAGTTTTTATAGTAGAGCTAAATTAATATACCATTTTGTAGGAAATAAAGTCTACTATACATTGATATACAAAAAATTTGCATAAAGGACTATCTTCATACTCGAATCCGCACCAACTTTAAAATTTTCAATAGCAACACCTACCTTTGATAGCGCAGAAATATTCCCCGCCCTCAAAATAATCTAAATACAAATTTTCGTTAATTTCCTACATTTATATGCAGAGATATTAGACAATATGTATCGATCTTATTTGGGGGGCTACTTCCACAGTGAACAAAGTATTAGTGAGACTTCGAAATAAAGTACGCTGGTAGAAAATGTTTTGGCGTTAGCCGTGGTTCTTATTTTTCCGTGGTCATTCATTCCCCCACTCCTGTATACCCTTCGCCTCTATATAAGAATTTAGAATTTTATACCAACGCGATCACAGCGCTTTTAATTCTCAAAATTAGTAGATTTCTGTTAAGTTCTGCAGATTTTAAATTTGTGTATGACCCCTTAAATGATCATTTGATGCACATTATAATATTGCCAAAAAACTACAAAGAGGAAAATCATGAAATTTTAGATATGCATATAAAACGTTTTTCTGAATCCATCACTATCAAAATATAGCATGGTTGCTATTCATAAATTTTATGAATATTAATATCCTAATTTAAATAAAATTAAAAAATTTACATATAAGTAATGAAAGTTAGTGTATTTTATTTGGGTCGTTTAGAAGTAACACGCATAAAAATTTCAGCTTAAAAAAATTATTATTTCGAAAGATATGATTAAAAATTTAAGAAATTCATTTAACATTACAAGTTCTAAATTTTCGATATTCATAATTAAAAAACTACTTAACCAAATGACTTGCAAATTGATATTCAACGATAAATTTTGTCGTAGATTTTAAATATTGAATCAAAATTGGGTGTTGCTATTGGAAATTTTAAAGTTGGTGCAGATTTTAATATGAGGATAGTCTCCTATGCAAATTTTTTGTATATCAATGTGTAGTAGACTTTATTCCCTACAAAATGGTATATTAAGTTTAGCTCTACTATAAAATCTAACGAAATAATCATCGGTGGTTCGTTTTTTTTTCGCGGCTGTACTTACCTTGATATGTAATTCATAAAATCCAAGATTTAATTCTTGATATAAAACAACAAATGACTAAATTTAATATGAGAATCTTATTATAGCTAGTTTTTTTGTAAGAAGCAAGTCAATTTGTGTAAGAACATAATTTCGGAATAGAAAATTTCAAATGTTTTAAGGTTTACTTAAGGAAAGTAAATTACAAATTAAGTTCAAAATTTTAAACAGTGAGGTCTTTTTTTATCGTAATGTATTCAAATACATGGTATATTTTATTATGAAAATACGCTACACAAAGTGATAAAAAGGACTTATAACAGCAGTTAGAACAGCAATTATAACATGATTATTTTTTCTAAAACGTTTATCCATGTACTAAGAGCGGAATTTTTTAAACCTCTTTATCTTTAAATGATAATTAAGGACGGGTATTTTTAAGGTTGTCAAACATTACCTTTTTAAAATAAATTACACATAAGCGCTCCGGTGAGCTTCAATAGAACGTTTCACTTTCGACATATTTTAAAAGTACACTTGAATTTTTTTTCATTAAATAATTTTAATTTTGTTTTACAATTGAGATATTTCTTTCACTTTTTTGTGTTTTTAATGAGTTAAATTTTGTCAAAGGTCGTTTCGTTTTGCAGATGTCCATGGTATATCTACAAAATTTAAGTGTTTTTAATTTTAATATAAGACACTTGCGTTTAAAAAAACATGTAAAATCTAATGAAAGAGTATAACCAGGCATCTGAGTGGTTCTCAATGTCCTGAATTGCTTGTGTTTTTGTAAAATAAACATTTTAAATATTTTTATTCTTTGATAACTTAAATATTTTATCATCACGCTTTGATGATCTAAATATTTTTTTTATCTATATATAAAAATGCAAGCTTCGTGCGTTTCAGTCTTTAAAGTTTCCTTTGCAGCAATATTTTAACAGTTACACTTTTCATTTAATATATTTAAGTGAAACTAAATAAACAAAAATATCGAAAAGTGTCTCATTAAATTACTTCTAAAATAATTAGAAGCACTATGTACGCGCACGTAATTTCAGACTTAAATAATTAATAAAACTCTAAATTGTAATTTTCTTTTGATGTGACGGAAAAGGACTTTAGTAGACACCGTGTATAAATATATAAATAAAAGCTTTTTTTATTTCTGATGTTACCCTACCCTATTTTTTTAGTTACCCTATTTGAATGAAACATGCATATAATTAAATAATTATATACAAAAATATATTATTATATTATATACAAAAATATATTATTATATTATATACAAAAATATATTATATACAAAAATATATTATATACAAAAATATATTATATACAAAAATATATTATATACAAAAATATATTATATACAAAAAATCTATATTATAAATCTTATACTAAAGATTGTGTACGGTTTGAGCAGTTTTTAGAATCTGCGCTGCTGATTTCTTTGTTTTTCATTGTAGTAAAAATTACTCTACGGAAGTTGATGGGAACTTCAACTGAATATTATTTAGAGACCCTTATAAATAATAAGATATTTTTATGCCCGTAAAAAGCTTCATAGAGGAACCTAAAAAGGAAATAACTTCAAACTTTTTGTACATAGTAAAACCTCGAATCTAATTCTTTATATAAAAAAAACTTATTGAATATTTTGAATTACATATTTCAAAAATCATTTAAAACTTATTTAATAATCAACAATAAAAACTAAATACTACGAGTAATTGTTATAGCACACACATAATTTTATTTTAATCTAATTTCAAGATCCTCGCCGTTCTTGAAACCAATAATGTATTAATGACCGTTACTTTCATTAAAAGAAAGGTCACTTGGCTGTAATTAAGTTCTACGGCAAACAAAAACGCATTCAACGGAGGTAACTGGGCAATTTAGAGAGAACTTTTAACTGAAATGCTTTAACGAAAGATAATTAGAGCATCCAAATTACACACTAAATACTCTGTTTTACACATCTTTGTTAATCGATCGATTCAATGCTTTGTTCTATTACACTCGGTTTGATGGTGAAGAGGGCTAGATGTACTTTTGCCTTTTATGGGATCTACATTAAATATAATGATTAAAAATTAAATTAGAATTATTAAGATATACCCGTACCTAAAATGTATACATAAAGCTATGAAATGTGCCTTTTTTATCGTAAAATATACATAAATGTATACGCATGTATTTTTAACCGACTTAAAAGCGCAACAACTAATTTCAGAAATCGCGCTAAAGGAGAGAGGTTATAAATTCGACTGTTATGTTTCTTTTTTTTAATGTATAATGTTCACGAAATATTTGTATTTTAATTTAGATATTTGGAAATTGCTTTTTTTTGTATAGGTTTCACTTCGGCACCTCTTGAAAACAATATCCGGTTATCCGGCATTTAACTATCCGGCATTTTCAAGCTACCGGAACGTTTGAAAACAAATATTGTTCGATTTCGAAAATACTTTTTTGTTGGATAGAGAAAAATCCCCTTTGACAAAAACTGCGAAAAATAATTGATTATCCTCTTTTATTTATTCGGAAATATAGATTTTTTCTGATTTTAAAATATTTTCATTATTGGATAAAAGTTGTATATTACAAAAGTGAAATTTCGTTTACCCAACGTTTATTAAACTGGAAATTCCCAAATACTATCCGTGACATGGAAATAAGCGAGTACCAACTTGGCTTTCTCGGTGACTAATAGCAAAGGGAGAAGCCCCTTTCTAAATTAGAAACTAAAAAGGGGAAAATAAAGTAACTTTTTTTTAAATAAAAGGAAAACCAACTTTAAGAAAAATTAGCTAAAAAGCAAGAAATATATTTTTATTTTACGAACAAGTTGGAACAATTGAATTATTTAATATCAATTTTATACTTATTTCAACTTTTGAAGTTGTTGCCAATTTAAAAAAAACGTATCTAAATTTTGGCGCCGATTGTAAAACGTTGAAATAAGTATAACATTATTATTAAACAATTACATTTTTTCAACTTGTTCATAAAATTAAAAAAATATATATTTGTTACTTTTTAGGGCATTTTTTTACAGTCGCTATCCATTCTTTTTAAAAAATTATTATATTGAATAATTAAAATAATTTAAAGTAAAAATTTCATTGTGTTATCGCTGTCCAAAGCCATTGGGTGTAAACTATATAGTGTATTTTTGAATAAAGATTATTTGTATTTTTGAAAAAATACAAAAGTAAGATTTATCTAGTATTGTGATCATGAGCTGTTAAGAGTAAAAAAAAATCAGACAGAATAATTTTAGTTACTACCTTTATATAATAAGTACATGGGTTTGGAGGAAAAACTCGTAATACTTTTGAATTTTTTTTTTGACAGTACCATCACACTTTAAAATTTATTTTTACCATTTTTTTACTTGTATATTAACGTAGCGATTCTTCCTACTATCAGTTTACTTTAGAACTATGCAGGTACATTAAAAGAAATAATAAAGGAAAAAATTGATTTTGCAAGTTTTATTATCAATCCCACGAATTATTGTTACATGAAATTGCAAATAGTCCACTTTTCTTACCTAGGATAGAATGAAAATGAATAGTCTGATGCAATTTGAAATAAATTTTTTTTAAATACTTTATGATAATCCTATCCTAATTAAATGCAACGCAATATTTTCGAAAACTTTATAGTTACTACCGAAAAAATTTATTTGTAACTTCGTATGAAAGTGTTAATATTCTAAAAAATATATTAACATTATTATCTCACCTACGAAGATTGATTACAAATTCAAAGACTGAAATTGATACTTTTCAATTAGGATTAAATAAGCTTAAGCTTCTTAATAAATAAATAAATATGGACACAAACTTAAATAAAGTGTGACAAAGAAGCTCATATTACTAACAGAATAATCCTTTTCATGGTAAAATCCATGAAAGTTAATATATGAGAACTGTATATAAAGTCTCTTTTAATTAAATTCTTTAGGATTTAGGGGTATCAATTCTAATTTTTAATGTGTTATAATATGTAAATATATTGTAATGCTTAATCAAGTGTTAGAACTATATTCATAAATTGGTATGTCTTTTGTGGGTAAATCGAATATTGTTTAATTTTATTTGAATTCAAATCAAATTTGTAAAGGTTAACTTGATTTAATTAATTTTTTTTTATATTTAACCCTTTATGATTGGATGAACATCGGATACAAGTCAAGTCTTCCAGACCCAATCCGACGGATAAAAACAAATTACAACATAACATTTCTTAATTAGATATTTTCTGCGATTGAAAAGAAAACTCAACATTTTTTTTATGAATGGATTAGAAGAGGATCGAATATTTATTTCTCCCTTATAACAATAATAATGTAAGAATAATGTGTTAAATTTATTGGCATATTTTTAAATTTTAGGAAAAATTAACACACTTGCATTTTTTTTACAAAATTGGTGGATAGTTGAATAATTGATGATCGACAGTCGAATATGCACTGTTAAAAATAGGTACTCAAAAATAAGTAAAATTTACTCATTTTTGATTATATTGGATGCTTTTCATAGCTCAGAATAAATAAGTTTCAATTTTGAACAAAAAATGTACTTAAAAATGAATGAGTACAATGAGTAAAAATTAATAAAAAGAGCAGTTGTTTTCCTACATTGCCTGCCTTCATTGCCTTCACTTTCAATAAATATCAACAATTACAACCAAGACTTATCAAGAATTCAACCCAGATCATTAGGCAACGCAGTCCAGTGTTATATTACTAGGGCGACGTGAAGAAGTTATAAAGAGAAGAAATGTTGAAAAGGTGCGCCAAAAGAATATGAAATAAGATATTTGAGTTGTAATAATTCAGTTTCCATTTAAGTAATAGACATAAAATAATATCGAATACCATCTTCTGAACAACTATTTTAAGTTTGTCTGGTAACTTTATTACGATGGCTTGAACAGAAGCTGATATTAGCAACATTAAATCGTACTGATCATTTTTGAGAAAGTACGATTACTTAAATTTGAGTACGCCTCATTTATTATGCAATTGTACTAAAAGAAAAACGAGTAGGTTCAGGTGCTCATCTTTAAATACTTTTTTTACATTGTATTGGGAATTGTTTTCGACTATATTGCATCATTAAAAAAAATAAACTAAACAATACAATACAAAAATAAATGAGTTGCTTAGAATAAATCAATATAAAACTACACACATTTCAAAATATTTTGGGTATTGTACGTAAATAATATACACAACTAATGCAAAATTAAAAAAAAAAATTAAGTGTTTTTATAATCATATAAAAACTTAACTTTTATTTGTTAAGGTAGCATTTTTATTTAATATTGCTTATTCCCAGAAAATGAACCATTCTACGCTATCCACTGTTATGTACATTTACTTATATTTGTTTGAGATTAATTTTAATTCAGAAGGAAACGCCTAGTTTCCTAAAATAAATTGAATTCAATTATCCGAGATGAAATTAAACTTTTGTAAAAGATTAAAAACATCACTTCTCATGTCATTAATTAAGCTTTTCACGCTTCTGTTATTCCGCATTTATTTATATTTTATTTTTGGCAACTGTTTAATCATCAAAAAAAAGAGGAAAGTAAATTAAATTGGTGTTGTCGAAAAAGCTTTCTAAATATTAAATGGAAACTTTTAAATTGGAATAAAAAACGCCAGTTTGAATTAATATTTTTTTTTATTCTTTCCTAGAAAAGAATATTTTAGCTTCGTCAAAAAAAGTCTGGAGAAGGCTTGAAGTTGTTCTTAGTTAATGCTCAGTAGTTTGAAACGATATGTTTGGTAGAATGATTTTTAAAAATTCCTGTAACTGTCAAGAAATTGTATTTGAGAATTAATTTCGTAGAATTAAATAATTTCTTTGGAACTTCTGAAAATTTTCATGCAACCCTGATTTTTGTCTATTTTAACAAGTTAGAAAATTTTATTCGGAGAGTTACCTGATATTATCAAGTGGTATGGAGTATGATAGTTATTTAGAATTTTACGTTTAAATTTCGCATTTTCATACCATAGAATAACGAAGAATTTAAGAGAAACAAATTGTGGAAAACTTTTAGTTCAAAGGAAATTTAAATGGTTAAAAACTAGTATTCTTTTTGTCCCGAAAATAACGTAGAATATAGAGAAAAGAGTCTAGCTTACTTATGCATTTAAATATTTGGTTAAACCTAACTATCAAAAGAAAAAATATATAACGTACAAATACCATTACATAAATATCATAAATGCTTTACCATAATTTGTAATATTATAGAAAATAAGGATATATTTAATAAATACGCTTTTTTGCCTATTTAAAAGAAATGTTTACGTTAGTATATAAAAATTAAACCTATTTCAAATAGCTGATGCACTGTTCTTTTACAATAATTATTACTTTATTTTTCTTCTGATAATATCTACTCAATTAATTTTTTGTTCTCTTAATCTTTTTTAATCCTCTGCACTATATAATCAAACTAAAATTATTTTAAAGAAAATATATTAGATTTTCAATTTAATGTTAAGCTAAAATTTTAAACAATTAATATTAGAGTTAAAACTAATTATAGCTTAATATTTAATAGGGTAAGATGGGTCCTGGGGTAAAATGGGGTTTAAAAATTAAATATTGAATTACACTATGTTAAACTTATGTTTTGATGTCTTTAATTTTTTTCGTTAATTTATTTCGATAATGAAGTACATTTTAGAAGAAAAAAAATTGCATTTCTAGGTGTTTTAATTCCAGTCCAATAGTTGATTTGTTTGAGTATACACACAAAAATTTGGTAGTTTGATACATGAAAACTTCCGTATATAAACTAAAAAAAATCGAATTTTCTTTAATGTTTTGCAAAGTGGTAAAAATGGCTTTTCGAAATATGAATGAAAAAGAATAGGAAATTCTAAAAAGTTTTACGATTTTCGACAAAAAAACAATTATTCTACAAAATATGAATTTCGAAGCTTATAAATGACAAGAATTAACTGCAATATATTTAACATTGTTTATACGTTAATATAAAGAAGTAACATAATTTTTGTTCAAATAAACTGTCAACAATAGAATATATTTCAATAAAAAAAATGGACATCTTTGCTTGTTTGATATGGCAACTGAAACAGAATGTTTTAAACGAAATGAAAAATTGTCTGCGGAACAAACTAAACATAACTTAAATACAGCATAGATTTCTGAATAAAAACTAAATTTATAATATTGGGTGTGTGTTTTCGAAAATAACGAATAATAAAAAATGCAAAAAATTCGAAACAACTTGCTAGAATAGATTATTACAAAAATTCTACTTTAATAATTAAATATACTGATTTTTTAAAAGTTGAAGGTTATTATTAATACAATTTTATTCAAGTTGCTAATTTGGCTTTAAAGTTTATTCTAATAATGCGTTTTTATACCAAATTTTGGGTTCGCTACTGGGGACCCAAATTACACCATTTATGAATCTTAGTAGTAGGTTACCTTAGAAAAATAAATATTACAAATATTTATAAACCTCAGAATTAAATAAAAGTGCACGATTATGTTTCTAATAAATAAATCAGCGTTTTTGTAAAAAAAAAAAATCCTGAAAGAAATTGAACTTTGAATGTCAAAAATCGAGTTTTAAGACTCATCCTCTCTCCGCATCTTACTCTATTAAACTTTAAATAAATATAACTCTGTTTCTTTACCGACGAATCATTACAAGTGTACGTGGATTTCCGTAACATGTTTGTTTAAAATATGATTTTCTACTTGCCCATTTTATTATAACAAAGAAAGGTTGAATTTTTGTTTGTAATTTGTAAATTGCATATATTTAAATTTATAATTAACTATGTTGATTAAAATATTCACGTTATTTAACTTTCAAAACAATTTTATTATAAAAATATAAATAAATATTTTTATAATAATAATATTTTAAATATTATTAAATTTTATTATAATATATAAATATTTTTTATTTATTTCTTGTTGTTTATATCTGCAATGTATATTTGCTTAAAGATTAAAATTCTAAATAGGTAAATATTTTAAAATATAATTCTTATATTTATTTAATCAGTGCAATTTTATTATTCAACCAATATTGTTTTATATTATGTAATCTTCTTATAAAACATTGGAAAAGTTATTTGCATACGTTTTAAATATTAACTAGTTAATTTAATGTTTGTTGTTAAAAGGTTTTGATCAAATAAATTAAAATTGAACAAAGGAAAATTAAACTAAAGTTGTTGTCAAAGTGAAAGTTATTTGTTTATAACGGAGTTACGAAATCTTATAGGAAAATAGAATATTTGTCTTCCATTTGCCATTTTGGTTTCTTATTAGGTAAATTGAATTTTTTAAAAAAATTTTACATTTCCGAGAAATGTCATTTTATTGTTTATCTATGAACTTTGCTCTTTGTTAAGAAAGGTAAGACATTAAAATATATTTTTTTATAAAAATGTTCGTAAAATTATATTAGTTCAACGAAAAGTAATTTTTATTTCTGAAGTATTTTGCACCAAAAATAATAAATATTTGGGATAGTAAAATGTTGCATTTTAATTTCTCAGTATGTTTACTTAAATGTAATTAAAATACATTTTTTCCCTAAACTACATATGTAACCAGCGTTATTCTTATGTTATTATCTTATATGTTTGTCCTATTATCATGTCCCCGTCACCTGTATATATTTTCATGTTCCCGTTACGTGTCTATATATTGTTCCCGTTATTACGATTGTAACGCCCTCTACATATTTATGTCTTTCCCGCTGCACGGGAAAGCTTCAGTCATGTAACTGCCTCTTACGGTGATGCGTATTTAAGGTTTCGTTCCTCCCCGAGATTATTGTAATGTTAGGCATATGTGATTAAAGATGTTTATGTTCTATCCTTGAATAGTTATTTAGTCAATACGCCTTATAAATGGTTCCCCAACGCGGCGCAACACTGTAAGAACAGCAATTGCATGGCTCGCTTTTTAGATTCTTCGTTCCGATTGATGAAAATGGCTAGAGCCGCCATATTAAAGTTCGTTGCAAGAACGAAGGATATTGTGTTCTTCAGGCAAGAAGGAATGTCATCGGATGTTTAAGATAAGTGTTATTTTGTTTTCTCTTCAGTGTTACAAGTTTTTTAATTTGTAGGCTAGGTTAAAGTTTCGAAACGCAAAGTTTCGTTTTTCAGTATACATCCTGTTTACTGTGAGGAGACAATTTTGCATAACACGTATGCTGTGTCTCGTTTGGAGTGTTATCTCTATTGATTTAATTTTAACTAGTCTTTTGGAATTTAACCGCAATGGTTTGCTGTATTTTGGCACTGAATTTTAAACTGGGAACCGCCTTGGTTTTGTAAACACCGATTCTGGCAATCGTATTCGCATTGCGAATTCAAAATTCGTACGCTCTTTTATTTGAAATTATTTCTGGCCTTGGAAATTCTGATTGTGGATTTTATTTATTTTTATTTTGTTCTCTTTCGGGAAAAATAAAAGAATGTGGTTTGACATGCAAACATAAGAAATAAATGTTCTTAGTGTGATTCAGAGTAGTAGATTTTATATTGGCAGGAAGTTTTATTTGTGATAGTAATTATTTAATTTAATTATTGGCATTAACTAATTATTAGTTATTTTGATCAGTTGGATAATTGATTATATTATAAAATTTAATGTTGTTTTTAAAATTTATTTTGAAAGAACACTTGAATTGATTCCTCATTAAATGGAAATTGTTAATGCTATTGTTTTGATTTTATATTTAAGTACTTCATAAATTTCTAAATAATTTAAACAAAAGTGATTCTTCTTATAAATAAATTTGTTCAATCATGTTAAAATATATTTTGGTATTCTGGTAATCTAATATTGAAATTGTACCATAAAAATTTTGCATTTTAACTAGAGATCGGGTGTTATACAGTGTCATTTACACTTGAAAAGATTTCATACTGCACAGTGTCATTTGCTTGAATAAATGAATAGTTGGAATGATTTTATAATAGTTTAAATGATTTAATATTATTTTAACTGATATTAATTGGTTTTCTGAAAAATAATTATAGACTATTTGAGTGCTAATATTTCATGGTAGGGTAATTGTAGTGAGTTTAAGTGCATTGAACTGTGAAATAGCTCTAGGACTTTGAGGTAATTATTTTGTGTGCCTGTTATCTACTGCCATATTCTGAACTCACAAAGGAACTATTCTGAAATCCCACGATGGCTTTTCTCGCACGAGGAAAGAAGATTGACCTGGTCCGGCTGGCAATTGACCTGGACTTGGATGGTATTGATAATCTCAAAGTTATTCAACTGAAGACGAGAATTCAAGAAAGTGAAGCATATAAGGACGATTTAGAGTTTGTCCAAGCAAGGTTTGAAGAGATAATCGCTGAAAGAATAAAAGAGGAAGACCTTGAAATTGAAGATAAGAAAAGGAAGGAAGACCTTGAAGATAAGAAAAGGAAGGAAGACCTTGAAGATAAGAAAAGGAAGGAAGACCTTGAAGATAAGAAAAGGAAAGAAGACTTTGAAGCTGAAGAAAGAAAAAGAAGATTGGAACTGGAGTACGAAGAGCGGAAAAGAAAAGACGATTACGAATTCCAACTTCAGAAGCTGAAACTCCAGGATGAGGCAACACGATCCCAAGTTCCTCTTACCCAGAACGATGGTTTTCAAGCAGCCAAACCAAGATTGGACTTGCAGACGCTGATCCAGAGATTCGATCCAGTGACGAATGACATCAGCTTATACCTCGTTCTCTTCGAGCGACAAGCTCACAGAGCTGAGATTCCAAGGACTTTCTGGGCCTCTCATCTGATTGGGTTGCTGCCATATGATATTGTTCAGATCATTGCAAGAGAAGTCGAAGAAGTTGCACAAGATTATGAAAAAGTGAAACAGCTGCTTCTAAAGCGCTATAAGCTCACTCCAGAAAAATTTCGTCAATTGTTCACAAAACATTCGAAATGTCAAGAAGGCACTTGGACAGATTTCGCCTACGAACTCAGGAATTACTTTCAAGGTTGGATTACAGGTCTCGCGATAACAACTTTTGAAGAATTGTCTGATCTGATGGTTACAGACCAGATTAAACGCCGTGTTCCACAAGAAGTCAAAGAGCACTTCATCGATGACTGGACACAAATAAAGACTACTACAGATCTAGTACAAAAGCTAGATGACTACGAGACGGTTCGTCCAAACAACAGAAATGACTCTACGTCGAATACCAAGAAGTGGTCCAGTCCAAGATTTAATACTGGAAACTGCAGAAAAGTGGCGCAGAATCCAAAGCCAAGGCAAAATGAAAGAAATCCTAATCCAGAGAACAAGCCTGCCATATACTGCTATGGATGTTCCAGACATGGTTTCATAAAGGCAAAGTGTCCGACATGCTCTCCAACGGCGAGAAATGAGAATTTCCCTGCAAATTCACTTACCATGTACACCTGCCATTCCAAGATGTCCCCTATTGCACTGATTGATGTGTGCATATCCGGTGTACGAGCCAGAGTTTGTGCAGGCACAGGTGCCAGCAGATCCGTCGCTGGTGAGATCCTCTACAACCTGCTGAAGAGAAAAGGAGTGGAGTTCCAGGAGACTTCAGTAACCATGACTTTGGCAAACGGTTACCAAACTACTGAAGAGGCTTGCACAGCCACGGTGTCCATTGAGATTGAAAACAAAACAATCATTCTGGATCTCCTTGCCCTTCTAAATGCAAAAGGAAATCGAACTCTCTTAGGAACAGACTTCCTAGAAAAGTCGGAAATTGTTCTCGACATAAGAAACAAAAGGTGGAACTTTTGTGACAACCCTCGCCGAAAGGTTTATTTTGGGAATGACATTACATCGACGTCTCAGCAACCTGTCGAAACTCTTCCCATCAACAGCTGTAATCTCCGTGAAGAAGAAGGCGAGAGCTTGACCATCGAGCAAAGGCTCCAGGTCAATAATTTGCTTCAGGATTTCGAGGAAAGCTTCAAACCAGGGGGAGAGAGCACGACTTTCATAGAGCACCGCATTAATACGGGAACGCATGCTCCAGTCGCTTATCCACCCTACAGAGTTTCTCCTGCGAAGAAGGAAATATTGAAAAAGGAACTGGATGACCTCTTGCAAAAGAAAATAATCGAAGAATGAGAGTCGCCCTTTGCTGCTCCGGTGGTGTTGGTACCCAAACCAAATGGAAAAACAAGACTGTGTGTTGACTATCGCGGCTTGAATGCAGTGACAGTTGCAGACCACTACCCTCTACCACAGATCGATGACCTTATCCATGACGCCCGACATGTAACTTACATGTCCACTATTGATTTGAGGTCAGGTTATCACCAGGTGAGCGTGCATCCGGAGGATAAAGACAAGACGGCTTTCACAACCCAGTTCGGAACGTTTAGATTCAACCGAATGCCTTTCGGGTTGAGAAATGCACCAGCTACATTCCAGAGGCTGGTGGACAGATTTAAAAGTGGTCTGCCGGATGTAAAGATACTAGTCTACTTGGACGATATCATTGTCTTATCCGCTACCTTTGAAGATCACCTAAAAGACCTCAAGAAAGTTTTCCAACGACTTTCCCTGTTCAACTTGAGGGCAAATAGAGAGAAATGTCAATTCGCCTGCCCAAAGGTTAAGTATCTAGGTCACTGGATAACTACCAAAGGAATCGAAGTTGATCCAGAGAAGGTTGAGGCTATCCTGAAGATACCAACTCCGAAGAACGTCAAACAAGTACAATCCTTCCTACAGACCTGTTCTTGGTATCGAAAATATATTCCAAACTTTTCAGAAGTAGCAAGACCTCTTAGCAATCTTACTAAGAAAAATGTCATTTGGAATTGGGGAACAGAGGAAGAAACTTCTTTCAAGAGTCTGAAAGAACTTTTGGTTAGTCCACCGATCCTTCGTCAAAGTGATCCAAGTCAAGCATACACTCTCCGAACTGATGCCAGCGGTTATGCCCTTGGTGCAGTTCTCTTACAAGGCACCGGATCTGATGAACATCCTATCGAGTATGCCAGTCGCTTACTCACTAGTGCCGAAAGAAACTATTCGACTACAGAGCGCGAGGCTTTAGCTGTAGTTTGGGCTTTAAAGAAGTATCGTGCCTACATTGAAGGTCAAGAGATTACTGTTGCATCCGACCACCAACCTCTTAAGTGGTTAATGAGTTTGAAGTCTCCTACGGGACGATTAGCAAGATGGGCTCTAGAAGTTCAATCTTTCAATTTGAAGTTAGAGTACATCCCAGGAAAATGCAACGTGGTCGCTGATATGTTGTCAAGACCAGCTTGTCAGCATGCCGAACCTTCATGTGAACTGTGTAGCATACACATCGACGTTCCCTCACATACTTCAAAAGAGCTCCGAGAAGAACAACTTAAAGACCCAGAAGTTGAGAAGATAATTCGTTGTTTCGAAAGCAATGAGAAAAACGTAGACTTCGCCAACTGGACTGATCGTGGTTACCTGATGAATCAAGGTTTTCTTTACCGATATGCACCAGACTCGGACAGTGACGAAGCACAACTGGTCATACCGGCTCAAGCAGTAAACTCCATCCTTAAAGATCATCACGATGCTCCAACAGCAGGCCACTATGGAGCCGAAGGAACATTCGATCGTATAGCAAAGCGCTATTATTGGACAGGTATGCGGAAGTTTATCACGGACTATGTAAAAAACTGCATAGAGTGCAACAGATACAAAGCTTCAAACCAAAAGCCAGCTGGTTTGTTGCAAACTCCCGTTCCGGCCCAACGATTCGAGACTCTTGCAATCGATCTGTTTGGCCCATTACCAGAAAGCAGAGATAGTAAGAAATGGATATTCATCATCGAAGATGTCAACACTCGATGGGTTGAACTCTTCGCATTACCCACTGCAACTGCGAAAGAGTGTGCTACTACACTACTAGAAGAAGTATTATTGAGGTACGGAATCCCACGTAGAATTATAAGCGACAACGGCACGCAGTTTGTGTCTGCCGTAATGCAACAACTTTGCTGCATGCTAGACATCAACCAAACGTTGACACCGGTCTATCACCCTCAAGCAAATCCGGTAGAAAGAAAAAACCGTGATCTTAAACCTCGTCTTGCAATCCTGGTTCAAGACGAACACCGATCCTGGTCTGAGAAACTGCCAGCAATCCGTTTTGCGCTCAACACAGCAAAGTGCCAATCAACTGGGCAGACAGCAGCATTTCTCAGCTTTGGATGAGAATTGCGGACGACAGACGACGTGACTAACGACATCCGAGGAGTGATCGACAACGACAATTTCGTCCCTGAAATAACACCGTACCTTAAAAAATTCTCAAGATTCACAGCCCAGATCAAAGAAGTCATCGAAACCCAACAAGACAAAAGAAAAATCTACGCAGACAAAAGGCGTAATCCGGCTCCACCATATGCTCCAGGTGATAAAGTATATGTGACCCTGCATCCCGTCAGCAAGGCTGCCACTGGACAATCCAAAAAGTTTATGCCCAGACGAGATGGACCCTATGTCATCCTTACACAAAGATCACCATCCACATTCGAAATTGCCAGCCTGGACAATCCCCAAGTGCCCCTGGGCGTGTACCACACTTCTGCCCTGAAGGCCTACACCCAGGACCCCATCGAACGTCCTTGCAATCCGTTGCGAAAGCGAGGACGGCCACCAAACTTACCCAAAAGAACTGGTGCTGGCCCCTCGTCGGGACTACGTCGGAGCCAGAGGGGGAGGATGTAACCAGCGTTATTCATTTATGTTATTATCTTATATGTTTGTCCTATTATCATGTCCCCGTCACCTGTATATATTTTCATGTTCCCGTTACGTGTCTATATATTGTTCCCGTTATTACGATTGTAACGCCCTCTACATATTTATGTCTTTCCCGCTGCACGGGAAAGCTTCAGTCATGTAACTGACTCTTACGGTGATGCGTATTTAAGGTTTCGTTCCTCCCCGAGATTATTGTAATGTTAGGCATATGTGATTAAAGATGTTTATGTTCTATCCTTGAATAGTTATTTAGTCAATACGCCTTATACATACCGTTTTTGGAATGTTGATACTAGTTAATATTTATATATTTTTTAAGTATATTAAATTAATTTATTTAGGCAAATTATTAAAATTTAGAATAAATAAATATATGCTTCTAGTCCGTGATAAACAAATATATGCAAATTTTGCAGAGATGATGCATACAGTTTTATGCACATAGTTTTGTGTTAACATAAGTAAGAAATTGATTCAATAAATTATAATTTTTTCTTATATATTTAATCAGTTTTCATATGTAACGAAAATTTGATATACAAATATACTTTAAATATTATTTTCTTTGACGATACTTCTTTGAAAGAAATTAATTTCAATCATAAATTTCAAAATTATAAAAGGTTTACATATAAAAATTAATTACTAAGAGTTTGAAGAATAATTTACTAAGAAAAAAAAATGACGCTGTAAATGCAAAATAGAGAACGAAGCAAATTTTTTACTTTAGTTACTTAAAACTTATTAAATTAAACAACTCATTATCTGGGTTTACTATTTAACAACATTTTTAACCACAAATCCCATTTAAGTCTTTATAATTGAGTTTAGTAATTAATTATTTATATTTGTAAACTAATTAACGATATTTATGTACGACTTTAACAATGTTAATGATACTTATTTTTATAAGTAAAATGTTTCATTACCGAACTTGTATTTTTATAAATTATTCTTATCGTATAAATCTTATAAGCCATTTGTAAATCGTTTTAAAAACATTCGTAAGTAGTTTTAGAAAATGTTTTCTTATAAATATCAGCAAGATTAGGAAAAGTAATTTAAAAATAATTGTTACTTTAAATGATGGTAAAGTACAAGAAAGCAGTGATCTAATTACAATTTTAATGAATTACAATGCATTCATATTATGATTTAAGTTTATTTGATAGGATTTTAGAATGTTTTTAGAAAAGGTGATATATATTTAATTAAAAAAAAACTAATTTAAATACACTCAAACCTGTTTTTGTGCGGTCTTTTTTTGTGCAATTTTTTTTGTGCGGTATACGAAAATTTCAATAAAATTGGAACATAATTGATTATCTGGCTAACGATACATATACAAGCGTGTCTAGTGAAACAACAGTCGTCGCAAAAACTGATCACTGACTACATGGTAACTGAAAAAAAGTCAACTCTAAACGAGTGCGGGGTAGTATCTTCAAGTGACGAAAGCGATTTTGAACCAAGTTCGCGTATTGTCAGACTACGAAGGATAATGGTAATACGTTTTGAAAAGTTTTGTATGTGTAAAATAAGTACATATGTAAATAAAATATTTAAAAATGTTCGCATGTGCATTTTCTAAATCAGATTCCAAAAGGTTTGGCGAGATTCCAAGTAGCTGTCAAGCCTCGTGTCTTGATTTCCTTTAAAAAAGCAATTCCTAGTTTTTTCGTAAGGTTTTGAGTTATTTTCTATGTGAGACTTTTTTTATGCGGTCCCTATCCACCGCATAAAAAAATATTTTTTAATTGTGTTGCAAAAACTAATTTTTATAGCTACTTGTGAAGTTTTGTGCAAATTTTTTATGCGTTTTTTATGCGGTCCCTATTTACCGCACAAAAACAGGTTTGAGTGTATGTATTTAATTTTAATAGTCGTAATTTACCATTAAATTTATAATTTTACTTAGTTATTACAATAGCATTCTTTTAAATTCACATTTCACATGTAAGTGAATATAATTTACTTTTAAAACTTTGATTGCTATTCTTTTTTAAATGACCTTAATTAAAAGCTATTTATAAAAAATTAAATCTTTTATAACTTTTTCACAAAGAAGTAAGGTATGTGCTCATTTGTCATTGTCGCTAATAGATCACTGTGTTTCCCTAGGGTGACGTTACTTTAACCAACCATTTAATGTATTTAAATTGACAAAGTTACCTCATAAAATAAAGTGATTGATTGCAATCAAACTACATTGTAACTCTTATATTATCAAAACTATATTACTTTCCAAATGACTTGTGCAGTAAGTTCAACAAAAATTTGTAAACTCGTATTTTTCTTTAATTTTATTTTAATATTATACGCGCACTTTTGTTTCACAGGGAACATAGTAAAGAACGTTGTATTCATTTAATGTAAGTGTGTTACGAAGTGTTTTAGAGAGAAGAAATTAATATAAAATATCTTAAAACAATTAAATTAAATAAACATACAACTATATATTTTGAATTTGTTTTATTAACATTAGTTTGACGTGGGATATTACAAAAACATCTAAGTACAATAACATCTATCTACAACAACATCTATCTACAATAACATCTATCTACAATAACATCTATCTACAATAACATTTATCTACAATAACATCGATCTACAAAAACATCTATGTACAATAGAACATTTTAGTTCTGTATTGTTTGAAATGTTCTATTGTACTTAGATGTTTTTGTAGATAGATGTTATTGTAGATAAATGTTATTGTAGATAGATGTTATTGTAGATAGATGTTATTGTAGATAGATAATTGTAGATAATTTACTTAAAATTTAATTAAAAGTATGATAAAAAAATACATAATGAGCCTAATTTGAAAACTTAGTAACAATAAACAACGGATTCATGAGTCGCCAGCGAAAGCTGCTTGGCGACGAAATTCAAGCGATTCACTATGTGGAATTGTTTAAAAACATACTGTTAAAAATAGGTACTCAAAAATATACAAAATGTAATATCGTCAATTACAACCAAGATTTACCTGGAATCGAACCAAGATTCTCAAGTACCGCAGTCCATTGTCTTATCCGTTGTTCTACCAGGGCAACGTGAAAATTTATAAACATAAGACTTGTTTAAAAGATGTGACAAGCGAATGGGAAGTAAGATAATTCAGTTGTAATAACTCAGTTTCCATTTAAGCAATCGACATCAAATAACGTGGAAAGCTATCTTCTGAATAACTATTTTAAGTTTGTCAAGTCGCTTTGTTAAGATGGCTTGAACAGAAGCTGATATAAGTAATATTAAATCACACTGCTTAATTTTTGGAAAGTACGGTTACTTAAAAAATACTTACTAGAAATTTAAAAAACGGTTTTAAAATATCGCTCATTTACGATGTAATTGTACTCATAGAAAAACGAGTAGAAGAAAACAGTGTGGCAAGTTACTAGGAGCATGATATTATACTAAGAGCTGAAATTAAAGATTCTAAAATAGTAGCCATTGTTTGATTATTTTACTTTTTTGGAAACTGTTTGAGAAATTTCTCTCATGAATTTCTAGAAAAAAAATACATGTTTAAGGGTTTGGTGATGTTTAGATGTGTCAGTGCAGCATTGAAATTGACCAGATGCCAAAAATTAGAGAAAAATAATTATATTTCTACAAGTTAAGTTTTAGAAATTGTAGACCTTTCTTAGAATGTGGAATCACCGAGCGGTCATCACCAAAAACTTTTCTTAACATTTAAATTTTGATAGAAGGCAATCGACAGTCGTCCGAAGTTGAACATAAAATTTTTTCAAAACTCTAATGTGATAGTATTCACAAACTCCACACCCTCTCTGCAGAAACTAACCAACGCAAACTTCGTATTTACGCATGCAAGTACAGTGAGTTCAGTTCTGAATATTCCCGAGTTGGAGATAAGGATTGGAAACTACTTCTTTCGCGGGGAAAGGGTGAAAAAGTTGAAACTATTCACTCCCTGAAAGTGAAAAAAAAGTTGCTAGTTGAAGTAAAAATGGCGCTTGGGGAATACGAAATAGCCACGGTTCTCGCAGGGGGTTTAAAAGCAACCCTATTTTTTTTCTTCTCTTCTTAGAATTTTCTTTCTCGCGAAAAAAAGAACCTTTTCCTTGTTACTTCTGCAGGTGATAAGGGGACATTCTTTTTTTTATGTCAGTCATATTTCCCAACTGTTTGGCCGTTTTCTTGCTTGTGGGGGAAAGTTGCAGTTTTTGCACTTTCTGCCAAAATAATAGGGCTGCCATTGGAATAACTTGGTTTGGGGGTCTTATGGTCTTTAGCAAAATTAAAAATAGAATCACGTGGGTGTGGGCTATGTCGGAGGACGGCCAGGAGAGTTCTATGAGAACACACTGTTAAAAATAGGTACTCAAAAATAAGTCGAATGTTTACATTTTTGATTACATTCGATACTCATCATAGCTCCGAATACATAAGTTTCCTTTTTGAAAAAGACATGTTCTCAAAAATGAATACAATGAATAAAAAGAGTAGTAGCTTGCTTACAAAAGCTGCCTTCATAAATCACTTTTAATGAATATCGACAATTACAACCAAGACTTACCTGAAATCGAACACAGATCCTCGGGAACCACAATCCAGTCCGCTAAACTACGAAGGTGACTTCAAGTAGTTATACCAAAAGAATGTGAAGTAAGATCATTGAATTGTAATAACCCAGTTTCATTTAAGCAATCGATATAAAATAATGTGGAAAACATATTCTGAATAACTATTTTAACTTTGTCAGGTAACTTTGTTAAGATGGCTTGAACAGAAGCCGAAATGAGCAATATTAAATCACACTGCTCATTTTGAGAAAGAACGGTTACTTAAATTTGAGTTCGTCATCGCTCATTCACGATGCAATTGTACTCAAAGAAAACGAGTATGTTCAGGTACTCATTTTTAAGTACTTTTTATTTACAACTGCGTATTTCTTCAGATTACAGAAAAATGGATGGGTCCTCAGCAAAAGAAAGAAAAACATGTTTTGTCTGACTCCATTCATTCGTTACTCCATCCATTCCCTAAAAGTTAATATCCTATTTGTGATATTTTACACGAACTATCAGTTATTTTTTTTTTCCGAACGAGACCACATTTATGTCATTCGTGCTATTTTCTCGAAATAACATTTAAGGAAACGGATTAAAACACTGATACGATGTTTCTACCTTTGTACCCAATGTAGCTGATTTTAAATTTAGCAGATTAAAAATAATTGGTCGACAATTAATTCTTCACCTACAGAAAGACAAGCTGTGACTGCTGATAACTTGGGCCCCTATCCAAGCTCTCTAAATGCTTTGTTTTATTACAATATTTAACGTGCATCCGCGCCTAACAACTTTACTATAAAACTAGTCCAAATTTATGTGAATCGTAATCTTTGTCACGGATTCCTCTATTAGAGTACCGCAGCTTTTCTATCCTGATACACAATGCAGTTGACTTAAAAGACATTTTCCACGTTAGTAGAATTTTTAATACACTAAATGAATAACTTTCATTCATTTTGCATATGTTTCATTCAGTTACTAATTTTTAAGAACTGGTCTGTAAAAAAGTACTTAAGAATGAGTACCTGAACCTACTCGTTTTTTTAGTACAATTGCATCGTAAATGAGCGACGATGTACTCAAATTTTTAGTAACCGTACTTTTCAAAAATTAAGCAGTGTGATTTTATATTACTTATATCAGCTTCTGTTCCAGCCATCTTAACAAAGCGACTTGACAAACTTAAAATAGTTATTCAGAAGATAGCTTCCCACATTATTTGATTTCGATTGCTTAAATAGAAACTGAGTTATTACAACTCAATTATTTTGGTCCACCTTTTAAACAAGTCTCCTTTTTATAACTTCTTCACTTATCCCTATTTGTATAACGGATCAGGAACTGGACTGCGGTGCCTGTGGATCTGGGTTCGATTCACGGTAAGTCTTGGTTGTAATTGTTGATATTTATTAAGGGATTTATGAAGACAGCCAATATAGGCAAGCTACCTATTTTTTATTCATTTTTACTCCTTGTACTCATTTTTGAGTACGTATTTCTCAAAATAGAAACTTATGTATTCGAGCCATGATAAGCATCGAATGTAATAAAAAATTAGCACATTTTTATTTATTTTTGAGTACCTATTTTTTGCAGTGTGCACATTAATTCGTTTGTGAACTCTATACAATGAAATTAAGATCTTAAATACCAAATACAAATACTCTTCGGTTCCACTTGGTGTGTAATTACAATAGTCTAAACTCATTGAAAAATTAAGACATTGTTCAACATGCGCTCTGTAATTGAAACCAAAGCATCTTAAAACGAACTTGCGAATACTCTTGAAGACCACATTCCTTGAACATCTTTAAAACGAAGGAATCTTCAGAAGATCACAAATAACACTCCACAAATGAGAAATAGTTCGTTTAATTAAAAAGCAATCGGGAGCGAAGAGTGGAAATCAGTGGCCCCGGGATATTGTGTATTTTGCTCCACTTCATAATTAAGTTGCAATTTTCTCAATGGAGCTCTTTCCTTCCAGCTTGTCTTCGGATAAATGAAAGTGTAAGGAATCTGTGGGCTTAAAAGATTTTATTTTGTTCGTCTTTTCTTTTTTTAGATGTTTTTTTGTGTGTTTAATTTATTAAAAGTTTCAATTTATTTCGGCTTCTTAAATAAGAGTTTAATATCATTAAAGTAATATTTTTTTGGGTACTTTGTTGATACGCGCGCGTATTTTCAAAGGAAGTGTTGGGATTTATTTTATATTTTAAACTTTATTAAAACTTTGATACTTATTGTCTATTGGCTTATGTAATATACAGTAATAAAAATAGTTTTCGGGTTATAAAAATTGACTTAGGGTTTCAATTTTAATGCTTAGGGATTGTCTTTAAGAAAAAATATTTATAAAAATTGATTAATTTATCTCAATCAATTTATTATCAATTTATTATTTATCAACGTTATCTCAGGAACTTATCCGTTAACCTACCAGGGCGAGCTTAAAAGCTATATACAGAAGACATGTTAAAAAAGCTGTGCCAAAAGAGTGGGAAGTAAAATAATAATAATGGGAAATAAGGAGAAGTAAGTAATAACTCCATTTAAGTAATCGACATCAAATAATGTGGAAACCATATTCTGAACAACTATTTTAAGTTTGTCAGTTCGCTATGTTAAGGTGGCTTGAACAGAAGCTGATATTAAGAATATTAAATCCCACTGCTCATATTTGAGAAAGCACGATTACATAAATTTGAGTACGCAATCGCTCACTTACGATACAATTGTACTCAAAGAAAAACGAGTAGGTTCAGGTATTCATTTTTAAGTACCTTTTTTTACAGTGTATGGTCACAAATTGTTGGCCGATGGTTATTGTGTTCATTTTAGATCATTTTTGTCCGACTACTTTGTTTATATTTTAAACAAGTTGTTTAGATTCCGTAGCAAACAAAGTAGCCGGATTACAGCAAAAAGAAAGGTTTATAATGTGTAGTTATACACATTCAAAACAATAACCATTGTCCAGCAATTTGTGGCAACGCTGTATGGTATTATAACAAAATAATCCACTATTATCATTATAAAATAAACGATATATATTAAAGAGAAACACGGGAGGTTTTCAAAGATTCCCTTCTCTTTCTTACTTCTAAATCACATACTTTAGTAGTCAAGTATTCTTACATTCCTTCCCCCTCAAAGGAAAATCCTTCCTAAACCGCAATTCCCAACAAGGTCTGTCTGAGGAATAACAATCAAACGTTCGAATTCTTTAAGTACTTGCGCAAAACTCTTTGCCTCCCAGGTGTTTGCTTCCGATCGGCCATCTTGAAAACATTGTGCAGAATCTCTTTGCAGAAAAATGCCGCGGAGGGATCGGGTTTGGAATGCAACACGGGGGGAAATGTCCTCCTTTTCGCAAAGATTTGTCGAAGTTCTTAAGTCGAAAAAGATCAACCTTGCCGTTGTTTGGACTGAAGTTGTGTCTTTGATGTAGTTCCTAGAATTCGATCAGCTTTGAGAGGTGGTGCGTAAGTTGATTAAGCAGCGGTCATGAAAGGGTTTGCAAAAGAACCTTGAATCGGATTTCTTGGGTAGCGAATAAGAACGTTTGTCTTTATTTCAGGTTATAATGGTTTTGTGTTAGTTATTTGGTTTTGAACCTTTTAAGAAGGGGGAACATTTTCCATGCTAAGCATTCAAAGACCATACTCAAAGTTTAAATTTTGTTGCACATATTTATTAAAATAATTATTTGTATGCTAAATACCTTTTTCACAACATTAAGTAATAATATAAAGCATTATTTGTACTCTCATTAAGAACTTAAAGTTGACGATAAAATATTTGCTTTTTTTATGGACTATTTGACTTTAGACCGTTTGCTTTTTTTATGCTTTTAAATTATTAAGGAAGACCCAAGCCCCATATTCCGAAAAAATTAAAAAAAAATTCTTCATAAAACGATTATATACAAACTTAAGAAGGTGTGTAAAAAATTTCAAAACAATAAAAGAAAGAGAACATATGTTTTTTTAAATGTTTATATACTATTTATCATCTTTCTGCACACTTTTCGTCTGCAACAATCGTCATTTACTCAAAATACTTTTTTTTACATTTTGGTCAAGTTTAAAATACTAAGGCTTTGTAACTAATTAACATAAAACTAAACTGTTAATAGTTTTTTAAGCTCTAATATTTGTTATATAAACGTATGAATAGCTTTTTTAAATTAAGTTATAAAATATTTTTTTAAAGAATTATTAAACATAAAAATGTGAATATTTTTTAGATTTTGAAGTTAAAATAAGTTTTTGAAAACTATTAAAACCCAAATCTGCAAAAGTCTATTCATATTTCAGTAGTTCATACCTTGACGTTATTTAATCAATTAAAAAAAATTAAAAACATTAAAAATTGAAAGAGCAGCTGTGTTTTTAAAAAAAATATATTTAAGCTTATAAAACGCAAAAAATAACAGATTTAAAAAAAAAAAATATATATTTGTTTTTGATTATTGTTCAGAAAAGATGTTCTAATAATATTAAAAAAATGGTATTTCTGAATTCATTAATAAACAAATTAGGATTTAGGGTTCGGGTCTCCCTTAAAACTTCATGTTATGTACTAAAAGATTCCATTTGTATAAATGGTAAAATTTGTATTGGAAGAGACCTAACATTACCAAAATGAAACGAAACTTGATATTTAGGTCCAATCTTATTTTATTTTACTACATAAGGATGATGGCGGGCAACATCAATAACAAATATTATTTACGTTTCATTTTATGGTAATCAATCATTTTAATGAAAGTATGGATTTAATGCTTTTCAGTACTGTAAATATTGCTGGTAATAAATATATTCAACAGTTTAAATAACAGTTAATGCCAAATTTTAAAAGAATATATTTAGTTTTCTAGCTAGATTAACTGGTATTTTGAATTGGTTTTAACGTTTATTGTAAAATTGTCATTAAATTACCCTCCCCCCCCCCTTCCCCTACTACTATGTTTACTCGATTTATGTATATTTTACGTTGAAGGTTTCTTAAGAAAACGATAAGCATTGATAAAACAACGTTACAATAAAAATGATTATTTCCTTATAGAAAAGCTTTCAATACTATATTCATATCGTATTATAAAATATTCCAACATTTTGTTGTAAGAATTCGTGTTTTATGTATTTCAAACTAAATAAATTATTTGCTAGCAGATGGTAGAAATACAAAAGTGCGTTTCTTTTGTTGTTTCTCCATTGTGCTGTCTGAAGAGTTGTCTTTTTTTTTATCTATATCACATTTACGTAATATACAATAGAATATGGCTATATAAAAGAATGCGAGTATATTCAGTGGCAAATTATTCGTAATCAGATACTAGGAATTCATAACAAATTTATGAATTAATAGAAAAAATACTATTTAAAGAATATTTTAACACTAACTTAGTTAATTACATATAACATAATTACTAACATAGTTAAATATATGTAGTGAACATAAATAGTTACAAGTTATTTTTCTAAAATAAAGGTTTTTCGAATTCTAAATTTCACGTGCATATTCTCTTGAGTACGCAATTGGATGTCTATAGAAAAAAGTTATTGAAATATTGGTATTGTAATTTTTCTATTGTTTAACCTATCTAACATCTGCCATCTAAAATCTGAGTAGACATTATTTGTTAACGTAATATGCAATAGTTATCCTGTATTTGGTAACTTAAGCAAGTCATTACGACTTATTTTACAGAATCTTGAATATACGTTTCTTGTTAAACCCTTCTGTAGCACACATTTAATATCTATTACATTTAAGGCATTTAAGTTTATAGAATTCATTCACTATATTAACAATATTTTTTTAAAAATAAACATGAACTTTTGTTTTAAGAAATTTGTCCGAAGCCACAATTCAACTAAATTTTATCGAAAAAAATATTTTAAATTACATTATCTATAACAAACACTGGTATCCATGAATAGCTTGGTTGTAAATATAGTGTACAGCTTTTATTTTGTGATATTTGCTATTAATTTCATTTCTTTTGCTACCATAAATAAACTATGACATTTGCTTTTTTTCTTTATAATATTTTGGTAATATTCGGGTTTTGATAATAGTAATTCTGAAATTATGGCGTAACAGATGTAATATGCAGGCAAAAACAATTTATAATTTTTGAATGTGGTTCATCTAATATCTTTAGAGGACCTAAAATTGCAATTTTCAGGTAACATGATGCTGTCGTTTTTGTATTTATAACTTGAAACCGTCACGTATTTTCTTTAATACCCCGTCACACCCAAATATCCGTTACACTTTCATTAATGCACTAAAACTTCAACTACTCTTGGAGCGACCTCTAGCTGCTAGCCGGAACTTCAACACTCCGAAGAAAACCGTTAACTCTATCTTGGTGGTCTAAAGAATGTGTGAGCTTTAAGGTTTTTACCCTATGAGATTAAAATGTTTGTATATAATGTTAGGATAAACTAAAGATTATATTAATTCCTTAGCCAAGTTTTTTTTCAATTATTATTTCCCACTATTGAATAAAATAATTTTTAGGCTAAATTCTATATGTAGAAAAATACTAGGTTATTATTTAAATAATAAAACCATGAGAAGAATAAAGTATTATTTCACGAATTTTGATTAATATTTACAAACCGTACATTGAAAATTAAGTTTTTGGATAGCATTTAATACATTTTAGAAAATGTTCAAAAAAATTATGTAAAAAAAAAGTAATTAAAGTTTTGCATTTTATGTATTGTATTATTTAATGCAAAATGAAATTTTAACAATACTGTAATAGCATGATATAGCAATTATAGTAATGTAATTTTAAAAATAAATGGCCTGACTTGGGAAAATATCAAAATTTTAAAGTTGTTTTCTTTACTTACAAAATGGAGCTCTTTATATGCCCAATAAATGTAATAAAAATATTTTTTTAAATTATTATATATATATATATATATATATATATATATATATATATATATAGCTTTTAAAAACCCTCAAACTTAAGATTTGAAAAATATGTTAACATAAAATATTTTTCGGAATTTAAAGATTACGTGTATTTCTGGAAAAACTGGTGTTTTTAATTGAAGTCTATATATATCAAAAACTCTTAGTGGGTTAACTGTCACTATCGTCATTGCACTGTTAGTTAGTTATTTTATTTTGAACTGAAATTATTCTAAGATAATTAATATTTAATGTTTTGAAATTTACAAAAAAAAAAAAAAAAAAAAAAAAAATTGCTTGATAAATATTTTTAAGTATAGATTTTCATTTGTAAGATGATAAAATTAGCATTTGTAATTACTCATTTAATTGTCATTAAAATAACAAAGCAAAAAGGAAATTTTAGCGGCCTTAGGCATATGCTGGCAAAGAATATGTTATCAATTGCAATATAAATGCTTGTAATCAATTAAACGCAAATTACGTGTGTATTTTTTTTCAGGAGCAGGTTTATTTTTGCATTAAATGACATTTCTAACAGAAACTAATTGATTCTTTGTTCTTGTTTACTTTATTGAGATATAGCAACCAGTTTGCAAAACATTTCTTTTTGAAAGTGAAATTATTCTTGAAAAAAAAATCGTCTAATCTTTTCTATTGTAGCCATTTTAATTGAATCAATTGAAAGTTATTGTTGGAACTCATTTAATAGAACTATTTCTTTTATAAAAAATCATTCGTTGTTTCTGTTATTTTTCGCATTGCCTTAGGATATCTCATAAGAATTGCTGCGAGTTTTCTGGAAATGAGAAATAACAAAAATAATAAACCAATCAATTGTTGCGCAAGTACAGTTGTTTTCAAAGATTGTGTTATTTTTGGAATTAGAAAGACAGCTTTTGTGTGACTTTTTATTATTATTATAAGTTAATTGTGATTCAATTTACTATAACGCACACAAATATCAAAGTAATTCGTTTTATACGAATACCGTGTATATTTAATTAGTCTAATTTTTTTTTTATCTCTGCTTATATGGGGCTCCCTTTATATACTCACTTTCATCTGATTGGTAGAGTATCGGCGTAGCATACGCAACGTCACCGGTTCGATTCCAAGTGTCTGCCAACCGCACCGTGCTATAAGTGGGAACTCCGGTCTACGAACAAAATTCAACTTTCTGTCAACGTAACCTTCAATAAAAATGCAACACCAACAAATACCGTATATACTCGCGTATAAGCCGAGAAATTTAAGTCAAAATTTTCATCAAAAAGTAGGGGTGTCGGCTTATACACGGGTCATTAAAATTTCTAATATAATTTGCCTAAAATGGAAAAAGGAGAGAAGTTGAAATTAGAGGATTCTTCTTAAATCGCCCCGACACATTTCCCGAGATCGAGAATGTGCGTCACGTGCTGACTGAAGACCGTTCTGCGCATCGCGGCGTAATCGTAACGCAAAATTTAACTACTCAAATAAATAATCAGTTTAACTTAATAAAAAGTATATATTTTGATAAATATTTAAGTGGTTTGTAAAATTTCTGAAGCTAGTAAACGCTACTTTAATAGAATTTTGGATGGAAGACTAAGAAGTTGACATCGTGCGTAGCGAATTTAAAGTCAATGTCTTTCTTGCTCGATTGCAATAATTAAACAAAATTTATTTCCCCAATGCAGATTTTATTCCATGGTAATATTATGTACAGATATTAATAGTTGTTTCATTAGTATTTTGGATGGAATTGGCTTTAAAGCGGCAAAATCGGGGTTGCTAATCGACGAATTCAAGTTCCACTTTCAAGTCATTTATGTCGTGATTAAAAACTAAATATTTTAATAAGAAGTATGTATTCATCCATAAAATAGTAGTATTTCCTTCCGAGATGGATAAAAAAAATGCTCATCCGTATTTAATAGCGACAGTAGTCAACGATGTTGACAGAAAATAGTTGACGTTTTCTAAGTTTTTAAATCTTTACAAAACGATGTTAAAGATTAGAAATTGCACATTTTGGTATTTAAGTTTGTGGTTGAAAATATTTTATTTGATAATAAGGGAGATTTTATTTAAGAAGTCCGATGGAGGTTTGAAAGACACCAGAACATCGCGAGTGGTACATATAGTTTTAAGCCCGATGAATCGTCACGAACTTCGTGGAAGGCCGTTTCTCCAACCACTTTCTTTAAACTTTTAATTTCTAGGCTTAAATATTTATTTTTCTAATTAAAATTTCACTCTTTTGTCGAGGATTTGCCGATTGTAATCGGAATTTTTCATGTACGAAAATACAACTCGGCTTATACGCGCGAGATTCCGATTTTGGACAAAAAATCGGTCTAAAATTAGGGGGCCGGCTTATACGCGGATCGGCTTATACGCGAGTATATACGGTAAATCATCAACTATGCCCACGTGATAACACTTCGCGGGCATCAACTACTGTCCACGTGATAAAAATTACTTCACGGGCATCAATCATTCGTTCCTCCGTCCGACTCACTTATAGGGGGTACTGTGAGGGACACCTCATATATTTGTCAATTGTGCTTATACCCTCCCGTTTGGGCTTGAGTTATCACTTTAGCCTGACTGGTAGAGTATCGGTGTAGCGCACAGAAGGTCTGCGGTTCGGTGGTGCCTATTAAAAAAAATCAAATTTAAGCAAAATGGTATTATTTTAAATATTAAAAAAATACAATTTGTAAAACTATGACTGCAATTTTTTTTTTAATTCATGCGTGTTGAAATGTTCTCCTTTTAGGCGTATACATGTAATTGTTTTAATGTGAGAAACCTATAGTTTATTTAAAATTTACTGGAAAAGTTATTTCTAAAACCGTTTAGAAAAACCAACTATTGTACTATATAATCAAAACTGATTCAAATGCCAACAAAAATCGTGCAATGACATAATCGTAAATTCAAATTTGTATCGTAGAAGAATGTTTTATCAAAATATTTTATAGTTCAAACCATACTGAATAATAAATATCCTGATAGAAAATCTCAATAACCTAAACCCGCAGTGGATATCGAATAATAAGTCGCATATAAAAACATATTTTTGCAATTTAGGAATGCAACATTTCATAAACAAAATTTGTTCAGCAACATCGAATACTTTTTTCAGATATTAGTAGGTTTTCATGCAATTTTTGTTCCAGTGACGCAGCTGTTCTCTTCAGCTGTTCCTTAATTTCTGTTAAAATACTCCACTGATTATACTTAAATTATGCAATTATTTTGATATTCCATATAATGCGATTATAAGTAGTGAATACGCTATGTATTCTAGATAACCTTACACTCAAGATAATCGTTAAGAAAACTATTGACGATTTCCAACAAAGATTTAATTGATGAATCTCAATACTAAGAATTTCCAAAATACATTAAATACTTCGATTTTTAATAAAATATTTAGAACTGTTTTCGAACAAAGCCTTAAATAAGACCTGAAACCAGAATTTGGCAATATTTTAATTGGGGAAAAATAGCAGTTATTTTTGTTTATTTCAAATTTCGTAAACAATTCGTAGAATAAAACTTAAAATTTACTTGAAGAATAACTTTATAAAAAAATTATAACTCGCATTTTAGCAGATTAAATAAAAATAAATATTTTTACATATCAAATCAGTAAGAAGAAAATATTTACTGAAGAAAGAACTTTTGCGACTTCAATTAAGACAGAATATTATTTTGTTTCATTTGTTAGAAAATTACGTTATGAGTGAATCTAACGAATTCGAAATGTTTTTCGATATGAAAATGTTTATTGTCACTCTTGCTCGGTAATATTCTGTAAATTTTTACATTTTATGCAATTTAAAATGGAAAAATGTTATGCATTTTCATTGGAAATATACTATTTATTTATACTGTGATGTTATGAAAAATTATTTTTTAGTAGCAAAACCCCTCAATGTTGCTCGGCAATTAATCCGTACAAATATAATAATCATAAATTGTTTTTTATTTTAAAGGACAAAGGATTTTTATTATTACACATTTTTATAAAAATCAATCTGTTGTTATATTTACAAGTCTTGTCCAATCAATTTTAACTCCTTCAAAACTTACTGTAATCAATTACAGGGCTCGAAATAAGATTTTGAAACTGGCAGCAAACAATGCTGTGAGCTTTTTTTCAGAAAAAAAACCATTGAGTTCACTACAAAACTCAAACTAAAACCGATTCTATAATTTGCAATTTCTAGTTTCTTTTTATTAAAGAATTGAAAAAAAAATATCGAAAAAAAAACTTCACTTAGTTAGCGAACATATAACAGGAAACACAAAAATACATGTTAGATAAAACAAATACTTGAATTTGAATACATCAGATTAAAAAAAACCCCATTTAAATACATACAAATATATTGACGAATTCAGACACGCATTATTTATAAGCAAGGTCTACGATTACACGTAGAGAACAATTTCTTAACTTTCAGATTATGCAGGGTGTTTAAGAATTATCTTTGCAACTTTGACAAGCAATAAAACCTAAAATAAATAAGATAGAAATATTATGTTGCTTGTACATGTAAGAGCAACACATGAAGTTTTATTAATCCGCATTCCCCCCTAAACCATTAACGAATCAACCAACACACTGATATTTCTTCTGAGTGTGAGTATATGGGAAATATCCTTACAACTTTGACATGCAATAAAACCTAAAAGAAATAAGATAGCTCAGTGATGTTGCTTGTACATGTAAGAGCAACACATGAAGTTTTATTTGTAAGCACGTAATTTTTTTTTTAAAACTGTATACAAATAAACTTTATGTGTTGCTTTTACATGTACAAGCAAAATAGCTGATCTATCTGATTTCTTTTAGGTTTTATTGAGTGTCAAAGTAGTAAATATAATTTTTAATCAAAAAGATAAATATTGAATTCTTGAAAATTGAAGAAATGTTACGTTTATTTCAAAAATTAATCTTTCCGTAAATTGTTTAAAATAGATTTCTTTAAAAAAATGTAATTCCTCAATATTTTTTTATATATATATAATCCTTAAATATTTAAGCGAAGATCAAGTTTGAAAAGATACATTAGTTACTCCTCAACTGCTTCATCAAAAAAAAATATACTGAAATGTTTTTATTTCTTGTTAAATCATTCGGTTTACATCAGTTTACGCGCGCCGCAGAACGAATGTATAAAAATAACAAGAAACCTACACAGAACTATTTAAAAAAGGCTTTAAGTGTAGTATTACCACAACTTTCTCTTCCAAAAAAACCTTCAAAATCTTCTTCTGCCTTCTACAGACATGGAGCTCAGATCATTAAACGTAAAATAAAGAAAAAGTTAAAAAATATTCTAAAATAAAAGGAATATTGAAGAAGCGATGAGGTGAAGATTAACGAGCGTTCTATTATAGAAAATTAATTATTCCGAGAAGAGTTTGAAATCCCCAGAGGAAACCCGGCATGTTTCGTAGCTTAGTCACTAAAATATTTAAGCCTTTCTGCATTAAATGAAGATTAAAAGTTCTTTTTTTTAAAGGTTTAGAGAATTCACGTGTTACCTGTTGATAAGTGGGAAACGCGCAGAGGATTATTTCTGGCTTTATATTCTTTTCAAAGAACAAAAAGTTAGCGCGGTATGAAATATTAATGAGATCTTGACTGCAGTGCTGGAGAATTTATTTATTGCACAAAATTAGCATAATTAGTCTTTATTAAAGAAACATATTCCCTAAATGACGCTTAATCCTTTGTATTTTGTGTAAGTATCCCATAATTAAGACATTTCTTCTCGTAATTGTCTCTGTAATTAGAATGCGTAGTGTAATTTATTTTAATGGCGTTGAGAATAAGAAATGCTGAAAAAATTATTTGTTTATAAGGAATGACCGATTATTTTTCATAAAAAATTAATTTTAAAAATCATCTCTATGTTACTTTGGAAATTATTTGGATTTAAATATTCCCGTTTTTAATAAAATTAATTTTATTTATATTTTTTTTACATGTTCGGTTAATGAAATTGAATGCTTATAATTGAAACATGCACTTTTTACTGTTCTGTATTTGCTTATATAAATAGAGCCGTACTATTTTAAGGAAAGACGCATATGTACTTAAAGCCATATGTACTTACGCATATGTACTTACTTTATGATGTCAAAATGACGCAGACCAAAACTTTCGGACGAACATTCAGGTTTGGTTTGGTTAATTAACGTAGCACTAGAGCTGCACAGTGGGTTTTTGGCGACGGTTCGGGGTCTATCTCGAAGGAAAGACCTGGGAACACATACACATTCATACATGCAACTCGTTATTTTAGAACCATGGTCAGATGACGAGGAAACACCTGAACTGGCACCCAACGCCTTCAATAACGCCGGGACTTTGGACCCCGATCAGATTTATCGTGCACCAGTTCAACACCACCGTAACTGACTCAAGGCCTGAGCGCGCTTCCGATGAGTCATCGCAAGTAGACCGGTATCGAAGAAGCGAATGGCACTTAGCGAAATAATTTTCGGACGTTTTTCAAAGTTCGAGCATATTTTACTTTCTTGCACATTTTGCGTAGTGTATAACGGTGAAAGATCGATCAATGTATATTTTTATAATTCAGTACCCATTTAATAAACCAAAATTATTTATTTCATTTGTTTTATCAATGTTCATGAACTGAGAAACAATGCAAATCAATTTAATTCTTGAGTGAATGGACTGTTTATTAGCTCATAAACATGTCCTTTTTTTGGTCAAAATAATATAAAAAACGATATTTTTTATTAAATAAGTTCACTAATTTAAGTAAATAAAAAACAATTTTTATTTCTCAGTTCAAACTTTTGTTATGAACTTTATATTCGCTTGCTAGTTCAAAATGAACCTTCAAAAGACATGTGCAAGTATAGAATACTTTTTTTAATAAATTTATACATTTAATAGAAGTTTACTTGGTATAATATCAATAAAATTATCTGAGATAAGTGGCTGAATGGGCTGTTTACTTAAAATATAATAAACAAGTCTCTTTTGGTAGAATGAATAAACTGGATTTTTTTGCATTACTTTCTTATTTATTTAAATAATTTTACGAACATTTTATTGCTCAATTCAAACTTTTATTGTGAACTTTACATTCGCTTGCTTTTAATCAAAAATGAGCTTTCAAAAACATGTGCAAATGAAAAATACTTTATAAATTTATACATTTTATAAAAGTTAACTTGGTACAATATCAATTAAAATTATCTGAAGCTTTTTACTTAAATTATAATGAGCAGGTCACTTTCAGCTAGAATTGAATAAACTGGAACTTTTTGTATAAATTTTTTATTTAAATAATTTTACTTACCTTTTTATTACTCAATTCAAACTTTTATTGTGAACTTTACAATTCCTTGCTTTTAGTTAACAATGAGCCTTCAATAAACATGTGCAAATGAAAAATACTTTACAAGTTTTATAAAATTAGTATAAACAAGTCACTTTTTTGTAGAATTTAATAAACTGGATCTTTTATATTAATTTTTTATTTATTTAAATAATTTTGCTTGAGTTTTATTACTCAATTCAAACTTTTATTGTGAACTTTTCATTTGCTTGCTTTTAGTTACCTTCAAAACACATGTGCAAATACATTTTTTTTATAAATTTATATATTTTATAAAAGTTTACTTGGTACAATAAAATTATATGAAATAAGTGGCTGAATGGGCTGTTTACTTAAATTATAAACAAGTCACTTTTTGGGAGAATTGAATGAACTGGATGATCTTGCCCTAATTTTTAATTATATTTTATTAATTAATTAAAAAAAATTTAAAGATATCAAAATAATTTTTTAACCTTTCACACTTTTTAAAGAAATCAATAAAATTGATCGTTATGGCTTGGCACCGAGGTCAAAATGACGTATTTGTCGTGAAGTCAATCAACTGCTTAAAAATGACCACATTAAGACTGAAAACATAAAAAATATGCAATTAATCAATATAAAAAAAGAAAACATATGCAATTAATCACGAATATGGCAAAAAAGGTGCATGTGAGTGTACTGATTCTAATATTTGATAAGGCGGGTCGGTTCCTGTAGTTAAGTGCTATAACAGGCCAACCCGAGACAAGAGCAGAATAAATTCTAGCCCAAGTCTTTTTCTGTATGTGTAGAGAGCCATATGAAATGCAAATAAAAGAAAAATACTTTTACGAGATCTAATAAGATGACACATTGAACAGCAATTAAAAAATGTACAGACAGACAGTTCGTCTTCTATGCAGAAATATGCAGGTGGATACACGATGAGGAACAGATAAATTGTAAAGGATGACACGTTGAAGACCAAGTAAATAATGTACAGACAGACATTTCGTCTTCCATGAGGAAATATGCAGGTAGATACACGATGAGGAACAGATAAATTTTAAAAGATGGATTTGGGTACATTTCCAGCTGCCTATAAATAAAATAACTATGTATTTACTTTTTTAGAGTTTCCAGTTTACGCTTTTTAGAAGCAGTTTTACTAGTTTTTCTAATATCATTCTTAACGTTACAATAATTTTTCAAAAGGATATTTGTTGTCACCCATGCAATTCTTCTGACAATATATTCAGCTACATGTCCCGCAGCACACACATCAACATCATTAAAAATTTGTATTCTTGCGCATAATTAGTTCTGTCATATAAATCCTTTGTTGGGACAACTTTAGAAATTTATTTTCATTTTCAGTTGATAGAAGTTTTTGAGCAACTATATAGCCCAAGCTAACAATCCTAATTACATCGGCATTTGGGAATTGCAAACCACCTCTGTTGATGCTTTCCGTATATCTGTAGCAATCCTCAACAGCTAACTCTTTGTCTGTAACAAGCTGCTCATGGCAAGATTCACATTTTAAGTTCTTAGAAATTGTATAAACACAATAGCCTGCCATATAAACCAAAATAGGCAGACTGGCATCGATTTCTTCGAAATCAGAATCAACGATAGATACTTGTATAGCTTCATCATTGCATGTTGAGGTTGAAGCTTGTGATGCCATTTCAACATCAAACTGATCAATAGGAATTTTTCCATAAGTTGAAGATTTTAATGTCAGCGGCAAGTAATCTTGAAGTCGCAGCTTTGACTCCGATTCAAAAATCTGACGAACAGACACATTGTATTGTGATCCAGCTAGCATTCTATATTTTCCAAATCTTTTCTCAAGTACATCGGTCTGCAATTTTCCCGTCAAAAAGTACTTCATTTTCAGTGTTTCGAAACAATACGTTGACATATCTAACAATGCACAACATGTGTTGGTCAATGCTGTGTGTGTTTCATTGGTTAAAACACCTGTGGAACACTTGGATTGCTTCCAGATGTCTAACCAAGAAATAAATTTTCTCAAAAATATACGTCTTGCATCATTTTCAGCTATTGTTAAGGGGTGCATATATATATTATTCAAACGACGTCCCTTATCTGGAGTCTTCACATTTACAATCCACCACCATTGCAGAATAGTCTCAATATAAGACGCAGTAGATTTAAAATGGTCTAAAGCATGCTTATTACCCAACTCTAACAGTGCTTTTATGACAAATTCATTAAAAACCTGCAAAGCTAATTTGACATTTTGTCGCTCTAAGTTGGATGGATTTAAGGCTTTATATGTTAAACCATAACCAAATTTAACTATGGCAACATGCTCCAACTCATGCAATTTTCGCAAAGTCGAAAATGATGCTGTGTCTAATGTATTTACAACAGCGACCGTGTCCACATGCTCAAACTTCGGGAAAAACATACATTTTTCAGGATTACCCTGGTTTAGCCAGTTGTTCCCGACACATTTTAAAATGTGTACAGCATCCACAACAAAATAGAGCGGCCTCTCTGGATCAACGGGATGTGGATAATTGATACACAAAGATGGTGGGCTTGAAAATAAGGACATTGCTCTTCTATTTATCGAATTGTTGTCGCTTACTATGGCTAAAACGGTAAATCCAATTTTCTCTAGCCCGATGATAATTTTTTTCAGCAATGTATGCAGAATTTCGCCAGTTATTGTGAACACAGGTAAAATATGAACAACATCTTTATAGGTGGACATCATGCTCCTGATCATAAATGCATGTGCACTTGTGGCAGCTTGCACATTGTCAAATGCAGTGCCTACTACATTTCCGCCTTTGTAGTCAATGTATGGTTTGAGGTGAATTTCATCCATCATTACAATTACGGTTTTGTCATCTTCTTTCAAAAGCTTGCTCTTTTCCTCCGTGTATTTCAAAAAACCTGAATCAAATTGTTCGAAGGATGGATTTGTCAACATATTTGAAGAAATTCTCCTCAGAGTTGTAGGATGAGGAACAATAATATTTCTAGAATTCCTCAAGAACTTATATGCATGAGGAGAAATTGAATGAAGCAACGCTGAAAATATCATCAACTCGGGTGAATATCTGCGTTGTGCTATTTTCTTTTGAAGCAACTGCACTTGCTCCTTGATAAATGTTATAGTAAAAGATGAATCCAACCTATCGAGGATGTTTTCTAGCAGTGGAAGCAAGTTTTGTGTGATATGGTTGGTTGTATTTGTCTGCAGGTTTTCTAAAATCGAAGACAATTCTTTTAAACAGTTTACACTGTTTGGAAAGTTGATGTTGTTCCATGTGCTCAGCCGCTCAGTTTCCAAAAAGACTTTCAGCTCCAGAGTTTCGAGAACAACAACCGAGACATCAATCACAGGCGCATCACAATTGTGAAGGTGAGCAAAGATGATTTTGTGGGGTTGTTCTATTACAGTCCAATTATCAGGGACTTGAAAGTTTTTCAAGCAGTCTTGAAACTCAGGATAAGATGAGAATTTGGTCATCAGTCTCTTTGGCTTCTTTACTAAGTTTAATTGCTTGCTGCAATTGCTCATTCTCCATCCGAATTTTCTTTTCGTCTGGTGATTCTCTGTCTAGTTCTGCTACTGACAAATACGTTGGACATCCAGGAAACAAAGAAGGCACTGCATCCTTCTTCAAACGAGGATAACGTAGAGATGCAGTAATTTTCTCGCCAGTCTTGCTGTCATAAATCCAGGTCTCTTTTTCAATATCGTCTACTTTGAAGTGTACTTCACAAACCTTTAAAAAAATTAATTAAAGCTTGTTACTAATAAGAAAATATAATAGAAATAAAATACATATTTAGGACTTTTAATGATGCAGTTTTCAAAATTGTGATTACCTTGTCGACTATTTCGCTTGGTATTCTTTTAACAAAAAAAAATTAATGGGCCAACTTTCCAGATCAAATATTTGTTTATATTCACCTTCGGATGAAATATTTGAGTTTAATGAACATGGAACCTTTTTTTAAATGAAACTGGGCAATAAATTTAACCCGCACGTCAGCTCCAATGAATTTTTAATACAGAGGTTGTTGCAATTCTATCTAATTTACAATAAATTGTTCTGTAGATCAATGGAGACTGTTCTTTAATGACCAGGGCCTATTCTAAACATGCAATTAAGAATTAAAGTTTTTATTTTGCTCTAAATTTGATAGGCCCGAAGAAAGATTTTCGAAAAAATATGTTTATAAAAAGCTTAAACTAACTTCTGTTTATTGAATCTATACCGATACCAAATATAAACCATACATTTCTGTACCAATAAGAGTATTATTAAATATTACCTTATCTCCCAAACTTATTGCTGCAAAAAATAAATAATTCCAATATTTTATGTGGAATGATTCCTAGATTATTAATGCATGAAAATAATGACGAACTTTTCACACTATATTGAAGTAAATATGCATGAAATAGATTCAAATTTCAAGAACCATTTTTAATTCTTTGTTATTTATAAGTAATTACAAAAATACAACTTACCCTAGAAGACTTGGAAGGTATGAAATCCTTTCTAGGTATCCACTTTTTTCGCGTCTCGACATTATCAGGAAATTTAAAAACACTCACGCGTTTTAAAACGCTGTCATAATTCCCTTTGCAATTAGGCACGCAGCACCGAGAAGGCATCTTATGTAATTGACGTTCCTAAAACTGCAGAATAATTAATAAAATATATAAATAAAATTAACTTTTCGCGCTTCGAAAACAACCTTGTTTATATTTGCAACGAACCGATTCAGCTGTTGAATTGAATGGCGCTGTGTCTTTCGGTAGGTCTACTTTTGATGACTCATAGCTTTCTGATCGACAGCGTGCGCAGGCCTTGAGTCAGTTACGGTGGTGTTGACCAACACCGACTCAAAGACAAGGCCGTGCCTCACGTGACCTTTCCGGAGCTGACGTCATCACGAGTAGGCCATGGTAGCGGGTAGAAACGGAAGATTTCGCTTCGCTAATGTGGTTTTTTTTAAGCGCGAACTTTTGTTTTCTCAAAATGGGTGAAAATTCCGTGTGCTTTAGTCTGCGATTATTATTTATTATCTGAGTTATGGTTTACAAACAAGCTGTGTTCCCAATTGTCAGGGAAATTACACGAAAACACCAAAAGTTCAGCTGTTTTCGTTTCCTAAAGATCGGACTTTGCGCAGAAAATTGATTCGTGTAATTCACACACACACAGGGACGACTTTACTCCTACATATTACACCAGGGTATCTATGATTATGCTTATAATTTAATGTAAATTGATAACATGTAGATGTCAGGTTTAAATTGGATTAAAACATCAATGGTTTAAAAAAAAAAAACAGGGAAGTATTTGACATCGTTATTACTAATACAATTATTATTATAATACAATTGTTATTAACCGACTGAACAGAGCGCCAACCAAAACTCCAAAATAAAACCGCCATAAACTTTAAATTAAAACCGCCAAATCGCGCACCATGTCGAGAGGTTATAAATTCGACGGTTATGTATTTTTTTTTTAATTTATGTATGTTCGCGCGGGATTTCGGTTCTACTTCAGATATTTGCACAATTTTGTTGTTGTTGGATAAGGGCTGTTTCACTTGGGAGCAATTTGAAAAAAATATCGGGTTATCCGGCATTCAACTATCTCTGGAATTCTTAATTAACCGGACCGTTTGAAAAAAAATATTGTCCGATTTCAAAAATTCTTTTTTTGTTGGATAGAAAAAAATCAACTTAGGCAAAATCTGGAAAAATAATCGGTTATCCGGCTACTATATATTCGGAAATGTCGATTTTCCGGAGGTTTTTTATACAGTTAATCCGATTTCATAATATTTTCATTGTTTAACAGAAATTGTTCGACAATGACATTTCATTTAACCAGAATTTATTGGCATTGATAGGGATAGTTTTACAATATACACGGTTGAGCAGAAGTTGCTACTTGAATTTCTCGGTGAATAATAAGAGGGGGCGAAGCCCCCTGCTAAATTAAAAACCAAAAAGGGAAAAATAAAATAATCTTTCTGGAAAAAAGGAAAACCGACTTTAAGGAAAATGCGCTAAAAAGTAAAAAATAATTTTTAATTCTACGAATGAGTTGAAAACTTGAATTATTGAATATCAATTTTATACTTAGTACAACTTTTTGAAGTTGGTGCCAATTTACAAAAATTATACCCAAATTTTGGCGCCGATTTCAAAAAGTTGTACTTAGTATAAAATTAATATTCAATAATTCAATTTTTCAACTCATCGTAGAATTAAAAATTATTTTTTACTTTTTAACGCATTTTCCTTAAAGTCGGTTTTCCTTTTTTCTATAAATATTATTTTATTACTAATACAGACTGTAAAAAAGTAAAATCCGAAGAAAGCGTTAAAAAGTAAAATCCGAAACACAAGGACAGTCAGTCCTTGTGTATCGGATTTTTACATAAATGTTGGTGAGTAAGAATTTAAAGGCATTGAAAATTAAATGCCTATTATTATACCTTTCCGGCGATGAAAAAAATAAATTGTAAATATAGTTCAAAACAAATGATTATTGACAACACCTTAAAATGAAACTATAAATATAAATTAATTGAATCTCTGGACAGAGGTGGTTTAATCTACCCATCTGCAGATATTGTAAATGCTGTAAGTTACAATTATATTGTTATGTAAAAATTGCTTTTAAAAGAAAATGAGACCAAATTTTTACAAATAACTGATCACCGCTCATTTGTGGTTGAAAAAACTTTGGAATTAATAAATTGTAATGAATTTTTGTTGTTGATGATCAATGTGAAGCGGACCATAGTTCTGAGAGTGTTTTAAAACTAATATTAACTTCAGCTACAAAATCATTATTAAAAAACTATTGCAGGCAAAAAAAATTATATAAAAAAAAATCAAATTGAAAAAAAGTCTAAAAAAATTGAGACATGGAAAAAAGGGATCAAAGTTGTGGAAAAGGTGCAAACATATAAAATTGCATAACTGTATATAAACGCTCAGTTCAATAAAGAATTTTTGTTAATTTGGTCTTTGATACTTTTATTTTCATGCTAATGTGAGTATTTTTTTGGGCATATATATTTAAAAATCTTTAATGAAATGCAAAGGTAAGGTAAATAACGTTTAGGCAACGTAACAGTTCATTTTCTAAAGAAAAAATGCTATTCATCCAATCGAAATACCAAGCGCTTCAATCGAAGAAACAGAGCGGGGAAGGAGAAATCCAGCCTACTCAGGGTGACGTCACAAATCAGAGGCATGGCCTTGTATTTGAGTCGGTGTTGTGTTGACCAGTTCCGTATACACGCCGTTAATTTTTGCGGATGCTCTGGACGACTTTTCTAGTATTTTGAAGCAAAGCTGGTAAACCTCCGATCACAAGATCACTACTTCTTTTACTTTTCTTTGTCAAGTCCATCGCCTAAGATCGAACCAGGAATCTTCGGATTCTCAGCTGACGTCTTTAACCGCTCGGCCACGGAGGCCTCGACAAACATTCCGGTGAGGTCCAGTTTGTATAAAGGTCTGCGATCGAGCTTGGTTTAAAATGTAAAAAATAACGGAAGTTTGGTTTTGTTTGGTTTTGTTAATTAACGTCGCACTAGAGCTGCACAGTGGGCTATTGGCGACGGTTCGGAGTCAATCTCGAAGGAAAGACCCGGGAACACGTACACATTCATACACACATTCATTCATGCACCTCGTTATTTTAGAAACATGGTCAGATGACGAGGAAACACCTGAACTGGCACCCAACGCCTTCAATAGACGTCGGGACTTTGGACCCCGATCAGATTTATCGTGCACCAGTCCCGTATACACGCCAGTAAAATTTGTTGGATATTCTGGACGACTTTCTAGTATTTTTGTAGTGAAGCTGGCAACCGTCCGATCGCAAGATCACTACTTTTTTACTTTTCTATGTCAAGTCCATTTCCCGGATTCGAACCACCAATCCTCTGATTAGTAGCTGAACGCCTTACCAACTGAGCAACTGGGGCTCAAAGAGCAATCTTTAGAGTCCAACTGCACATACTTTATTCACTATAAATAACTTTGCAAAAATAACAAAGTACAGCTCTTCAGGCATCTGTCTCGTCACTTAAGGGTGTATAAGGCGGACGGTGTTGCGTCCAATCCTCTTCCTGCACTTTGGACAGGCGCGGGTGTACCTGCCACTCAAGATCGTCTGCATGCAGTCCACGCAGGTGAGGTGGCCGCATTCGGTGGCTACAATCTTTTTGGTCTCCATGGATTCTTTGCACACTGGACACTCCGGGACGAGGATTTCCAGGATTCGATCTCCCTCCTTCGATGTACCTGAACGAGAAGAAGGAGTTAAAGGATATGGTTAATTTTTGATCGTTATCGAGTCTGGTTAAATCGAAAGGTAATATATCATCATCTATCCAATGGAGTTCACGCTTAATGATGGGCCCCCAGTTTCCCAGTGAATAAAGACGTTCGGCTAGTAATCAGAGGATCGCGAATTCAATCCCGACTGATGGACTTGACAAAGAAAAAGTAAAAAAGTAGTGATCTTGCAATCGGAGATTTGCCAGTTTCGCTACTAAATACTAGTTTGTTTGTACGGTAAATTAACGAAAGATAGAGCTGGGAATTCTGCCTAGTATTTTTAAACCATGGTCAGATGATAAGGACGACACTTGAGATGGCACCCGACGGAACATCAATAGGCGTCATGACATTGGACTCCGATCAGATTTATCGTGAACTAGTCTCGTATACACTCCAATATAATTTGTTGGATGTTCTGGACGACTTTCTAGTATGTTTGTTTCGAAGCTGGCAATCCTCCGATCGTAAGATCACTTTGTTACTTTTCTTTGTCAAGTCTATCGCACGGGCTCGAACTTGAAATCCTCTTATTACCAGCTGAACGCTTTTATCCACTGGGCAACTGGGTGCCCTGCGTGTATACGAAACTGGAGCACGTTAAATCGAATCGGGGTCCAATGTCCTTACGGCTGTTGAGTTTGCGTTGGGTGCCAGCTGAGGTGTTGTCCTCGTCGTCTGATCATGGTTAAAAAATACGAGGCATTGTACGCAGGTCATTCCTTCGGGGTAGATCCCGAACCGTCGCCAATAGCACAATGTGCATCTGTAGTGCGTCGTTAATTAACCAAAACCATATCTTCGAGATAGAGCCCGAAAGGTTGGCGTCGCCAATAGCCCACTGTGAAGCTCTAGTGTGACGTTAATTAACCAACCAATTAACATAGCACTAGAGCTGCATAGTTGGCTAATGGCGATTAACAAATCACTACACACATGGTGGGGATCGAATTCGCACCCATCGGTTTCTTGTCAGAGCACCTATCCATTCGGAAACCACAGGCCTTTGAATCGAAGTCAAGTGAAAAGAAAGTTAATCGAAAGTTGTCCATTCCCAATTAGTTCTAACTTAAAGAACTCGTCATCTGACTAGGGTTCAAAAATACCAGGCATCGTTCCTGGATCTTTCCTTCGAGATAGGATCCGAACCGTCGCCAATAGTTCACTGTGCAGCTCTTGTGAGACGTTAATTAAAAACCAACCAACTAACTTAAAGAATTAGAGTAGTAAGTACTTGAAAATATATCTCTACTCACGATTAACCGTTGAAAAAGAGCTGGTTGTTGTTTGGCTTGATTGTACTTCAGGTCAGATTTGTGGGCGAAAAATCGCCCTTTTTAATGCATTATTGTTTGATAATGATGCAAGATGTTATATTTATTGAAATTTCAACGTTAAAATGGAATTAATATGTAAATATTGCATAAAACTATGCATAAGATTTTACATTTTAAACAATGTGCAAAATGTTGTAGATATTCGTGCATATTTCTTGTGGTTGGCGATTCCGAAACTATGATAATTTAGTTGATGGTTTTATGGCGAGTTTTATAGAATAAAATGTATTGTTAAGTTGGCGCAAGTAACATGCTTAAAAGAGAACCTGGCTTACCTACTAAATTTCTATTTAGCCCGTGCTTGTAAACCATCTTTGTTTACCCCTGCCGATCGACAAATTATGAAAAAAAAAATGAAACTACTAATAACAATTGACTATGCTACAGTGTTATTTTTGAAGTCCTGTTTACTTAATAAGATATTTTGTTACCAGAAATAAAAAAATTGAAAAGCATGTCAGAAAATTCAAATCTTTCATAACCTTGATGGCGTATAGCTGTGTGATTATTGAACAGATCTGCATACTGGATTAGAGAAAAAAGTGCTATAGTATTATTTATGAGGTAAGAAAATAATCATTAACATATGAAATCTATATTTAATTCCTCAAAGTAACTGACTGAATAAAAACATCATGACAACTATATTTTTGTATACTATTTCCATGACATTTTAGTACTATGTGGTATTCCAATAGAGCAGCTAAAATCATAACCTGTAATTTTAGTACTCTTACACAATTTACGTCCACATACGTTGATGTTTATATTATTCACATACATTTTTTAGAGAAAAGGTGTTGTACAAAGATCACGCGTCACATATATAATCAGAAATATTTCAATAACAACACTAAAACCTTAGGGCACGTTTACCTTGATGTTGGTTTTCTCCAAGTTGAATCTCTGTATTGGCCCCTCTTGTAGAGGATCTTCTGATGCTACTTTTGCCCTCGACGTTATCAGAATCGTTAGGATGCTCGAAGAAGTAACTAGCATCGTGGCTATCGGAATTTGCTGCCCTCTCTTCCATTCTGGCAACCTCCTCGTCAGCAAAGTCCATAACTTCCCCTTCATCGAATTCAATGTCTTCTTCTATGACGGCAGATTGTAAGAAAGTTCTGTACATATATCCTTGCTGTTGTGCTTGATTGATTACTGCTCTGAGATACGCATAGTCGACGGGATTTTGATTCCGAATATTTTGTCTTCTGGCCTATAGGAGAAATAAGAAAGCCTATATAGAAATATTGTTAGCGAAAATTTGGTTTGTATTCTCCATTAGTGGACTCTTGCACTAAATATATCCCACAAACCTTGTATTAGAATGGCAATCACGTGATGTTCGATGTTCTCCAACAAGGAGATTACAAACAGCATTACGAATCGTCGTGCCGTTGCTACAACTAGGTAACTCCATTGGAAGATTAAGGTATTACATATTTGTCGTAGGGTAAGTTCAAATAGGAGCTTGCAGCGTTATGCACTTTTTATCTGTCACTCGGTTTCGAACCGAGTAACTTCTGCTTGCTATAGTTACTATACCTACCGCCGATACTCTACAGTCAGGCTAAAGTGATCACTAAGCCCAAGTAGGAGTATCGGGTATATAAATTGAACCCCACAGTCCCCCCCCCTCAGTGAGTCGGACGGAGGAACGACTGATTGAGATGCCCGTGAAGTGTTATCACGTTGGCAGTGGTTGAAGTTGTGGTGGTGGTTGATTCCATGTGGTGTCACGAGTGTTTATTCAAAGGTTGCGTTGATCTGCAGTCCTGGTCACCAATGCGGAGCTATGTACTTTTTGGCTGTCACTCGGTATTGAATCAAGGAACTTCTGCATGCTACGCCGATACCCTACCAGTGAGGCTAAAGTGATCACTTAAGCCCAATTTGGAGTATCGGGTATATGAAGTGAATCCCACAAACTGATATGTAATACCTTAACCTTCCAATGGAGTTAATTTAGTTGTAACACTAACTCGACGAAATCGCAGCAGGTGGTTGTCTTTGTCTGTCCTACAAATGATTTTTCCTTATGGATGGCGGCGTCCTGGTTGGTTAATCTTTTTATAATCTTACTGCCACATGACTTTGCATTGGAGACTATCGGACATGAAACTAAACTAGTTGGTTGCACGCAATCTAGGAAACTCAAATTGTATTCGCTCATTGAGCAACTTTTTAATTGCAAAAAATATCTTTTCACTCTCTACCGCGCTTTGAAAATTTGGTATCGATTGTGGTAATACGAGTTTGGCGATTTTTTTACCTTCACTTTGACCCTTGCGGAGTCTGAGACCTGGCAAACCTGAGTTAGTTGCAATTAAATGATTGTTCGCATCGGCGTGGGATTTTTTAGTCGCTCAGTTGATTAAAGCTGAAATGAAAGCACCCCGACAAGTAAATTTTTATAGACAACTTTTGTGTGAAATGCCTAGGGTTACAATTTCTAAGACCGAAATATAGATGTGATGTAAACAAGTGGGTGAATTTCTCTTGGGTGAATCTTTACAACTTGAAAGCATGCTGTGGCCACGTAGTGAACCGCCACGGCGAAATGCGTTGTTGATTCTCAAAGTTGTAAAGATAATTTTCATATAAGCTGTGCTTAAAATAAGTCTAAACCAATAAGATACGAAATAACGACTGACGTCTACTCACCTGACGTCACACTGCAAAAGTAATGCCAAATTCGAACTGAAATTGTATTTGGCGAAATTGATATAGACGCCTTGGCAGAGTGCCATTTTCTTAAGTTTAACGCCTAACACAAACATCTCACACCGTATAATGATATACGGTTTAATATTTAGAAATGTGTTACAATTGTAATAGAAACAATTAGTATTAACTTAATGTTGTTTTTTATAATTAATTTTAAATGTTTTGGATTTTAGATTTTTCTACAAAATGTATTGGCTTGCGAATGCTATTGGATTGCCAAAGGTAGATAAATAATTATCTAAAAAAAATTCTCGACTCATTCAGTACTTGTCTACAGATATTTTATGCATAAATGTATACCGCAAGCTATATGATATAATAATTATTTAATTATAATTACTCAAGATCAGATTAAAGAAACTACACTACTGCCAAGTCAGAAATACTCGTATTTCAATGAATTCAATTTTTCGAAGTTCGTCTACTTTTAAAATTTTTAAATATACTTGCTATTCCTTTCATGCAATAAAAAAAACATTAAGTTAAAGTACGAAAAAAAAATACTTACCATTCTGAATTAAATTCAAAAAATATTTATGAGAAACAGTAATTTACAAATTTTGAAAAACAATTTTGGAATTCGATGTAGTTAACTTTTCTTTCAAACAAGAGCTCTGCTTTCTGGTTTATAACGGTGAAGTATACAACTTTAATTATTTATAAATTTAAGAAAAATATAATTAAAATAATGATTTGATTTAGTTTTTTAACCGACTGAACAGCGCGTCAATCAAATTTCTAAAATAAACCGCCAAAATCTTTAAATTAAAACAGCCAAATCGCGCGCCAAGGAGAGAGGTATCAATTCCACTGTTTGTTTTTTCTATGTATGTTAGCGCAAGATTTCTGTTCTAATTTAGATTTTTGGACAATTTTTTTTTGTTGGATAAGGGATGTTTCACTTGGCACCTTTGGAGGAAAAAAAAATATCCGGTTATTCGGCATTTAACTAGCCTGAATTTGCAATTAACCGGACTGTTTAAAAAACAATATTGTCCGATTTCGAAAACTCTTTTTTTGTTGGATAGAGAAAAATCCACTTATGCAAAATTTGCAAAAAAATAATTGGTTAACCGGCAGTTATATATCCGGAAATATCGATTAACTGGAGTTTTTTAAAACAATTTATCCGCTTTCAAAATATTTTCTTTTTTGAATAAAAATTGTACAACAATGATATTTCATTCACCCAGCATTTGCAGACAAAATGTGAGCACAAATTGTTACTTGAATTTCTCGGTGAATAATTTCTTGGTTAAAAACCAGAAAGGGAGAAATAAAATAATCTTTCTAAAAAAAAGAAAAGACAAACCGATTTTAAGAAAATGCGCTAAAAAGTAAAAAATAATTTTTAATTTTACGAACGAGTTCAAAAAATTAAATTATTTAATATCAATTTCCACTTATTACAACTTTTGAAGTTGGTGCCAATTTACAAAAATCATACCTAAATTTTGGGGCCGATTTAAAAAAAATTGTAATAAGCATAAAATTGATATAAATAATTCAATTTTTTTTCAACTCGTTCGTAAAATTAAAAATTATTTTTTACTTTTTAGCACTTTTACCTTAAAGTCAGTTTTTCTTTGTTTAAAAAAAAGATTATTTTATTGAAGATATTAATAGTTTTTCAATTGTAGCTTTTACACTAGTAATATAGAAAGTTTCATTGAAGAAATGTGAAAAGATTGAAACCTCGCCAACAGTCTATTGAACAGATCTAGTACTACGTTAAGTCACTGATCTCTAACTGTAACTTCTAAATTGAGCAAGACATTTTGTTGACTTGAAGCCGATGCAGAGGCAGCCATGATGTGCCCCACTTTCTTTGCTACCGCAATATTTCGTATATTTTTCATGTTAAAATAAGCCGACGTGTACTGCTTTTGGCTGAGTTTTTTTCTATTTTCTTTTTAAACTCATTTTAAATGCAATCTGCTATTAAAATAGAACGTCATTTGCAAGTCAAAGTGGAAGTGGTAAAAAGCAAGAGCAAAAACTATTTATTTGGCAATATAAAAATTAATTCTATAAGAAGAAAATATAATATTTATATACATTTGATATTTCTACAATGCTATGGTAATAAAAAAACACCTATAACTCGCATTCAAAAAGGTTGGGACACAGCATAGCTGTTTTCAATTGGCTTCAACGCGCACATAGATGGAACAAGGTTTGAGCACGGAGTAAAGAAAAAGGTGGAGATGATTTGGCGAGATTTCAAGAGACGTATGTTAGCAACCCCAAACTAGGAACAAACAAACCTAGTTTGCAGCGTGTTTGCAGTAGTTTTCCTACAAGGGAAAAATAAATTATCGCCAAGTACTGGTACAAAGTAGTGCTTTGGAATAGCGCCAAACACTTCGCCAGTTCCTACTTTTTAAGCGATTGTTTACTTCACATTGCAAACCGGTTTTAGACTTGTTCGCACCTACACCTTCTTCTTTACTCCGTGGGTTTGAGCCTTCCAGCAGTTACAGTTACAGTTCAGTGCGTTAAGTTCATCACCTATCCTTTATTCTAAACGTCAAATAATATACCAATCCAAAAATCAATTCCCTGTCAAAGTGAAATAACTATAGAACTCCAGCACTTTTGATGTCGTAACTCAAACTTTTCCTACCGAATCAAAAGCCCGGCCCACCCCCATTCTGCGGTGCCGACACTCAGGTGCGTCGCTTAATAAGGCCACCCACGCATGCATGGCCCGGGGACATTTAACTTAAATGCTCTCTCCGAATGCCGGTCGCTGTCAGAAAGGAGAACTTTCCCGGGAAAAGTTGACTGTCGCAACTGGCCGCATTCTCCCCCCTCGCACGTTCTGACTGCTTTGGTGTGAGAACTCGACACTTTCAAGGGGGTTGAATGGCCTGGGTAAGGAAGGGGGAGATTTCGAGAGTACCGTTGGGTGGTGAGATTATTTAAATTTTGTCTTTTGGACAGGGGCTGTGCCAAAGGGCGTTTTGTGCTTTGAATTGGGTGGGGGGGGGGGGGGGGGGAGTTGTATCCTTTGTTGGGATAGCCCAGATTTTGAAGTTTGCTGGGGATGTGTTTTAAAGGGTGGGATTTTCAGAGTTGGTTGTGCGAAGTTGTAGAGTAAGTGTTCATTTGGGTTGCTGTGCTGATTCGGAATATTTTGTTACTTCATTAAAAGATTCTTCAACCATTTTTTAAATAAATATTTGAATATGAATTCACATTTCGATTTATATTTTTTAATATTGCTTTGTTTGTTGTTGTGCACACAATGAGTTTGTGATATAAATTATTTGTTTTTGTGTTATAAAATATGCCCTTTAAAAATCTTGTCAAGTCATGTAAAAAAATATTTAAAAAAATTATAATATGTATAAAGACAGTATAACGAAATATTTTATATTTAGCGAAATATTTAGGTAAATTAGTTATTCTTTAACGACAAACGTTAAGGACGTCTGCTAGATTAATTAATGTTTTTTTTTAATAAGAGCTGTATTATGTAACCATGCATAAATTCTAAAACAATTTGCGATTTAATATTTGCGTATATTGTTTTCTCTTGTAAATAATTAGCTTCTACTGAGAATACTTCCACAGTAATAAACAGAGTGGTTATAAATTGTTGACGGTTGATCATTGTTTTGCTCTATCCCATCCCATTTAGTTGTATTCGTATAATAAAACATTCGTTTTGCCCAACTACTTTTCTTATATTTTAAACGAGGTGTTTGGCCCCGCGTTTCTGGGGAACCCTTAAGGCATGCTTATTAAAAAGAAACGAGTAACCTCGGTTGTTACTCGAACCCGCTACCTATTATTCCGAAGTCCGGCGCGCTATCAATTAAGCTACAAAGACACGTTCTGGATATTGAATATATATTTTTAAAATGTTTCTTTATACAATATTTCTGAAATTGTTTTTTTCATATTCTCTAATTAGAACATTATTATTTTACTGACGCTTGACTTCAAAGAGCCCCATAAATGGAGGACTCATTTATTTAAGTGTAATGGGCATTTGCATTTTTTAAAAAAAACTTATTACTGTAGTAATGATTCTAATTTCGAATTATTATTATTATGAACATTGTATTTACGACAGCATTGATCATTCTTTGTACAGAAACAACAAATTATGAATCCCTTGGGGTATGTGACACATTAAAATTTTTTTTCTTTAATTTTGTTGATATCACAATTTTTTTTTACATATGTGTGCAAAACGTATTAACACATTAAAAAAAATACGAAAATTGATCTTTTTTGTTTTTGATTTAAGTCAAGAAAATATTTTCTGAAAAACTATAATTTTTTTATAAACAAAATGATGAGTTTAACAAACTGTCTTTACAGATTTTTGCTATAGGCAAAAGAATATTTTTTAATAATAATAATTAAAAAATAATTTATTAATTTAACTTGTCAAACATTTAAAAAAAATACTAAAAAATATATAATCTATATATTACTAATCCCTAAAGATAAACTAAAGTACTATGTTTCAAAATACATTGTAGCAAATTAGGAGCTGTTTCTTCAAATCGATCATCTGAACTTATATCAATTTATACTTGATCAATCATGAAAAAAGTCATCACTGAGAAAAATGAGTTTAAAGTTACATATTCAGGCAATCCTTAACCAAAGCTGAATATTGATTCGCAAAAAATAATTAGTTGTGCTTAACATGGAAATATGATTTTTATGTTGTTAGATTCAATATAAAATGAACTATTTTTTAATGCAATAAAATATTTGTCGATAATTTTGATGATTTTGTGTTCTATTCCCTTAACTGTATTTCTGAATTTTACAAATTAGCATTGAATAATTTAAGCACTACACAATTCCTTTACAATGAACAGTTCGAGACATTTTAAAATGCTTCTCCAAAACACAACCGACAAATCTTACCCCACATTTAACATCAAGCCAATAATTAAAATCGCCAACGCAGAAACTTTTTAAACGCAATTTTCAAATAACACAATCGAATGCGACAACCCGTAAATCTTCCCGCTGATTAACTTGTAAAACGAGCTCATTTCCATTGCATACCTCCAACGGCCCAAAATTAATACTAACTTCTGTGGACACTTCGCCAATGTCAAACGCCCCCACTTTTGCGGACCCAATCATTATCCTTGTTATTCAAATTACTCGACACCATTAAAGGGGCGTCTAAGTTGAAATTCACGGGCAATTGAATCCGGCCATTGTCAAAGTGGCCACAGTTGGAACTGCGGAGTTAGATAAACCGGGTGGGTTTCACTTAACTGCAGGTTGAGGTTAAACTTGGAAATGGGATCTCTACCTTAATAGGTAACTTGCAAATATCAAGGTTGCAGTGTCTGGACGGAATGTAGGGATTTAACGCGCTGTAATAGATTGAATTTTAAGCTTGGCGGAAATGGAAGTATGCCATTATGTGGGCGTATACGTGTAATTCAAGATTATTACTTATATAGAATTACTATACAGGGTTGTCACAAATTGTTACGCGATGGTCATTGATTGGCTGTATCACATCTAGCTATATTAGAATTATAATGAAACATTGCTTTTGTCCAACTATATATTAAACAAATTGTGTAGTTTAGTAGTAACATACAAATTACTTAAAAGTGTAGCATATAGAATAGTTTATTATGTGTATTTAAGTAGCCAAATAATGATCATCGCCCAAAAAATTGTTTCAAGTCTGTGATTAAAAATTGAGATTGCTCGTGGGAGTTTAACTATTAATAATTTAGTGGTTAAAAATAATTTTTAATTTTAGTAAAATTTAGGTATGTTTTTTGTAAATTGGCGTCAAAATCAAAAAGTTTTAATAAGTATAAAATTAATATTAAATATTTATATTTTTTTCCACTTGTTCCTAAAATTAAATTGGTATCCTTTTTATTTTTTAAAATGATTATTTTATTTTTCCCTTATTAATTTAGCAAGGGTCTTCGCCCCCTGCTATTAATCAACAGGAAACTCAAGTTGTTGCTCACTTTTTTTTCCACGTCCCGAATAGTAGATTTTGGAGTTATAAGCTATAAATGAAATTTCATTGGTGGTTTGTTCTTTTGCTGTTGTAGGCACTCTAAAAAGTCACGATAAAAGTTCCCTGAAAACGCTACTAACGCCATGGAAATTTCCTTCATACTTTTAGCCGACTACGTCTTTCCTCTCTTACCCTACATGTTTAATTGATAGGCTTCCTTTTTTTTTAGCGGCGGTTAACGCAAAGATCGGTGTAACAGTGCTGAAAGTTTTTTTTTTTTTAAATCAACAAAATTTATTTATAGTTATACTTTAATTGAGTGTATTGACTAGATTATAGTGAACTCTTCTCAGATTTTAAGTTTAGAAATTCATATTTTTGAAGAATTTTGAACATTTTCCGAGGATTGTTGCTTTACGTAATGTACATACGAGTTATTTTTAATATCCCGTATAAATATATAGATAATTTATCAGTCATAACATAAATACCTATTTTCGTAACTTTTGATAACATGGAATAATAATCCGATTAAAGTTACGAGATTTTTAATTTTTAATGGAATGTGTAAAAGGGTGAATTTTGATAAGCTTGACATTCTATAGTTGCCATTTCCAAAAAGAAATCGCTCTATTTGAAATGTTTCTTGCTATTTAGTAATAAAGTTTGGATTGTATAAATACCTTAACCTGGGAGGAGACAAAAGATTTATTCAAATTTGTTAAAATTATACGTAATGGCTGTTTCTTATTCCATAACATTACACTTCAAACTTTCAAATGGCTTTTGTGAAAAAATAGTTAATTGACACTTACCTAGTAAACGATATATCCTCTGTAGATTCTAAATACAACTAACTACAGTAATTTGTATCTGGTCCCTTAAATATCGAGTACCCTTTTCTGGTTATTTATTCTCTACAGTATGTCCGATGCCTTATAGCAAGTTACTGTCACAAAAATGTGTGCTATTTTAATGTTTGGCGACAATATGTAAAACTAGAATTTAAAAAGTTATATAGAAATGTTAAGAAAATGATAAGTAAAAATGTAATAGAATAATTTTTTAATAAGCATGATGAGCTTAAACCTTGCTTTATAAGAGTACAATGTTGATTATTTCTCTTAATTAAACAAATTCATCTGGTTCAACATAATAAAAATCAAACTCACGTGCGCTTGTTTTAGGAATTTGATAAATCACACATTTTTTATAAATAATATTTAAACAGAGTTACTCATTCACCTTTTGGTGCTTTTGAAAATTCTTCTCTGATTGTTCAAGGATTCGCTTGCTTCGTCTTTTTCCTCCAGTATCATGCTTACGAGCAGCGTGGTTTTCCTGAGCATACACTAAAATGAGCCTCAACAAATCTGCAGCAGATAAGAATTCAGTAATATCACATACACAATCATATATAAGATAGGTTCTCACGTTTATATTGTTTATGGCGTACACTTGAAGTTCTTGTAGCCTTGTTTCCATCGTAGACTTACCAACTGTGTTCGATATCAATTCAAAATACTCCGACAAGTCATTGTAGATCATTATTCTTAATAATCGGTTCAATTCCTTATTGCCCCATAATGGACGGTTGGCTGCAGGAATTTGAGTTGCGAAACTTCTCCTCTTCACATAGAAGAATAACGTATGATTGATGCCTATGTTGTTTGACTTCATTATTTGTACCTCGTCGGCGCATCTATTTGCAAGACTTTTCATTTCTTCGGCTAACTTTCTGCCAACATTCTTGTATCCCCAAAGCAAGCGCTCCATTTCAAATTTAGGATTTTCCAACAGACGATATTTCAATAGCAGTTTGAAGACATCGAGTGTATTTCGACGTTTATCTCTGAGAAAATGATCCAAGGCAATCGACAGTGATGAAAATTTATGTGGATTTTTCTTGACTCCGCTCCTAGCCCCAGCAAAAAGGAGAAGCTGTATGATTTCAAAACCCCTTTTCCATCGAACGGCAGTATCAAGGGCAGTATAACCTCCTCTATCCCGGGCATTTACCGGAGAACCATACTTTAATAAGAAGCTTATAACACTAAATGTACACTTTTCAACAGCTATACGTAACGGTGTCAGTTTCAGTTTCATTCTTGTTACTAATTCGTCCACCTTGACACCTCGTTCAATCATACATTTCACAACACTCGGCTTGCAGTGACTATTTTCCACGGCTAAATGTAGAAGATTGCAACCATTGGCGTCCTTGTAGTCGATATCTACACGTAACGGATTCAACAGGAACATGATATCCCGTATCTGGTAAATGCAGCTATTCAAAGCTAATAGTAGTGGCGAGTAAGTCATATTATTCTCGATGGTAGCTTGAGGGCCGACTTTTCGGAGCAGCTCGAATACATCGGCCTTCAATGGCATTACTCCATGCGTTCTTCCATACATTTCTTCATCAAGTATTCCTTTCCAATCTCTTTTCCAAACACTTCCAGTTTCACCTCTAAAGTCTGTAACACAATACCACACGGAAGGGTGAACATGGCACTGGTTCATAGTTGCACCTAGTTCCATCAGACGTTCAATATCACTGCGTCCAGCACCAACTCGGTAGGCAGTGCATATGGGAGACTGTTCGGATTCCCCGAACCTCAAGACATCCGACCCAGCTTCGATCAGCAGATCGAGAACACCCTCTTTCAGTACGCCGGCGTCGTGTGGGACAGGATCACTACGGAATGCGTCGGCGCGTTCGAAACAATACAACGCGGAACCGTGTGGCCTGCAAGCGTCCGGATGGCAACCTCCCTCCAAGATCATTCGAAGAACTTCAATCGAAGCACCCTTTCGTAGAGCATAGCACATAGGTGTCCTGCCAGAGCTGTCCTGCAATGTAGCGTCGGCTCCTCCTTCAAGTAGAACTCTGATGACAGCATCGTCTCTTTTGGAAGCAAGGGCCGCAAGAAGAGGGGTTAATCCATCGTTATCTCTGGCGTTTATGTCGGCTCCGTGATTAATCAGAAGTCTTACGACGTCTAATGAAAAACATTGACCGGATAACACTCGGGATAAAGGAGTACGCCCAGATTTGTCCTTGCCGTTGATATAAGAAGAGTCGCTTAACAATACTTCTAATTTGTTGAGGTTTCTTGGACTCTTCCATTTATAGTCCAGAAGATTGAGGAAGTACGCACGGCGGTTTCTATCATTCTCCATTCAGAAATATATTCTCTGAAAAAAAAAAAAAACTGAAGATTTAATTTAAAATTTCTAAACGGTAACACCTTCACAAAACTAAGGTTGAGTGGGAGAGTCACAAGGCTAACTTTAAAAACTATTTTTTAAATAAATAAATTTAAATTGGTCAAACGGACCAAATTCAAATAATAATTAATCAAACTGACCAAATGTCACCAAACCAATCGGAAAGTTAACCCGTGCCGTTTAATTTTTTTTATTGATAGAATTAAAAGTTAGTTGTGTATTGGAGGCTTTATCATCATTTACATCTCGCCAAAATTCCTATGCTTGGCTGTGCAATAGTGATGCCAACAAATGCCAATCGTAAATAGTTATAAAACCTAAAACACTGCGTTTTGTTAATTTTTTCGAATTAAACCATAGAATAATGGTCAAAAACTAAAATGGCAGTACTTTTTCTAAGTTGAAAAAGTACTGCCATTTTAGTTTTTGACCATTATTCTATGGTTTAATTTTGGGAGAAGGATATTTATGCAGCAACGAGTTAAGGCTTTACATGAATATTTTAACGAGGTTTATTTCGTTAAAGTAAACTTAGATCGATCTACCAATTACATGGCTTTGGTTATCTGAAAATAAGTTACAGTTTCGGTAAATTCATAGTGTACGGTGCCTACTTGGCGCGATTCTTAAAATTGGCGCCAAGCCCTTTTCAAACAACGTGAAGCAGTGAGAGAAAAAAAATTAGGCTTGCCGTACATATTGCTAGGAACGTCATGAAATAGAGTTGCTAAATTATAAAATTTATCGCCCAACAATTGTCGTCAAATCACATTTGGCGGGGACACCGTACACTAGGAATTAACCACTGTTTCTTAAAATTCAAATTTCCACTGCGTTGAATTTTTAAAAAATAACTATAATAAGAGAGAATAAAATAAGAGAGAATATGATAAGAGAAAATCAAAAATAAAAGTAGATAAACAGACTAAGCTAAGATTCATTAAAAAAAATTAATAGCATCAAACTATTCGCATAATATCTTGACTTTATACAATATTGACTTTTTTCCCTTTGCATAGACTTAGCATTAACGGTCAAAATCAAGCTGGTCAAGGATACTTGAACGTTATGAATTTAATGTTGTTATTTTTATTTAAAAACCTAAAATATTTAATTTAAATTAACGTAACAATAATTTCTATTTCTATAAATTTATATAATTAATTTAAAGTATTTATTACTTACCAAAAAAACCTGGAAAGAAGTTTTACTCTACCTCAAATTTATTGATCTCTGTTCGAGCTAAACCATCAAACGAAATGATATCGTGAAATTTTTATAGCACAAGCATAAATTTGAATTTTAAATGAAATGATTTCTTCTAATTTATGAGATCACGAGGAACCAGTTGAGTATCGGACGCGTAATAATATTTATTGCAAGTTTTGATCACTGAGATATAATAATAAGACACTGGAGCAAGGACTAACCGTGCTCGACCACTTTACACCTTTTTGAGCGAATGTAGAAAAAATTACACTTTGTGTTTTAAGGGGAGGTAGAAAATTAGTTGTTTCGCGTATGTTTGCGTAGATGTAACAGCACATTTCTGGCTTTCAAATATACATTAAATGTTACACATTTAATGTTTTGACATACTTACTTTCTTACTTACAAGGAAAAGAAGACAAAAGGCACGGCAAAAACTAGTTTTAAATATTTTTGTGACGTCATCTGAGACTTCCGCAAAGCGAAGGTAGAATGTTTTACCAGTGTTTATATCGTTTATATTATTTTAGCTCGGTAGTTGTGACCTTGTATAAAATAATCTGTTTTAAGAAAGGAAAACCAACTTTAAAAAAAAAATAGTAGACAAGTGTAAAATTTTTAAAATGTTGAATACTTATTTTATATTTATTACCCTTTTTTTTTTTTTTTTTTTAAATCGGCGCCAAAAGTTAGAAATGGGTTTTGAAAATAGGCAACAACTTCAAAAAGTTGTAATAAGTATAAAATTAATATTAAATATTTGATTTTTTTTCATTTGTTCCTAAAATTAAAAAAAATATATTTTTTACTTTGTAGCACTTTCCTTTTAAAAAAAAGATTATTTTATTTTCCCCTTTCAGTTTCTAATTATTGTATAGTGGGCTATTGGCGTCTGTTCGGTTGCTATCTCTATGGGGCCCCGTGGGTAAAGGCGTTTAGCTGGTAATCAGAGAATCGCTAGTTCGAGTCCGTGCGATGGGCATAACAAAGAAAAGTAAACAAGTAGTGATCTTGCGATCGGAGGGTTGCCAGCTTTGCTGCAAAAATACTAGAAAGTCGTACAGAATATCCAACAAATTATACCGGCGTGTATACGGGGTGATCGATAAATCTGATCGGGGGCCAAAGTCCCGACGCTTATTGAAGGCGTTGGTACCAGCTCAGGTGTTGTCCTTGTCATCTGACCATTTTTCACAAATGCAGGTCATTGTTACCGGGTCTTTTCTTCGAGATAGGCCCCATACTTTTGCCAATAGCCAACTGTGCAGCTCTAGTGCGCGTTAATAAACCAACACCAAAAAACAATTTCTATCTCGATGGAAAGATCCTGGGACAATGCCTTGCATTTTTGAATGGTTTGGTTAAATAACGTCGCACTACGGCTGCACAGTGGGTATTGGCGATGGTTCGGTTGAAAGACCCTGGAACAATGCTGCGTATTTTTGAGCCATGTACAGGTGACGAGGACAACACCCGAGCTGGAAACCGACGCAACCTCAATAGGCGTCAGGACACAGGACCCCGATCAGATTTAGTCCCATATGTATACACTCCGTGGTAATTGAGGATGTTTTTGGACGAATTTTGTAATTTAGGAGCAAATTTGGCAACCCTCCGATCGCAAGATCTGTACAGCTTAATTTTTGTCAAGTCTGCTATGATTCGAACTCGCAATTCACTAATTTCTGAGCCGGATACTGTTCCTCATGGCTACCGGGCGACTTTTTTTTATGGCTAACAGCACGCGGTGTATCCCTAGTAGTCTTTTCTTCGAGATATATCTTAACTAATAGCCCACAGCGCAGCTCTGCTGTGACGTTATTTCAACCAACCGACCGGGTGAAGGTTTGAACATTGATTTTCTTTTATATACTTCAATAGAAAATAAATTACTTTTATAAGAATGTTTTTTGTAAGTATTTTTCTTGTTGACGTATTGTAAAACTTTGTTCTTGTTCATCTCGGTATCTGCTGTACCGATCTCGACGAAACTGGATGATCTTAAAATAAGAGGAGGACAAGAAATAGGAGACCAGGAGAAGGTCTTCCATTTTATATTGCGTCGATACGTTAAAATGTCACTAGACATTTATAAATGTTTTTCACATCAGTTTTATGTTTGTCGACATAACTTTTTACTTTGTTCGCCATTCTGATTATTTCTTCAAATTATAGAAGGAATTTGATAAAATACTCCTTCGTCATAAGATATTTTATGAATATAAGTTTTTTCAGTGAAAATGAAGATTTAAAAATCATTTGAAACCTTTATTATACCATAATTATTAGGTTTGATTTTCACTTAAACAGGACAATTTTATATAAGTTTTATATTCTTTTGATGCGTTTTAATTGGCTCAATATAAAGTAATGAAATTTATTCAACTGGTTTGGAGGGAATATGTTTTTTAAAATCTCAATCCACGTACATCAGCCATCGTCAAAAATATACGCGACATGAAATATTTTTAAATTTCAAAGCATATACATTTAGGTGGAATCAGCCAATGAGAATAAACGACGAAGGATCCTGCAATTGAAAAGTATACCGCGTCGACCCGGTCGACCACTAATCCACTTCCCAATACGCAATCTGATATTTGTTTTGCGTCGGAGGGTGTCGGAGTCTTATTTCAGACGATTACTGACCTGTTTAACTCTTGTAACTTCAGTTCTAATTGATGGTTCACGTGATTAAACTAAAATGGACGACGAGTTGTACAATTTGAATATTTGACAGTTCAAACATTCGTGTGAAAATTGTGGAAATTGGCAATTTGCCGAAGATTTCACTGGGAATCCAAAATATCACACTAAAGTTTACCTTCGGCATATGAAACTTAAATAGATTGAAAGAGTAATTCAAGACAAACAAAATTATATTAAGAAGTTTTAAACTTATGACAAGTGCGGAGAGATTTAAAGCTTACCAAAGACACAAGAACACTGTTAAAAATAGATATTCGAAAAAAAGTAAAATGTACCCATTTTTGATTACATTCGATGCTTATCATGGCTCCGAATACATAAGTTTCATTTTTGAAAACGACATGTACTCAAAAATGAGTAAAAATGAATAAAAAGATCAGATCGCTTGACTACATAGGCTGTCTTCATTAATCACTTTCAATAAATTTCAACAATTACAATGAGGACTTACGCGGAATCGAACCCAATACGTCTACATGCTGTCATCCGTACAGAAGTCCAGAGTCTTATCCGATGTACTACTAGAGGGCGTTAAGAAGTTATGAACAGAAGTAATGTTATAAAGGCGTGGCAAAAGAATGGGAAGTAAGATATTTGAATTGTAATAACTCAGTTTCCATTTAAGCAATCGACATAAAATATCGAATACATAAGTTTCATTTTTAAAAAAAACATGTACTCAAAAATGAGTACAATGTATAAAAAAAAGAGCAGTTGCTTGCCTACATAGGCTGTCTTCACAAATCACTTTCTATAAACATCAACAATTATAATTGATAATTGACTTGTAATAACTCAGTTTCCATTTAAGCAATCGACATAAAATAATGTGGAAAACCATACTTCTGAACAAATATTTTAAGTTTGCATGTCGCTTTGTTAAGATGTCTTGAACAGATGTTGATATTATCAATAATGCACAATTTTGCTCATTTTCGCGAAAGTACGATTATTTAAATTTTAGTATGTCATCGTTCATTTACGATGCAATTGTACTCAAAGAAAAACGAGTCCGTCCATGTACTCATATTTAAGCATTTTTGTTTACAGTAAAGTAGCAGTTGAAGCAGGCGCGTTTACAAAGTATTTGCGAACCATACTTTACGGACTGTGTCTGTACAATATTGTGATATAAGTTCCCGGCGGCTCTACTTTATTACAATGGATCACTTCACTACAATATTATTCCATTATCAATGACAACAAAAATCCTTATTGAAGTTTTAACCGACAGTTGACAGAAGTAACAATTCCATACATTTTCATTTCCCAAGACTTGTATATAAATAAAGAGAAAGAAAAAAAAAACACAGTTGGAAATACAAAAAGATATTTTTTTGGAAAAATAAAACAATAACCTTTTTTACGTTGTTTAAAAAAAATATGGCGCACTTTATGAAAATTTACCGCCGAATTTCCGAGTCGCAATTTCCCTGGAGTACACAGACTGGAAAGTGCATCACTGCATATCTTAAGACAGGAATGGAGTGCAGGGAAGAATTTAATAAGAAATTCGCTTGGAATAATTTTTCGAAACATAAGAAACGCACAAAAAAAATGTTTTTGGCCGAGTAAGAGATATAAGGTAACCTTTTAAAAAAAGATTATTATTTTATAGTAAGGGGATGATTGAAGGTGAAGTTTCATTGTGCTGCTGTACTTATAAAACGTCTTGTGGGATTTGAATAAATTTTTTTGTGAATTTTTAAATTTACATTTTCGAAAAAAGTGTTATAACTGTTCAATGTTTTACTCTACTTAGAGTTAAGTTACCTTATAGTATGGTATTTATTTGAAAAAAAGAGTACAATATGCATTTTTTCTCTCTCTCTCTCTCTCTTTTTACATATTGCAACCACTGAGTTAAAATAATGACTGGAAAGTATACTCCCATTGGCTGGAAATGGACTTTAACGTGACGCCTGGATGGATACAGTTTCTAAGCGAGTAAGGAAAACATTCCACGATTAGCACCGTTATGTGTTCGCACACTTAGTTTACTCTTTACTTCTTATTTAGTTCAGAGCCCCAGTTACTCAGTTGGTAAGGCGTTCAGCTACTAATCAGAGGATTGGTGGTTCGAATCCGTGAAATGGACATGACATAGAAAAGTAAAAAAGTAGTGATCTTGCGATCGGAGGGTTGCTAACTTTGCTACCAAAATACGTACTAGAATGTCGTCCAGAACATCCACAAAAAATAATTGCGTGTATACGGGACTGGTGCACGATAAATCTGATCGGGGTCCAAAGTCCCGGCGTCTATTGAAGGCGTTGTGTGCCAGTTCAGGTGTTTCCTCGTTATCTGACCATGGTTCTAAAATAACGAGGTGCATGTATGAATGTGTATGTGTTCCCGGGTCTTTCCTTCGAGATTGACCCCGAACCATCGCCAATAGCCCACTGTGCAGCTCTAGTGCGACGTTATTTAACAAAACCAAAACCAATCTTATTTAGTTCAGTGGTGATGCCTAGAGAAAGCATATTTTTTTTGCCTTACTAGTTCAAAAGGGTGTAATGCGGTCGCGCACGCTTAGTAATTACTCCAGTGATTAGTTTAGCTCAGTGATTGAAGTAATTGCAACAGAGTAGTGATAATTTGTATAAAAACGTTACCTATTACTTACGCAAAGTACACTATGCACGACCTTTTATCGAGATTATAATGCAAGAGTTTAAAATTTTTATTAACAGAGACATCTTCGGAAAACGTATTGTTATTTATCAATCAGCATTTTAATCTCGATTCATGTCGTGCATTGAGTCCAGTGCCTTTTTATTTATAAAAAACAATAAACAACAGAATTTAATAGACGATATTTTTATACACCGTCGTAACCACTGAGCTCGAATAATAACTATAAGCACTGGAGTGTAGACTAAGCGTCGCCGATCACTTTACTCCTTTTTGTGCAAAAGTAGAAAAAATAGTCCTTTCGCATAAGTTTTGCGTAGATTTAAAAACGCATTTCTGGTTTTTCAAAATACATTAAATGTTACACATTTAATGTTTTTCCATACTTTATTACTTACAAGAAAAAGAAGACGAAAGGCACAGAAAAAAAACAGTTTTAAGCATTTCTGTGACGTCACGTACATTCCCGCATAGTCGAGGAAGAATGTTTTCTCAACCTTTTTTCTGAATTGTATGCTTCCGCGCGGCACGTTAAAGTACATTGTCGCTCAATGGGAGTCCGCGCTCCAGTGCTTATTGTTAAAAAAGCAAATTATATTTGCAACTTTATTCCACAAACTGAATTAAGCAAAACTTTAAAACTCGCTATTTACCATAAATTTAAATTGTAGAGATCTTGACTAGGTTGTAAACTACATTCAAAAGTATATATTGACTGATGGTTGTTAAGTCGTACGTCAATTACACATGTCAGGTTCCTGCAAAACATTTTGTTATACATTTCCATGCTATTTAGATTGCTGAAAATTTGTATAAATCTCTCTGTTAATTTTAATGTAAAGATATGTGTTTTAAATTCGGATATAAATATTAATTTTGTATGTAGTTCTAGTATCATACAAAATAGATGGTAACAGCGCGCTAAATACTATAGAATTATATAAAAAAGTTTAAAGCGAGTACTTTTATTAAAAAAAAAAATTCAACAAGAACACTATTTTTGATTTAAAATGACGCATTTAGATTGTATTAGACAGAAAATAAACACAATATTTCAATTAAAATAAAAATCGTCTGGAATAAATGAAAAAGAATAAGAATTGTAATAAATAAAGAAATAAATTCCTAACGCAGAACAAATAACAAATTATAGTAAAAAAGAATATGTTTTGTTGATTATAAATTAAAAAATCCTATTTCTCAAAACGGTGGATTAAACTTGAATTTTAAAATACCGTTACAAAAGCCGTCCCTAGGTAATATAATATTAGGGTTTTTAGAATTAATGATTGTTATTCATTCTACTTTATTTATTTTACTCATTCGAAACAAACATTTATTAACAACGCATTTTTAAACAAAAAAAAAATTCGATCCATAAAATAGTTTTCAAAAAATGAAAATATGATAGTACTATTTCGATGCAGAGATATTCCATTTACGACATGTAGAATAATTTGCAAACACTACTTTTCTAACTTAATGGCTACTTGTTCGATTTGGTGTCAATATTATAATGGAATGGGATTAACAATCGATTTTATGGCGAAGAAAAAAAATCCGTGTTTAATTGCGCAGACGATAATTTTTTTTATGTGAAAAGATACGGAATGAAAACCACTGAATTTTGTTTATTCTATTGTAAATAGAGTCCATAGCAATTGTAGAAAATTTAAAAAAAAATCGGCACAAGTTTAAGGAAAAATTAAACTTTTATTATTACATTTACAAATAATAAAAATTTCTAAGAATACAATTCCTAAGAAAATTTTCAAAACATTCATCAAACAATTCGTTGTCATGGTAATATTTACTTTTGCGTTTCTCAAAAGTTAAGTTCGTTAGAAATGGCATCTCTTATTTCATTCTCAATCGTCGCTTGTCGGGTCGGTTATATTTTGCGTTCAATTTAGAAAGAACAATCGCTAAAACTTTTAGCGTGAGATATTCTGAAAGTACTAAATATTTTAAATCTTAGTATTGTTTAACATTTCTAAATGCCGTCGTCAGATGATTCTAAAGGAAAAGATCAGTATGCTGCTTTCTTTGGAGTTCTCGGATCTGTATCAGCAATGGCGTTCAGTGCACTTGGAGCTGGTTATGGCACTGGAAAATCTGGCATTGGAATTTGTGCAATGGGCGTCAGAAAGCCAGAATTGATCATGAAATCTATTATACCCGTTGTTATGGCTGGAATTATAGGAATCTATGGCTTAGTAGTAGCCGTGCTGATTGTCAATAATATAGACGAAAAGACTTATACACCCTTCAAAGGATTCCTTCATTTTGGAGCTGGTTTGTCTGTCGGTCTCAGTGGATTGAGCGCTGGATTTGCCATTGGCGTAGTTGGCAATGCTGGAGTTAGAGGAACCGCCCAACAAGAAAAACTCTTTGTTGGTATGATTCTCATACTTATTTTCGGAGAAGTTCTCGGATTGTATGGCTTAATTGTTTCTCTCATCCTTGTAACTAAAATTACAAAATGATATGTTAATGATATTCCAAGTTTTGGGAAATTGTATGTTCTATGTATGGCGTAGTGTTTTACGTTTCTGGAATTTATTTTCATTCCCAAGTTTATGTGATGTAAATTATTTCTTGTCAATAAAATAATGATTTGACTCATTAAATTGTATTTTTTTGTATAAATTAAGTATTCGGTTCAATCGATAAAATATCTTTCAAACATTTCAAGAATAATATAAAGTTTGAAGCTATTCATTGCACTGTCACATCATAATTATTTGGCGGTAAACAAAATTATAACCAAATTAGACTACAATTTCAGCATTCTTTTAAAATCAAATATTTAATACAACGTTGTACATAGTATAACTTTTACAAACAACAGTTAAATCTACACAATGCACTTGGTACTAGGCAATAATTGTAACTTTTTTTTGTCGTCCAAAGCAAATGGCAATGACTCCAAAAAATTACTTGGGCAGTCTTCCATTTGTAATTTGGAGTTAAAACGGCTTAATAATGGAAATTAATTCAGTTACGAAGTCGTGTGATTTGCCAATTCGTAATTGTACCTTTTATGTACTTTCGCGAAAATATATTCATATCGAATGCGAGTTTGTAGACATTTGAACATTAACTTATAAAGGTGTAATTAATTGTACATCTTACCACTTATTATAAATTCAGAATTCTTATAGAAAATGCAAAACTGTGATAATAAACACATCGTATCTGGGTGTACGTTTCTTTTTGGAAACCTTTCACACATATTCTGAAGTGAAAATATTTCTTTGCGCTATCATATCTTCGACGATTTAAGAAGTTCAATAACATTTGCTGATATAGGTATTAATAAAAAAAAATAGATAAAAACCTCATTAAAAATTGTTAGATTTATATATATTTAATTTTTTTAATTTATCGAAAGTTCAAAAATCGAATGTTAGTCAACGAGAGTACCTTATATATGTATTCATTGTTTTATCGCCAAATGTTTCGTTTTTACTATATTTTGACGATTTGGACTTGTACTCAGTACTTCTAATAAAAACTTGTTTAACAAATTATTTCTATATGTTTATTAAACTTAAAAATATACAAAATATTTTTTTTAAACTCGTAGGTAATCAAACTCAAAAATAACTAATTTTGAAATGCACTCACTGATTATTAAAACATTTAGTAAGGTAGTTTTAATGGTTCTAGAATGAAGACATTTGGTGTACTTGTAAAATCCGTTCTAAACAAAAAATAAAAAGGCTTATCAATGAAAAGTAGAGATATTTAAAATATTATAAAGTTCAATGATATTCCAACTATCGAAAATTAGTGATATAGAACTAAACAATAGTTAAGTATAGCACAACTAAAAATGCGGTTTTTAATTTATATATTGAAACAACTTAACACAGGTACATGTAGTATTAAAACAGAAACACCATGTTGCACCTCCAGAATGATCCATTCTGAGAGTATAACTCTGATAAATAGCACGATTGACATACATTTGGTCTCGTTCGATCGGAAATTTTGCGCTAATACGTCTAAAATCTTTAAATAAACAAACACATCTACGAGGTTTAAATGAATAGGGTACCTGTGGATACATTGTTTATCTTCTATTGGCGAGTTTCTTTGGCGACCAATTATTAATTTTACAATCTGTTGAAATGACGGTCCATGTAAAATTTTTTGGTCGTATACCGAAATAGCAACATCGTATTTTTTATATCCCCATGAAAGTTTTTTCATTTATGAAATCTACCAGTACTTTAAATGAGATTATTCTAGAACTACTAAAATTTCAGTACTATAAGTTTTAATAGTCAGTCAAAATATATTTTTTTTTGCATTCGATTTCTTATTAAATAAAACGACATATTTTTTTTGTTTCAAGGTTACTGAACTTGTAGATTACTTTCTTCTATTATTAATTAGCCCATCTATATCTATTATGAATTATTAGGAATTACTTTGAATTAGCTACAACACTGAGTACATAGATTTGATAGAGACAAAAACATTGAGTTCATATGATTATTGATTCTATGGGTCTCTTATTTGATTGTAGGATAAGGGTGGCTTCTATTGTATTTTTTGGTCGCCAATTTTTAAGCTCTATCTATGAAATTGAATTAAAAAAAAATTGAAGTTTTTTATATTTAGTAAACTTTATCTTACTAAATCTTATCTTTAACTTTATCTTATCAGCTAAATTTACTTTTTAATTGCTAAATTTACAATTTTGTACAATTTCTAGTACTCTTGAATTGTTGATGATTAACGTGTCTTAAAAATTACATTCATCATATTAGTTTTCTCGTAGAAAAAAAATAGAATAAAAATTCAATGGAGTAACAATTCAAAAATCATGGAAGTTCAACTAGATCCAGTCCCTAAAAATTTACAAATATAAAAAATAAATGTTAATTAGCAGTTATTCTAATTATTAAGTATCCATTAATTATCAATTACTTGTTAATTAGTCTGTTAATTATCAATAATTTGTTAATAAACTATTTCTCTCTATTTTAAAAAAAAGTAAGCCCTAGGGGGAATTTTCAGTTCTTTCAATGTTATTCAGATCATATCTCAAAATGTAAAAGTGATAAAATTACAAAATTAAGTGAATATGTTAAGAAATGTTTGATAAATACGAAAATATATTTTTGTTTCAATACTGTTATTAGTTTATAAGTTATTTAATATTAAAGTCGTCGTTGATAAAATTTCGCTTACAAGTAATTTTGCCCGTCGAGTTTCTGAAACACTATTAAGAGGAGAGATCCAATTTTTTTAGAGAGTGTACAAATAGGTTTGAACCGGAAATCCAAGTAAGCATTTTTTAAAATTCGAATTAGTTTTGGATTTATAAATTTTTTAAATATTTATACACGCTCCACTTTTTTAAATTTTTTCACCCTCATTTTTGAAACGTGATTTCTAAATTGTTATAAGTAATTTAAAATTACATATTTTCTTATTAAAAAAAATATATTAATGTTCGTTAAAACTTCCTCTTTCCGATGTTATAAAGATTATATTTATATCTTTACAATTAAATTTGATATGGTCAATTAAATTTGATATGGTCAATTAAGATAGGTATAAAAAATTGCGAAGAAGGAAAAAATGTCGGATATTTCGAGCAAATTTTAATTTGCGACTTTTTGTCCCATTGTTCTGTTTGTATCTCAAAAAGTAAATGTCCTAAAATTATGAAACTATGCCAGTTTATTAAGAAATGTTTGGGAAATAATGTGATTATATTTGTTTTTCAATAAAATCAGTATATTAGACGTTATTTTATGTTAAAGTCATAATTTCAGAACATTTCGAAAACAATTCATACAGTTTGGATACTTGCTTTCCAATTTTCAAAAAAAAAAAAAAAAAAAAAAATTAGGGATATAGATTAAACTATTGGCTACAAATGATCCACAGCGTTTGTGAAAATTCGATTTAGTTTTGTAGTTATAAATATTTAAATAATTGACGAAATGTCTGAAATAATCGTCAATTTTACGAGTATTGTCACTGGGGAAAAATTAAAACTGCTCTAAGTAGTTCAAAAATATACTTTTTTCCCATTAAAAATATATTGTTATGTTCGCAAAATCCTCCTTTCTTGAATGGTATCAATATTGAAATTCTATCTCAAAAAATAATTTAGATGTAACTATTTATGTAAAGTACTATAAATATTATTAAAAGATAGTTCGGAACGAAATGCCAAGTTTGGAAAAATGCCAACATGTATGGCAATCCAGTTTCTCATAACTTAATATATATTTTAACTGCGAATTATTATTAGCGACATTTCTCAATTATCTTACTTTATATAAATAAAAGTTGGCGATTAGGCTTATTTATGCTTGGCGCGTTTATGCTGTTGTTTGCTTACACATGTTTCGCTTTTCAATGAGCAGAAACAATTGCGTTGAAGAAGTTCTACATTTGAGCTTTTACAGTTCTCAGGCCCACCACAACGGCGGCTCCCCACCCCTCAGTAAACTTGAAACCTTAAAAGTTGGGTATTTCGAGTTTTAAAAATCCCTGAGTTGGGAAAATTTATGCCTCAGAAAAATTAATATTATTAGCAAATGAAAGCGACGGAAGACTAGAAATTGCCTAACTTGTATTAAGATGAAACTTAAATTATACCTCAAAACTAAACACTGCACCTCAAAACTAAACACTGCATTGAAACATGCGTGCAACACATCAATAATTTCGAGAGAACCGTTTAATATTACCTATAAAAAAAGCTGACAAATGTCTATAAGTTGGAACTGGGAATTTTTTTAGCACTGTTGCGTTGTGAATTTTGAATCGTTAAGTGTGGTTTTGTTAATTAACGTCGCCCTAGAGCTGCATATTGAACTACTGGAATGGAATAGTCTTTTTTCAGAAACGGATTGTTTAAGATAATTGGAAATATTTTTTTGGTTTCATGAGTACCTGGCAGTTCAATAAGAAAGTATGGTAAACACAATTGTTTTAATTAAGTGAAATTGTTTTGATTTTTATCCACTGCACCATAAGGTTTGGTTCGGGAACACTTTGTACGAGGGTATGCTAAGACTGCTCCTGCTTGCGTCTTCTTCGGTAAACTCTAGATCTCTATTTACTTGTCATAAATGTAAACTTTCTGGCACCATTGTGCTGTGACTTACTGGGAATCGAACCCAATCCGTGTCCTTTATCTACCTGATGTCGTGCACACAAAAGTCCAGGGCCTTATCCATCGTACTATCAGAACGACGTGAAGAAGTTATACATAGAATTAATGTTAAAAAGACGTGGCAAAAGAATGGGAAGTCAGATAATTGAGTCGTAATAACTCAGTTTCCATTTAAGCAATCGACAACAAATAATGTGGAAAACCATCTTTTGAACAATTGTTTTAAGTTTACCAGGTCGCTTTGTTAAGATGTCTTGAACAGAAGCTGATATTAGCAATATCAAACCACGCTGCTCATTTTTGCGAAAGTACGATTTCTTAAATTTGAGTACGTCATCGCTCATTTAAGATACAAATGCACTAACAGAAAAAAAAAGTACGTCCATGTACTCATTTTTAAGCACATTTTTTTACATTGAACGTACACCATAAATATGAATGTTACCATTCATTACACCATTAAATATAGTACCACTAAATTTTTGTGTACTACAGCTGTCTTCCATTCGGCAGCTGTTACGACATTCAAGCTACTGCATAACAAAAAAATAACCCTTTCAGACCGTTAGCACAACCACCTAAACTGCCAGGAAGACACAAACCCGTGCAATCATGGTTTTATGAGCCACAAAAGGTAGCGAAAGTATTAACATGGTTAGTGCTGGGTGGCAAGGACAAGAAACGCCTTGCAGCAGATTTAGCTCATGTGTGTAAACCTGGATGGATGCCCGTTTTAAAAGGTTTATTTGCCTTTTTATATTCCCCTTTGGGAGGGAAGTATACCTTAAGAGGTGTAGTTGGACAGGAATTGCTCTAACCTTGTAAAAGAGCGGACATTAAAGACTGGTTTCCGTGGAAGTGTGTGATTGGCTGAACTGCAGAAGGGTCGAGGAATGCCTTGGGATTTTATTCGCATGTTAGGTGTTGATGCCATGTTTTGATAAAAGTATGAGTTGTCTTTAAGTATGTATTATGTTTAATAGGTAATGGTTGTGTATCGTATGGGTTTGAAATACTTTCAGTTAGTTAAGATTTTTTTTACTTTCATACGTATAAAAATGGGACGGTATACAGCTGTCATTGTTAGAAACTTGCGCGACATGAAAATTGTTGATATTTCAAAATTCTATAACATCAGGGGGAATCAGTTTGTAAGGATAAATGATCCACCATCGTGTAAATGGGGTTCGCCCGCGTATGGCTAGGTTCAATGACTCAGACCGTGACCAGATGTAGATGCTTCCACTCGCTATGTGGCTTTGAGATTTGGGGATTTCCACATTAATCCCCTATCTCTTATTGTATTTGTACCGACGGGGAAACGAGTCACAGTTTGGGTATACACTAATCTGTTTAACCGCTGTAACTTCAATTAAAATCGACGGAACTTATGACATGTTCAGAGATATCTAGAGCTCACTGAAGACGCAATTAGAAGTATGCGGAGAAGATGCATGTACAAAGTATTTACAAAGCAATCGGTACAGTGTAGACTGTGAATACATATTATTGTGCACATTTAATCAGACTGCATTACGAAAACGTCTGTCATGCTCATGTACACTGTAAAAAATGTACTCAATAATGAGTACCTCAACATACTAGGTTTACTTTGAGTACAATTGCATCGTATATGAGTCATGACCTACTCAAATTTAAGAAATCGTTCTTTCGCAAAAATAAGCAGTGTCATTTAATATTGCTGATCTCAGCTTCTGTTCAAGCCATTTTAACAAAGCGATTTGACAAATTTAAAATAGTTGTTCAGAAGATGGTTTTCCTCGTTATTTGATGTTGATTGCTTAAATGGAAACTGAGTTATTACAACTCAATTATCTTACTCTCCATTCTTTAGACACACTATTTTAACATTTCTTGTTGTAATTGTTGATATTTATAGAAATTGATTTGTGAAGGCAGCCTATGTAGGCAAGAAACTGCTCTTTTTTATTCATTGTACTCGTTTTTGAGTACATGTCTTTTTCAAAAATTAAACTTATCTATTCGGAGTTATGATAAGCATCGAATGTACTCAAAAATGAGAAAATTTTACTTATTTTTGAGTACCTATTTTTAACAGTGTATATTAAAAAAATATACAAATTGTATTTCAAGAATTATAAAGATTTTTCTTCCTTCATTTTAAATCAAATCAGAAATCGGATGCAAGTAAATGAAAAAGATTCCCTTTATCACAGTTCCCACTATATCGATCATATTTCACGAATTACACCAAATTTCTTATTTCATGAAATTACTCATTTCTACATATTTTAAATATATACCTTTTTTGCATCTTAAAACTATTTTTTTGACATTTAAACGATTCCTGATAACGCAACGTAACATCCTCTCCAATATATTTCTGCCAATCCCTTCTAAAACTTATCCACGTCACCCTTTTTCACTCCAAATCAGGGAATCTCACACTCTTCCCCGAGAAACTCGCACAGAAACATAAAAGTCCCCCAATCTCATTTCCTGCTGAAATGAGTCACACAGGAGTTAATAAAAGAGGATCACGGCGAGGCCAGTAATCGCACTCTATGGATTCATCCCAGCTATCTCTATTATCCAATAATATCTGATAATGGCCCCCAATTATAGATAATAGAGTTGCTCTTAGTGGATTGTATTATTATCGATGACAACAATCGAAACCAATCAGGGTTATGTACACGGGGATGGAGGTGGGGGAGATGGAAGACCTCTCTGTACGTGACATTCAACAGACTTCTACCAATGAAAGGACCTTTCTTAGAGAACGTTATATTCGTTCAGTTAGGCGTTGGGAATCTTTTTAGACGATATTTTAAGGTATTGTTGTGAAAAGCATATAAATATTAGTTTAGCTATCAATTGTTTGCGTTTATTTTTGTAAGTTAAAAAGCGTGGGAAGGGCCTAGTTTAGAAAGAGTCTACTGGCGCAGTAGGGTTTGTCGTAAAAAAAAGTATAAAAAATATCACAAATTAATTTTTTTATCTGAAACACAATGAAATTATAACTATTTTTGTTGAAGTTTTTTTTAAAAATTTGCATTATTAATAGTTACATTTTTCAAAGTATATGCATTTGTTACACAATTTACATGCAAATAAATAAAATTGGGGGTATTTAAAGTCGAGGTTCCTTATGCTCGGGTTTAACGTCTCTAAGGTTAAATCAGGCACTGTGCATATATTTTTTTATTGGTTATTAATTCTTTGAATTTCATGGATGTGATATAATGTCAAAGGATTTCCAGTTTTCTGAGCAATGTACCCAATTTTTAAATTCGTAAAAATACTAAATTTCACAATATATTTTAAATTTAAAGAATTGAAGTAAAACTTACGAGCTATAATTTTACAATTAATTAAAACAAATATAATAATATAAAATAGCACTCCCAGGAAATATTATTCAAATTTTCAAGTAGTGGAAACAACTTTATAATTGTGTTAAAAACGCGTGAGCGACAGAGGGTTAATTATACTTATTAAAAAAAGCGATTTTACTGTCACTTTATCATGTAAAGTTTCACAAATGGAAGCCATAACTTTATGAAATACGTTGGATTTAAATATAATTATCAACAAATTCAACTCCGGCAACATTATCTTGATCAAGCACTGTAATAAAAGTACTTAAAAAGTAAAATTTGAGTACCTGAGCCTACTCGTTTCTTTTAATGCAATTGCATCGTAAACGTACTCAAATTTTAGTAACGGTACTTTCTCAAAAATGAGCAATGTGATTTAATATTGCTCATCTCCGCTTCTGTTCAAGCCATCTTAACAAAGCGACATGATTAACTTAAAATAGTTGTTCAGAAGATGGTTTACCACATTATTTAATGTCGATTGCTTAAATGGAAACCGAGTTATTACAATTCAATATCTTACTTCCCATTTGGCACACCTTTTGAACCTCACCTCTTCTCAAGTCGCGCTGGTAGTACAACAGATAAGTCACTGGACTGCGGTGCTTGAAATCTGGGTTCGATCCTCGGAAAGTTTTGGTTGTAATTGTTAATTTTTATTGAAAGTGATTTATGAAGGTAACCTATGTAGGTAAACAACTGTTCTTTTTATTCATGTTACCCATTTTTGAGTACATGTCTTTTTCAAAAATGAAACTTATGTATTCGGAGCTATAATAAACATTGAATGTATTAAAAAAAATTATTAAATTTTACTTATTTTTTAAACCTATTATTAACAACTTAAATAATCCTTGACTTGACAATTCCGATATTAGCTAAGAAGTAAACAGCATTTTAAAATTCATAGACACCTGTATTTACTATCAAATCACCCATGATAAAGTATATTCAACTTGCGTACTCGAACTTTGAACTATGAAGGGATAGATGACTATGATATGAGAGGTTGATCAAGCAAGCGCCCGTAATATACCCAGTGGACACTGTAAGGCTTTCAAGTACTCTTATTATGGATGCTTATTAAACTGGATACCCTATTTACATGACAGAGCAGAGGTGTCGAGAAGCAGATGAGGTGGAAATTCCACGTTTGATGCAAGGGAAACTTGGTATATTGATCATAAATTTCTAAAGAGAGATAGTTTGATAGTGGTTAAGTTATAATATGGGAAGCTTTACATGAAACGTTAAATATTCAGAATAATCTTTAGAATTGCGAAGTTTGTGAAAAGTGGAAATAGGGGTCTTGGTGTTAAGATCTTATGATATATATCTGTAACTGGAGTTTACTAAAGTAGAGGGAGATAAACGTAAATGGAGAATTTGTATTAATGCTAATAGGAGCAAAATATTGATTAGGAAACAAAATATTTCGTCTATTTGAAAACAAATCAAAATAAATAATCACAATTTAAATAACTTTCTTTAGGAAAAAAAACTTTAGTAATTTTTGGTAAAACTTCTTATTATAATTTTTAAATATATAAAATATTTTCAATTTATTTGTGTATACCATTATTATAACAGATTTTTACTTCGATATCATTGATAATAAAATATATGTAACTTTTTAAAAGTCATCGTTTATACAGTTCTAACAGAGAGCATTAACTCCATAATATTACTCCGATATGACCATGAACATCTGTTGTCTAAATTGGCGAATTACATTTATAAAGTTTAAATCAATTTAAATGATGTGCTTGTAATTAAACGAATGAAAACTTTTTTAAAAATTTAATTAATTTACATATAAAACTATTTTTAAAAATTAAGTATTATGAAACTTATTTGATTGCAATTTTTAGAATTATTACAGTCGCCATATTTTTTTTAAAATTTGTGTAATTTCTGTAATTTTAAAATAAATGCGTAAATGTGCGCATAATTAAATTTTAATAAATTAAAAAAATTCTAAAAACTTTTTTTGTTGCAAAATATTAAGGGTTGTCAGCATTATTTTTGCTGAAAAGAGAACACGTTTCTAATACTAAACTTTACTTTAAATTTATCCCGTTTAAAAAAATCCCCATTTTTAATGATCATATTTGAATATTTTTTTAAAAATAAACTTTATTCTACAGAATATTATTATTAAATACTTAAAATTTGAGAATATTTCATTTAGTTGAAAACATTCTCTATTTTATGGTTACCTAAAATAAAGAAAAAACTATCTGATCTTTTGATAAAAATGTACATTTGAAGTAAATATAAAGATCACAACAATAATCCAAAACCTCTTTACATTCATATTTTGAAAACATTAATACGTTAATTTGGGTTTTAAATAATAACATTTATAAAAATACTGATTTCTATCCGATGTTAAAAAAAATATTGGATTTATATAGTTAGAAGAGCAAGGTTTTAATTTCGATGAAATCTTTTAGCCTCTATGATATTTGCTGATTAAAGCGTCTTATTTTAATCTTTAAGAAATAAATACAAATTTATCCTTTATTTAGAAAAAAAGTTTAAAGGAACAATAATAAAAATAATTGTTCGTTTTCACCATTATCTTGAAATACTTTTTAATGTTTCTCTGCATTTAAATGTCCCAAGAGATTCCCTCCTTGAAGATTTCTTATGAATATATTTTACTTATTATTTTTGAATAAAATGTCTTCAAAAATGTAAAAATTCGTTATTGAATAAGTTATATTTATTTATTCATTATTTCAGAGAATTGAGGAAAACTAGTTGTTTTAATTTAAATTTTTTGCGCAGTTTATAGAGAAATTCATTGTAGGTAAATAATTTATATTACTACAAAAAATTAAATATTTTTCGATTTTTATTTTTTTAAATTAATTAAATATCTTCATAAATATAAAAAAATTACTAATGATGTCAAATGACTTACAAAATGTCTCGTATAGATTGAAATTCGCATTAACTTTCTTAAAATGTGCATAAAAGGTTAAAAATAATTAAAAACGTTATATTTAAACAATTTTTTATTTTTACAATTACACAACTTTTTTAATTTCTTAATTGATATTTTTCATTAACGATTATTACATCAATATATATATAATGATGAAAAATTTTTACGTTTTTTCCCTTTATATTATGCTGTTATTAGTAAAACTAACGTTTGCTTTCCATTAAATAATATTTTTGTATAATAGTTATTATTTTTTTTAATATTAAATAAAATAATGTCTTTTTTCCCCAAAAATATTAAGCCCCGGCTTCCTAGTTAGATAGCAAATAATGTTTTCAGTTGAGAAGTTAACCCAAATCACATCCATTAAATATTAAAACGCTTAACAATGGCGAATCAATTTACATTTTATTATAACTTATCATACTTGGGTAAATGTTTTTTAAGGGGTATATTCCATAAAAACTCATTGACGAAACATTTTATATGCAAAAGAAGTCATCCAGTGACTTAAATTGAATTTCGTTGTTATTTAAATTTCGTGGGATTCCATGAGAATAGCTATCTCAAAAAAGTTTACATTTGCATCCATAATTTTAAATGTTTATGGTATATTTTATGCGGATAGTTTAAATACTCCATTATAAGGAATTTAGTATTTTTTCATTTAGAAATAACTAAAAGGAGATAGTTAATTGAATTACTTTCAATATATAAAATAAATGAATTACTATCAATTTGAAGTGGTCGTTCATTTTAAGTTGGGTTTTTTCAATTAATTTATTTTATGAGACAAATGATTTTTTACTTCTTTCAATTAGTCTACATACGTATTATTTTAATATACATATAGAAATTATTAAATAATAAAATGCAATATGACGAACAAACATTCAAAACGGGTTTTGTCCCACAAAGAGATACATGGGAAAACCAAAACAACTTTTACTGAAAGCTGTGGTTGGTTGGTTGGTTGGTTGGTTAGTTAGTTAGGTTTTATTTGCACATGCTGTGCCACCTTAAAGCTTTGACTGATGTAGAAGTTACAATATTAGTAAGTTAATTTCAATTAGACAAAACGTGTTTTGTATAAATAAAAAAAAATACATAATAGTCGAATCGATAACCTCTCTCTTTAGCGAGCAATTTGGCATTTATAATTTAAAGTTTCTGGCGGTTTTATATTTGGTAAGGCGTTCAGCTATTAATCAGAGGATTGGTTGTTCGAATCCGTGAAATGGACTTGACATAGAAAAGTAAAAAAGTAGTGATCTTGCGATCGGAGGGTTGCCAGCTTCGCTACAAAAATACTAGAAAGTCGTCCAGAATATCCAACAAATTATACTGGCGTGTATACGAGACTGGTGCACGATACATCTGATCGGGGTCCAAAGTCCCGACGTCTATTGAAGGCGTTGGGTGCCAGTTCAGGTGTTTCCTCGTCATCTGACCATTGTTCTAAAATAACGAGGTGCATGTATGAATGTGTGTGTGAATGTGTATGTGTTCCCGGGTATTTCCTTCGAGATTGACCCCGAACCTTCGCAAATAGCCCACTGTGCAGCTCTAGTGCGACGTTAATTAACCAAACAAAACAAAACAAAACCTGGCGGTTTTATTTTAAAGCTTCTGTTGCCGCTCTGTTCAGTCGATTAAAAATAGTTTTGTTTCATAAAAAAAAAATCAGAGGATAATTCTGTGATAGAATAATTAAATTTTTAGAAATTTTAGGCGAAACTCAATTTGAATGTTTGCTTCTTAACTATCGTTGTAAAGTGATGATTGTCTAAATGTTCCAAATTCGACAACTTTGGCTTTCAAGTGTAGCTTTAGATTGATAACACACCTACTATCCTTCACAACTTGTTTCTTAAAATAATATTTTATTACTATTTTTTGTATAGTATTATGAAAGAATAAATAGACACACGCATTAAGTCATAAGAATAACTTAATGCTTTTGTTTGTTTATTCATATTTGAACTGAAATTTATTTTCACTAACATCTTTCATTATTTTTTTGTATTGATACCATTTAAAATAAATAAAATGGTATTTATATAAAACAAATGCAAATTATTAAAATGTATATTGCATATTTGGATCGTATTTAATGCGTTACCTTTAAATATGATGTATAATATCGCCCATATTGAAAAATAAGTTCATAGTAAAATATAAAGCTTATAACATTACTGAAATTACAATATTTTATTTTATGTATCCTTTGTTGGAATCTATTAGCCTTTGAAGTGATTCACAAAGAAAAAGAAGCTTACATATTAAAATAATAATGACACTTTTTCTGGCGCATGCGATACAAAAGAGCCGATATCTAACGTTGTCTTTGCAATTAAGCATAAATCCACTTATTAAAATTACAGGTACAAACAATCGTATTCCCTTTTATCGGTTATTGAATTATTTATGCATGTTTTCGCCGAGCCCAAAAACCACTTTGTTTACTGAACAGTTTCAGAATTGCCTCTATGGTAACATCTGATATTCTTTTAGGCAACTCTGTCTGTTTGATGCCTGGCTTTAAAGATAACTATCTAATTATACAATTTTTTAAGTACTGGATTTATCAGCATTCTTTTCTACCTTTGTCACCGATATCGATATTTTTACCGAATATTTTTTTTCTAGATTCTATGATTATTCTATTTCTTTATAGGTTGTAACCAATAAAGACATACGAATTATCTACGTGTCTATTTCTAAGGTTTTTACAACGATGTCATTTTTTTTAATAGACACAAATATTTTTTTGTGAGTAAATAAAATATTGTCGTCAATAAATCCAAATGCTTCACAAGTATACAATATCGTTTTATAGATATTTAACTTTTACATAGACATAAGAATATTAAGATTATGAGCAAATATAAAACATTACCTATTAACGAAGAAAGCCATTTGTTTTTGGATATTAGCTGTGTTTTGAAGCCATATTATTGGCTTATGCAGTCGTTTGAAAAACTGCAGAAATCCTATTCTTTCTTTTTATGCATAATTCTCGAAAAGCTGAGATGAAAATTTTGTTCCATACAATTGCATTTGGATATAAAGTTTTTTTTAATGTTTATTAGGATTAGCTAGATATTATATATTTTCTGTATACTTATAATACTACTTACGTTTCTGTTGCCTGGATACTTATAAAGATACTATACTTGCGATTACTATAATGTTACTGTTTTCTTGCAATGTTACTGTGTACTTGAATCGCTTGATTTTAAAAGGGGACTTCTGAAGTGGTTTTCTGGGCCTCCAGTGGCCCAGTGGATAAAGGCGTTCATCTATTAACAGAGGATTGCTAGTTCGAATCCGTGCGATGGACTTGACAAAGAAAAGTAAAAAAGTAACGATCTTGCAATCGGAGGGTTGCCAGCTTCGCTGCAAAAGTCGTCCAGAACTTCCAACAAATTATACTGGTGTGTATATGGTACTGGTGTACGATAAATCTGACCGGGGTTCAATGTCTTGACGCCTATTGAGTTTGCATCAGGGGTGCCAGCTCAGGCGTTGTCCTCGTCCTCTGACCATGGTTCAGAAACACGAGGCATCGTTCCCAGGTATTTCCTTCGAGATAGGACCCTAACTGTCGCCAATAGCTGACTGTGCAACTCAAGTGCGATGTACGTTAATTAATCAAACGAAACCAACATGGTTTCCCTATGTAGAAGTCCCGTCTTAAAATCAAGCGATTCACTTATAATGCTACTACAAGATTACTATCAGTTGTTGCTAAATATTCATCTAATGTCACTTACTATACTTTTGATTACTATACACTAATATACCACAGCTACTAACAATCCACATACATAAAATAATCTAAATCAAGTTTCGAATAATTCCGTTCCACTCGTCTGTCTTGACATGAGAAATTCATACTAAAAAGGACATTCCATTCTTAATGTCACCCATTAAATTTCAGTTATCGCTGCGCCATTCCAAATGACTCCATCACGCGCCCGTGTTCTGGAATTTAATTCGCAAACCGAATAGAACTCAAAGCCGGTTTAATTTCATAAACCACCCCACTTAGAATTCTATCCGACTCTGAGGTTACAGAGAAACTCTGGCAGTTTGTAAACGACGTTTCGACCTAAATTTCATCGGATGCGAGTACATAAATTACAAAGACTGTTTCCAATCAGGAATTTTCTAGTACATATGTGAAGTGGTACTTAATTCTAAGAATCGAGTTCAGTTAAGGATTCAGTTATCAAACGTGTAGCTTTGATGACATTTTTATTCTGAATGGGAGATTTTTTAATGTTCTTTTTCTTTGTTCTGTTGGATACTTTTGTGATGTGTTTCCCAGACAGTGATATGTACTTTGTTCTTTTTTATTTAATTTTTTAATTAAGTTTAGTTGATACCCAGCAAAAAAAAGTCAGCATGAAACCTTTATAAAAATTGTCAAATTGAAGGTTTTTTTGAAGGTTTTATAAAGGATATTGAAAAAAAAACTGCAGTTTTTTTGAAGTTTTTAATTTTACTGCATAAAACCTTTAAAATATCTGCATTTTCCCTTCATGATTAAAAAATGAAGTTTTTTTGCAGGTTTTTATGAAGGACATTGAAACAAAAACCTTTAATTTTATGGATCTTCAAAAAAACTGCAGTTTTCCGGCATAAAACCTTCAATTTCAAAATTTTGATGAAGGTTTTATGCTGACTTTTTTTGCTGGGTATATACTTTGTTCTTTTTTATTTAATTTTTTAATTAAGTTAAAAGAAATTATATTTTTAAAAAAATTACACAGTGCAGAAATATTTTTGTAATATAAAAATGTGTAGTTTAGAAGAAAGTTGTGATTTTATAAACATTACACTTTTTTATTAAATATGTAGCACATTTTATTAAAGAACAACTTTGGCTGAAAAAATGACAAATCTTGGGATCAATTTTTTTTAAAAACCGAAATGGAAATTGGAATATTCTTGCTTACATTAACAAAAATGATTTTAAAAAAATTACTTATCTAAAATATTATATTCCTTTTAATTAATTATCTTAAATATTGAAATTAAAACTGTACATAAAACCATATATATTATTTTTGTAGTAAAGATCCATCTTAAGCCCCTAAGACACAACGAATCGTAACACATGAGGCATCAAAAGAAAGAGAATTTCATGGACCATCGACGAATCGTACTTTCATCTTATAAATATCAAGGCGTTTTAAAAAAATGCTTTTAAAATAATTAATTTTAACGGACTTTTTTTTAAACAAATCGTTGATAATACTGCAATCTATGAAAATACCTTTAAACTTCTTGAATTGTTTTGGCTCTAACAAATGGGTATCATGTGTATGGGGGGGGGGGGGAGGAGGGGGGAGGGAATTATCGGACGGGCATGCTAGTATATAAATAATGCAGTACACTTGCACACAAATTATAGTTGTAGATCGAACATTTCTAACACGACTATCCCTGTAACCATAATACACGGCACAAACTGTTGGGCGACGGTTATTGTATCCTATTCAGGAACATCGGCATAATAAACATAATTTTTGTCGGAATACTTCACTAATAATTTAATAAAGTAGCTTAGCTTTAATAAATAAAATACAAACTAGTTAAAGCATAACAAAAAGAGTGGTTTATTATGTGTAGTTAAACAGCCAAAAAATGACCATGGCCCAACAATTTTTAAATATGTTGTATATTAATAAAAAAATCATTTAAAATAAATCGTACATCGTTAGGGAAAACACAAGAACTAAGAACATAAACATTTCTAAGAAATAACTTTCTTCATTCCAGTTATGCGCCCGCAATGTACTGTTTAGGAAGAGATTCGAACTCGTGATAGGAAGGTTGCCAGTTAGGGACTCAGCAAGTGAATATTAGATAGGGTTTATGCACGTTAAATATGCCGTGATCCAAATGTCTTCAATTTTTAGAGATGGGTATGTCAATTTAGGTGTTGTATGCGTTTTCTCCATATGTTTCAAAATTACGAAATACTTTCGTCCGACACGTCACCAATAGCCTATTGCAAAGCCGTAATATGAGTTTAACTCAGCCAACGAACTAATTGCTTATAATATACTAGCTGTTACTCTTGGTATTACAGGCGTTAATTTTTTTACCCATTGGTTCGTATTTCTCGTTTATTCCTTCTTTTTCATTTTCTCGCATGCAAAATAACAGGTTTACTGTTCAGACATCTCCGGGTACATCTCAGAATGTTAGCTTTTCCGTTAGTTTTCCCGTTGAAGCATAATTACCAGAAAGAGTTATTTCGCCAAAGTATTTTTTGATCGCAAATTTTCAATTGTTTAAAAAAAATATATATATATTAGTCTATTAAAAGCATCACTGTGGTCACGATCTTATGATTCTGTAACAGTATAATTTTATAAGAATATAGATAATATTTTTTTAATTTGCCATTTAATAAAATAGCTTCTAAAACCGTTATAAACGGAAAACTAAACGGAATTTTGAAATTTCAAGCCTCAGTTGCACAATTAAAGGTTGAATAATATCTATACATACATTTTCACAGGCCTCCGTGGCCGAGCGGTTAAAGGCGTCAACTGGGAATACGAAGATTCGTTGTTCGATGTCAGGCGATGGACTTGACAAAGAAAATTAAAAAGTAGTGATCTTGTGATCGGAGGGTTACCAGCTTCGCTACAAAATACTAGAAAAGTCGTCTAGAACATCCGCAAAAATTAACGGCGTGTGTACGGGACTGGTGCACGATAAATCTGATCGGTGTCCAAAGTCCCGACGTCAATTGAAGGTGCCAGTTCAGGTGTTTTTCGTCATCTGACCATGGTTCTAAAATAACGAGGTGCATGTATGAATGTGTGTGTGAATGTGTATGTGTTCCCGGGTCTTTCCTTTGAGATAGACCCCGAACCGTCGCCAATAGCTCACTGTACAGCTGTAGTGCGACGTTAATTAACCAAACGAAAGCAACAAAAATACTAGAAAGTCGTCCAGAATATCCAACAAATTATACTGGCGTGTATACGGGACTGGTGCACGATACATCTGATCGGGGTCCAAAGTCCCGACGTCTATTGAAGGCGTTGGGTGCCAGTTCAGGTGCTTCCTCGTAATCTGACCATGGTTCTAAAATAACGAAGTGCATGTATGAATGTGTGTGTGAATGTGTATGTGTTCCTGGGTCTTTCCTTCGAGATTGACCCCGAACCGTCGCCAATAGCCCACTGTGCAGCTCTAGTGCGACGCTATTTAACCAAACTCAGTTAATTAACCAACCATAAATTTTCGCGCATGTCCAAACAGTGGAAGGTAGCGTTTTGGGTGCTATAGACACACTCTTTTATTATTATAGATTTTGTTAAATGAAAAATGTAAAATTATGACATAACAATGTTTTGTTTCAATGAATTTTTAAAACGTCATAACATTACTGAGTAATGGGAAAAGGATATAACTATTAGACACCCAATCAAAACTACGAAACTCACTTAACACATCAAAACAATAACAATAACAATCACAAAGTGAGACTAATTGTTTGGAGAGAGCGTCGCAACCGAAACGACACTTCCAGCGGAAATTTCCCGAGAAAAGTCCCTCTAAAAATCCAAAAAGGGAAGAAAAAAAAAGCACTTTCGAATATTACCCCACGCTAATTATTAATCGGGGCGCAATATGGCGGCCTCAACTTTCCCCAGAAGAAAGAAAAAGGGACGTAGATTATCTTCAGCGGGCGGGAAGATAATTGTGAGATGCTAATTACCTTTTAAAAATTTATCTCCACCTTCCCATCCATTAGGGACGGATTTCTTAAATAAGCTCTTAAAATCGCGCTCTCAAAGTTTTGTCCTTTTCGATTTCAAAGAGCCGGCATTAATCATATTCCTTGAAATTCATTTGTTCTAATACGCACTTCGCTTGTGACTCGCTAATGCAGGGATTTTCAATGGCGGGTTTTGAATTTGTATTTGCTTAAGCTCGCGTCTTGATGAGGTGAGTTTTGGAATGAAGACTGTCGTCTGCTTTTGTTCGAGGACTTGCGTGTTGTTTATTAAAGGGGGGAATTGAGGTTATGTATGAAATTTTGGGTCGGGAATGGAGATGAATTATTAATGGGGGTTTCGGATTGTTTGTTTGTGAATTTTTAGTAATGGCGGGATGTTTGGTTTTGATGAGTTTTATTAAGAAACTTGATTTCGAAGATTCTAGATTTTTTGAAGGTTGAGTAAATAATATCGAATTTAGAGTGGAACGAAGTTTTTGAATTTTTAAACGTGAAAATACTTCATTTTAAATTCTTTATTTTATAATATTGTTCTTCATTTTTAGTTTCTTCTTAAGAAACATTGGGATTCGTCTTAATCATGATTTGCAATAGTTCTGTTAAAACTAAAATACAAATTTTGTTTAGGATGGCAGTTTTTATTTCATTCTCAAGGGCTGAAAACTAGATCAGAATAAATTTAGCCTTTTCTATTTATCAAAAGCTATGGAATCATACTTTTTTTTTTAAATTATATATAAGACAAGACAATACGAGTATCAGAAGTATTTTAGTATTCATTTTAAATTATGCGTTAACAAAAGGAATCAATGTGTTAATAAACCTTTAAATAGTGTTTTCACAAAATACGATGTTTTCATACTAATGAATCATTTCGTCATATTCTACTGAATATTTTGCTTTAAATTTTTTTATACATATTAACAATAACTTTTACAGTAATAAACTTACAGTATTAAAAATATTTTAATTGCATAAAAAAATTTCTTAAACATGAAAATTTTGAAATTTTTTATGAAAGACATTTAAAACTGCGTATACAAGAAATTATTAAAAATTTTACAAATACATATGTAAAAGAACGTAAAAAAAAGGTTTAAATATTAACCAACTATTTTATATCAGTCAATAAGCACATTCTGAGAAAAAAAAGTACATTAAAAAACCCTTTATAACATAGGATTCAAATGAGCCTTTCGATTCCTCATCATAAGTCACATAAATAACCAAATATCTGAACCAAAACAAAAAAATCTAATCCGACGATAAATTGACAGATTCTTTCAATTTTAACTATGAACGCGTTTTTTGGTGGATCTCTTCTACGCAATTGCTTACCACGCATACTTCCTTTATTGAAGCAAACGGCAGACATATTTACGCATAAGCAGACAAGATATCTCAAGGAATCACGAACTTCGATTCCCAGATGTATTCCAGTGCCACTATTCGTTACCAACCTGTCACTTAATGCATTATCGATGATGATTGGATCGTGCTACGTCGACGCCATCAAGAATCCTTCCTTTTATTCCGATCGTTTGCTGCGTGTCCCTCGAAGTGAAATGAAGACGAAATAAAAGGCGGTTCTCGTTTCAGACAAAGTCTTCGTATGCTGCAGACGGGGGGAACTAATTTAAATTTAAGAGGCGCATTTGCCTTTGGGAATTCATGCAAGGAGATTGGAAGATTATGTATGTCTTTTGCAGTCAGAATTTTGCTGAATGCAGTGCGAATAAGAGGATAAAAGGGGAAATTTGAGTGTTTAATTTCAGAGGTAGTAGTGGTATTTCCATATTTTAAGTCCAATATGTGATGTATCATATTATAGTTAAAATACTTTCTCGCATTGTATTGTAACATAATTGTTTCAATTCAAAATTGCATATATCGGAACAGTCTTTAACCGTTAACAAATCTATTCTCTTTGAATACTTTTTATTGTATTTTGTTCCTTGATGGAATGTTTTTAAGTAGCTTTCTTCAAATCTACATATTAGAATTTAAATATAAGAATATTTAAGTTTTCGTTGTTAACTTGCAGAATTATTACATACTAGTCATTATGCTCAGTTAAACAAAAACAAAAAAAAAATATTCGTTAAAAATACTTTACTCCTACATATTATTTATGTAGTAAATATCTTTTCTACGCTCTTTAGACGTAACAAATCGTAAGACATGGGATATTAAAAGAAAGATAATTTCATAGACCAGTGACGAAGCGTACTTATCAAATAAATAACAAATTTTTTTAATGCGTTTAAAATAATTCATTTTAATAGTATGGATTACATAAATTTTTTTTATTTCGATGTAGTATATTTATTGATATTAATAAATCGAAGTTTAAAGAGTTTTTAGAGAATGATTAACTCCTTTTTGGTTAGTGTCGCACGTCATAAGTCTACATTGTTAAAATAGGTACTTAAGAATAAGTTAAATGTAGGCCTATTTTTATTCCATTCGATCTTTACCATAGCTCCAAAATACACAAGTTTAATTTTTGAAAAAGACAAGTAGTCAAAAATGAGTAAAATGAACAAAAAAGAATAGTTGCTTGCCTATATAGGCTGCCTTCATAAATCACTTTCTATAAATTTCAACAATTACAACCAAGGCTTACTGGGAATCGAACCCAATCCGTCTTACCTGTTGTTGTCCGCACCAAATTCCAGGGCTTTATCTGTTGTACTACCAGAGCGATTTGAAGAAGTTATGAGCAGAAGTAATGTCAAAAAGGCGTGGCAAAAGAATGGGAAGTAAGATAATTGAGTCGTAATTACTCGGTTTCCATTTAAGCAATCGGCATCAAATAATGGGGGAAACCATCTTCTGAAAAACTATTTTAAGTATTAATATTAAACCATACTGCTCATTTTTGCGAAAGTACGATTACTTAAATTTGAGTACGTCATCGCTCATTTACGATTCAATTGTGTTAAAAGAAAAACAAGTAGTCCATGTACTCATTTTTAAGCATTTTTTTTTCAGTGCAGCATTGTCTGGCCTGTATGGACTCCAGCGGTGTCAGACAATGGATAAGATAGAACAGGCGGATAATTAGACAGATAGACCCACGGATCAGACAATTAGAATTTTGAATAGTAAAAACAAAAAAATGCTATTTTTTCCTGAAAATATGTAACAATAAATTAAAAAATAACGAAAACAAAGAGACTAAATTGAAAATAAATTAATTACTTTTTTAAATATTAACTTAATTGGAATATTTTTATTAAACAAATTGTTTACCAATTTGAGGGAAACGTATTTTTGCTATGAACTCGACTAATCGGATATCACAAAAGAAACTTGTCTGAATTACCACATTTGTTTAAAATATTGGACAGTTAAAAAATACAATGTACTGAATCCCTTAAAATATAATTTTCTTATAGAATAATTAGTCCATGTGTGAAGAAAAAGATTAAAAATACTCATAAAGCAATAAAATAAGAAAGATTAAATTTTGCTATTCAACGAAAACCAAAAAACAAAAAAAAGGCACATCTTATGATGAAAATATGTAATCTAAGTTTCAGGCCTAATTTTTGTTAAAGTATAGTACTTATGTGCATTCGGAAAAAACAAATCAATTTTATTTATTTATTTTAATAATGCATACATTTGTCACTGCAAATAAAAAAAACTTATAATATTCATATATCATGACTTAAATATTTTTTAAAACTAGTCGAAAGATATTAAAATGCTAGTAAATACATATTTACATTTGTCACTGGATTTATCCGTGACATATTCACATTCACATCCCACTCACTTTGACGCAAACCTAATGCTTAATGATTAGTCTAAGTAAAAGAGCAAAAAGAACAGAATTTTTTCTACTCTGTTTGGTTTGTTCATAAATAAAAATTGAGAGGAAGCACTCAGAAAAGGATTTTATGATGAAGTTTCACATATTAATTTTTGATAAAACTCCGAATTATTTGACAAGAAGTCATTATATGCTAACGTGATGGAAAAAATATTATTTTCTTCCTGTTATTGATAGAACTTTGTAGTAACTATTATAAATGAAAAACTTTCGAAGTGTTTTTGATATATTAGAACGGGTTTTGTTTGTATAAGAAGTTTATTGATATTGATACACCTCTATTTATGTAGTAGAAATTTGCCAAAAGTGATAAGTTGCATTATCTCGTTTCGGAAATATGTAAACTATTCAAATGTTTTATGGCAGCCTTAAGGAGCTTACTTTTATAAATTCTGAAGATATGTTACATTTTTACAATGTTGAAATATTCTATTGTTACAGTATTGTATTATTAAATATAGGTTTTATTAAGAAGTCAACAGGGTAAGCGAGTTGAGGGGTTGGTTGTTCGAATTTTCATGTTGACAGACATCTTCCCCTTGCCTTGAAGGTCAAGTGTGAAACATTTCGTAAAATTCGGATTCTAACTGTAGATTTGTATAAAAATAAGCATACATACACTCATCTTTATATATATATATAGACGAAATTTTTCTTTAGAGTTAGTTCGTATCTAAAATGTATAAATGCCATCATTGGTTATTGGGTGACTGGTTATAGTAATTTCGCATTATATCCACACATTTGCAATGGTTCTAGATCAACTTACCCAGAAAAGATCCAAAAGTACTTTTTATTGATTTTGAACAAGATCTCCTCCCTCTTAAAACGAGAATCTAACCCCCAACCCCCAATAATAAGCTCCGTTAAAACTTCCTTAAAGGTCACCTTCATTGGTTATACTATCGCCCTTTTAACACTTCATTATACAAGGTCGGAAAGTATTTAATTTAGATTTTCACATTACATTTCTTAAATTTGTCTATGCAAATATAAAAAAAATGTAAAGTAAAAATGTCTCCAATATAAACCCAGAAATATTTTCTTCCAAATGCGAAACAAATCCATCAACCTTCATCAGCGAACAAAATCCCCCACTTCATGCTAAAACAAATCCGAAATTTAAAATTCCGCATTATTAGACACGCATTAAAGAATGCGGGAAGAACTTAATAATTACAGCGAAGAGGGGGGGATTTACAGTATGAATAATACATTTTACGACGAACACCCACATTTTGTTGAGCAAATCATCTCCACGCTAATGTCGGGAAGAAGATGCTGGTTCCCATGGCAACTCCATCATTACGCGAAATAGAAAGCAGTTATCGGAGCCACAAGCACAAAGACTCCATGGGACTATAGGGGCGATTATATTTTAAAGGGGGAAGGGGGACTTAACTGGGGAATTGTCGATCACGACTGCTGTGCGCTTTTGGGAATGTGAGTGACGAGTTTAAAAGGTCCGTAACTGGATCCACGGCCAGTGGGTGCTTGGAACATGGTTACACTTGGAAGCGAGACGGTCTTTTAACGTCGCAGTTTCTGGTGGTTAATGTCGTTTGATTGGGGGGGGGGGGGGGGGGAGAATTGTCCAAGAGTTTGTGGTTGAAGAGTGAATTGGTGAATGTTTTGGTCTCCAAGGACAATGCAGAATCGGGTTTTGGAAGTGGGTATTTTTGGCGTTATCGGCTGTCTGTGTGAGAAGTTTGGGGCGGTAGTTTGACAGAAATTGTTCTTGACAACCTCGGATGATATTGAAATGGATTCCTAGGGGGGATACCTTGAGTCGTGTGAATCGCATGTGATGTTATTAAGGGAGCTTTTGGGTGGGGAAAGTGCTGTCAGTGGATGGTCTTAAATACTCGTATGACAAAAGATTGAGGCAGGTATCTTCAAATATCATAATATGGTTAAAATCTCTATAAGGATTGAAAATACAAACCAGGCCCATTTTTTTCTGTTTGGAGTTATAGATATTTATGAATACAGCTTAATGAGCTTTATCGCAATAAAAACAGCCTTCGTGGCTTTCTTAACGGCTTATTATATATGTGTGTGTTACTTTACCGTTGGGCTTCCGTTGGCTGTTGGGAATAAGAGGATTTTACTTGTTTGAAGTAACATTGTGTTAATATTAGTTAATATATCTTAATATATATAATTAAATTAAAATAGTTGTTATAATTTTTTTATTATTTCTTTATATTTTTAACAATTTCTTAACGTTTCTAATTCCTCCAAAATTCTTATTTGTTAAATAACGTTACAGATTTTTTTTTGTTTTATAATGCCCTGTAATAATTAAATTTATTTATCTATTTAATTTAAAATGCGATTCAAGCTAAAAATAAATGTTTCACTAATTTATATTAAAAAAAAGTTATTTATTAGTTTTCTGGGCAAATATACTCAAAAACATATCGGTAATTACATCAAAATAATTATATTAAATTTGTTATACCTAGTTACATATTTAAAATGTTATAGAAAATTAAATATCATGTTAATTACATCACATTAAACCTTTCTCGTTAATTTATATAACATAATTATACAATTTTTCTAATATTTATACACGGGTAAATGCGATAGAAAGTTTAAAATTAAATACAATAAAATGTTTTAACATAACAGTATTTAAAATACAAAAAAAAATTAAGTTTTACCCTTTAGAGCTGATAAATAAAACTGTTAATACATTTAAAAAATACAACACGTTACTGTATAAATACAAGCAAAATAATATATTTGGGAAAACTAAAATTTTTACATCTTTAATGATTTCATTAAAAATTTATTTGTAAGCAGATTTTATTTGAGAAGTATTTCAATGCCTATTATTTACTATTTTTTTAGATACGAGTGTCATCTTAATAAATAAAAAAAAACATTTTTAAATAAAATTTAACAGTTTGTGCATTTTTTATATTTCAGTTGAGGTGCGGGAAAAAAAAATAGAACGTTCCAATATAACCACGGCATAAGATATTTCGTAACACTTAATTTTAATTTAGATCGCTTTCTCAGCTACATAATCTTTATGAAACAGGGTATTTTGTTGACTGGGGTTATTTTCGTCTTTATGTGTTTATTTATTGACGCCTACACGGAGTTTGCTCTATTGATCTTCCTATTTGTCTCCATAAAAGTTTTTCAGTTGCTATTCATTTTTTATATTTATACAAGATGAAAAGAATAGGTTCTTATATTTTTTTTTATCCTCTAAAGAAATTTATTGACCGAGCGTTATCGAGGTCCCGGTTTTAACTCGACCTTCCAGCATTTCGTCTGTTTATGTGTACACTTGTTTGTTACGCATTTACGACCAACTGCGTTATTTTTTTCAAATTTGGCATGAATGATGTTTGAAGACATTAAAGTCGGCGTATATGTTTTTTAACTGACTTCAGCGCCAATGAATACCGCCAAACGCGCCAATGAATACCGCCAAACACGCCAATGAATACCGCCAAACGCGCCAAAGAGACAGATATTCGTTTAATTTTTGTTGTTGTTTGTATAGGGAATGTTTCATTTAAAAACCTTTTATAAAAAATATTTGGTTATCTGGCATTTAACTACTTGGAATTATCAATTAACCGGACCATTCTTAAAAAATATTGTTCTTTTTCGTAAATACTTTTTTGTCGGATAGAAAAAAATCTAATAAGAAAAAAATCAATTATCCGGAAATATCGATTAAACGGACTATGTTTTAGCATGTACTCCGATTTAAAACATTTTTCATTATTGGAAAGGGATTGTTTAACTATTATATAGTTTCGTTTACCTGGTATTCATTTAACCGGACAAACAAATTTCCAGACGAAATGCTGAAAGGTCCCGTTAAAATACGGATCTCACTAACGCTGGGTCAATTATACCAACCATAAATGATAGTAAAGACACGTTGCCATGCCATTTTTAAAAAAGTTATTTCAGTCATTTGCCAACTATTCGTATCTTACCGAAATCACACAAAATCAGTTTTTCTTTTGTAGACTCGAGGTGGCCTGGTCGGTAGAGCATCGATTCCAAAATCATAGTTTTTCTTTTCAAACACCAGAAGACATGTTCAACTCGGCTTATAACGGCACGCAAGAGCTTTATATCTCTCTCTCCTTCCGTCAGTTGGTTTAATCTCTGCATTGGAAAAAGAAAAGCGCTCGTAATGAGAAGGTTGCGAATTCGATTCTCGTCGATATTTATTATTTTTTTAAACTATTCAGTTTCCAACAGAATTATGGTTTGAAATAATTTAATTAGTTTTATAGTATGTTTTAGATAAGTTTATAAAATAGCGATTAATACACATAAAATAATAATTAATGCTAGTGAAAAATACTTCAATGTTTTGTGGATGCATCGAAACTAAACATTAAATTTACATGCATGCGACTGCAATTAAAGTGTTTATTATTTGAATAATTTTAGGTATTTTAATAATTAAAATTTTATATTGTATAACAGCGAATATCTTATTTATTTATTAGATAAACAATTGACACGGATCATCAACTCTACACTTTAAAAACAAATTAATTTAGTTGTTTATAGCTGTCCAAACGACATAACATAACATAAAATACAATACAAAAAATTAATTACAATGCTTTTATCAGCTATTGAAGGAGAAACTGGAAAAGGGATTCACTGACAATAATCCCTTTCCAAGATAAACAACATTTTCACTGACAACAATCTTAATTAAAAGGGACGCTTTCTGTTGAGCATCCACAATATGTCGCCAAAGGAAAAAAAATGGTTTAAAACTTTTTATTATTCATCGATCGTGAGCGTGATTAGCATGAAGTGGTAGGTTAACAAAATTGGCGCGTTTTCGCACATTTGGCATTTAGGTTCGCTTAATGAATCGAACCATTATAAGTGAAACGTATATCTTTTACTACTTTATATCTGCCTAAATAAATAAATCAGAGCTAAACAATTCTGAAGGAAGACACATGAGTCCTTAAAGCTTTCATCTACATCAAAATTACTTTAAAAAAATGTTAGGTAACCCTTTCTTTCACTAGCCCCCCTTCAATTTTCAAGGAATAACGGAATCACCAATTTCCAGACATGACAAAATTTCAGTTAAAATAAAGACTATACAGAAATGTCAACTCATAATGTCACCACCACCTGTGCGCAGTCACCAGGTAACGGTAAAATAGACAGCTGGATCCCCCTATTCGTTGCCTACTCTGATAAACAATATTCAATGATTCTTCCTCAATAAATGATATAGTATTTCTTCTTTCGATTTTCCAAACTTTTCAAATCTGTCTGCTTTGTACGGATATCTCCAATACTTTTCTTTATTGTAAGTTTCGAATCACGCTGTCGTAGAATTTATACAACTGTCATGCATAACAAAAGAATGTGTGGGACTGTAAGGGATGAAGGTTTATGTCATCAACAAGATAAGTTCGTTATGTAAATGTGCCTTTAAAGTTGGAAGCATGGGTTGTGGAGAAAAAAATCCAGCATTTGTAACAAAACGTTATGTTACAAAAATGCATAGTTTAAAAAAAATAGTATAAAATAAATATTAAAATTTGTTATAATCTATCGATATCTTTGCGCACAGATGTGTTAAGAGAATTGTTTGTGAGTTTGAAGTTAAGAGAGCTGATTTGAATCATCAAGTTGTAAATTATATACAAACGTACTGTGGTTGATGAAAAGCAATTATTTGTGTTGTTAGAAATCCCGAATGATTAACTCTCAGAAAAAATACTCTCATTTCTGAGGATTCTGCGATCGTCGAGTCTACTTTCGTCAAATTAAACAATCGTTTCGTCACTGAATCACGTGACTTTTGACGAAACAAGAACCCCGTAAGTAATTTACTCTGATGCCTTTTCAGGGGCATCAGCTCATGTTTGGTTCGTATACTTATGTAGTCACAATTCAATAGAGCCTTTTTGGATGCGTGGATGGAGCGTTGGACTATGAACCGATATTCGAATAGGGCTTTCTAAATTTATTAGAAATTGTCCTCAAGTTTGACGAAATAAATTTCACAACAAAACCGACAACATGAATTTCATCCGTTTGACAAAATATTTAATCGGATCATATAGCAGACGCACTGTTAAGTATAGGTATTCAAAAATAAGTAAAGTGTACTCAGTATTGAATGCATTCGATGCTTATCATGGCACCGAATACATAAGTTTCAATTTTGAAAAAGACATATACTTAAAAATGAGTGCAATGGGTAAAAATGAATAATAGAGCAGCCTACATAGGCTGACTTCATAAATCACTTTCAATAAATATCGACAATTACAACGAAGACTTACCGGGAATGGAAACCACATCTGCCTTATCTTTTAAGCTACCAGGGTCATGTGAATAAGTTATAAACAGAAGTAATGTTAAAAAGGTGTTCTAAAAGAATGGGAAGTAAGATAATTAAATAGTAATATCTCAGTCTCCATTTAAGCAATCGACATCAAATAATGTGAAAAACCGTCTTCTGGACAACTATTTTAAGTGTGTCAGGTCGCTTTGTTAAGATGACTTGAACAGAAGCTGATATTAGCAAAATTTAACCCCACTGCTCATTTTTCCGAAAGTACGATTACTTAAATTTGAGTACGTCATCGCTCATTTACGATGCAATTGTATTCAAACAAAAGCGAGTACGTTCATGTTTTAATTTTTTAGCACTTTTTTTTTACAGTGCGTCTGTTTCGTCAAAAATACACTAGTTTCGTTAAATATCAGCATGCAAAAACCGCAAACACAAAAGAAAGATAAACAAGCTGTTCCGCTTAAATCCATAGGCCAATTCCGTGTACCATACTTCCTTCTGACCGTGCTCCGTCATAGATACACCTAATTTGTGTTCTTTATGCGAGTTCTTCGAAATGTGAATAGTAAACTTATTATTCATATAAATTTTTTTAAATATATAAATGTTTGATCATATTAACTATTCATTGGACGTAATCTTTCTAATTAAAATTTTCCGACTGTTCCATATATACATTTCGAAATTTAGATTCTTGGAAATTCGATATTTCTATAATTTGCATTCGTAATGTAGATTTAAAAGAGAGCACGCAAGCTTACCATTACTAAAAGCAATGATTGTTCATATTATTGTAATGGTTATAATTAAAAGTAGTTTTTTTTGTAAGAATTTCTGTATAATAAATTAATTCCAGTATTGAATTATTTTCAGAATATTTAAATTAATAACGTTAATGATATATTCAGAATATTATCAAGACGGTTTTTGGTCAATCATAGCTTAGTGTAGTGCGGTATATCGATTTTTATTTTTCAAAATATTGAGAATAAAGACTATTTTGGTTTCTTTTCGTTTTAAATTATTTATTCCTATTTTAAAAAATACTAAATTTTATTTAGGGGTCGGTCGTCCACAAATGGGGAGAGGGGGCATTTTGTGACAAAGCGTGTGGGGGGGGGGGGAGAATTACAAAAAGTTTGACATCACAATCATCGCTTAACAGTCATTGCAATTCAACAGAAACAACAAACAAACATATTTTTTAAAAAGTAAACCTTTTAGATTCCGATTTGAATCGATATAATTGCAGTTGTAAAATAAAATTTCAAATTCCATCTATAACTTAGTACTTTGTTTCTGAACTGCCAGTATGTGTATACATAATTTATTAAGCGCTAGATTGATATTGTTGGTAGAAGACAGTGGCGTAGCAATTAAAAAATTATGCGGGAGGTCAACTAGTACCATTTCCAGAATATTTACCAATATAAAAAATAAACACTAATTAGCAGTTATTCTAACTATATAAGGCGTATTGACTAAATAACTGTTCAAGGATAGAACATAAACATCTTTAATCACATATGCTTAACATACAATAATCTCGGGGAGGAACGAAACCTTACATACGCATCACCGTAAGAGGCAGTTACATGACTGAAACTTTCCTGCGCAGCGGGAAAGACATAAATATGTAGAGGGCGTTACAATCGTAATAACGGGAACAATATATAGACACGTAACGGGAACATGAAAATATATACAGGTGACGGGGACATGATAATAGGACAAACATATAAGATAATTACATAAATGAATAACGCTGGTTACATCCTCCCCCTCTGGCTCCGACGTAGTCCCGACGAGGGGCCAGCACCAGTTCTTTTGGGTAAGTTTGGTGGCCGTCCTCGCTTTCGAAACGGATTGCAAGGACGTTCGATGGGGTCCTGGGTGTAGGCCTTCAGGGCAGAAGTGTGGTACACGCCCAGGGACACTTGGGGATTGTCCAGGCTGGCAATTTCGAATGTGGATGGTGATCTTTGTGTACGGATGACATAGGGTCCATCTCGTCTTGGCATAAACCTTTTGGATTGTCCAGTGGCAGCTTTGCTGACGGGATGCAGGGTCATATACACTTTATCACCTGGAACGTATTGAGGAGTAGCACAGGGCGACTCACATCCTTCGATTATTTTCTTTTGCAAGAGGTCATCCAGTTCTTTCTTCAATATTTCCTTCTTCGCAGGAGAAACTCTGTATGGTGGATAAGCGACTGGAGCATGCGTTCCCGTATTAATGCGATGCTCTATGAAGGGAGTGCTCTCTCCCCCTGGTTTGAAGCTTTCCTCGAAATCCTGAAGCAAATTATTGACCTGGAGCCTTTGCTCGATGTTCAAGCACTCGCCTTCTTCTTCACGGAGATTACAGCTGTTGATGGGAAGAGTTTCGACAGGTTGCTGAGACGTCAATGTGATGTCATTCCCAAAATAAACCTTTCGGCGAGGGTTGTCACAAAAGTTCCACCTTTTGTTTCTTATGTCGAGAACAATTTCCGACTTTTCTAGGAAGTCTGTTCCTAAGAGAGTTCGATTTCCTTTTGCATTTGGAAGGGCAAGGAGATCCAGAATGATTGTTTTGTTTTCAATCTCAATGGACACCGTGGCTGTGCAAGCCTCTTCAGTAGTTTGGTAACCGTTTGCCAAGGTCATGGTTACTGAAGTCTCCTGGAACTCCACTCCTTTTCTCTTCAGCAGGTTGTAGAGGATCTCACCAGCGACTGATCTGCTGGCACCTGTGTCTGCACAAACTCTGGCTCGTACACCGGATATGCACACATCAATCAGTGCAATAGGGGACATCTTGGAATGGAAAAGTGTACATGGTAAGTGAATTTGCAGGGAAATTCTCATTTCTCGCCGTTGGAGAGCATGTCGGACACTTTGCCTTTATGAAACCAGGTCTGGAACATCCATAGCAGTATATGGCAGGCTTGTTCTCTGGATTAGGATTTCTTTCATTTTGCCTTGGCTTTGGATTCTGCGCCACTTTTCTGAAGTTTCCAGTATTAAATCTTGGACTGGACCACTTCTTGGTATTCGACGTAGAGTCATTTCTGTTGTTTGGACGAACCGTCTCGTAGTCATCTAGCTTTTGTACTAGATCTGTAGTCGTCTTTATTTGTGTCCAGTCATCGATGAAGTGCTCTTTGACTTCTTGTGGAACACGGCGTTTAATCTGGTCTGTAACCATCAGATCAGACAATTCTTCAAAAGTTGTTATCTCGAGACCTGTAATCCAACCTTGAAAGTAATTCCTAAGTTCGTAGGCGAAATCTGTCCAAGTGCCTTCTTGACATTTCGAATGTTTTGTGAACAATTGACGGAATTTTTCTGGAGTGAGTTTATAGCGCTTTAGAAGCAGCTGTTTCACTTTTTCATAATCTTGAGCAACTTCTTTGACTTCTCTTGCAATGATCTGAGCAATATCATATGACAGCAGACCAATCAGATGAGAGGCCCAGAAAGTCCTTGGAATCTCAGCTCTGTGAGCTTGTCGCTCGAAGAGAACGAGGTATAAGCTGATGTCATTCGTCACTGGATCGAATCTCTGGATCAGCGTCTGCAAGTCCAATCTTGGTTTGGCTGCTTGAAAACCATCGTTCTGGGTAAGAGGAACTTGGGATCGTGTTGCCTCATCCTGGAGTTTCAGCTTCTGAAGTTGGAATTCGTAATCGTCTTTTCTTTTCCGCTCTTCGTACTCCAGTTCCAATCTTCTTTTTCTTTCTTCAGCTTCAAAGTCTTCTTTCCTTTTCTTATCTTCAAGTTCTTCCTTCCTTTTCTTATCTTCAAGGTCTTCCTTCCTTTTCTTATCTTCAAGGTCTTCCTTCCTTTTCTTATCTTCAATTTCAAGGTCTTCCTTCCTTTTCTTATCTTCAATTTCAAGGTCTTCCTCTTTTATTCTTTCAGCGATTATCTCTTCAAACCTTGCTTGGACAAACTCTAAATCGTCCTTATATGCTTCACTCTCTTGAATTCTCGTCTTCAGTTGAATAACTTTGAGATTATCAATACCATCCAAGTCCAGGTCAATTGCCAGCCGGACCAGGTCAATCTTCTTTCCCCGTGCGAGAAAAGCCATCGTGGGATTTCAGTCTAGTTCTTTGTGAGTTCAGAATATGGCAGTAGATAACAGGCACACAAAATAATTACCTCAAAGTCCTAGAGCTATTTCACAGTTCAATGCACTTAAACTCACTACAATTACCCTACCATGAAATATAAGTACTCAAATCGTCTATAATTATTTTTCAGAAAACCAATTAATATCAGTTAAAATAATATTAAATCATTTAAACTATTATAAATTTATTGTAAACCATTATAAAATCATTCCAACTATTCATTTATTCAAGCAAATAACACTATGCAGTATTAAATCTTTTCAAGTGTAGATGACACTGTATAACACCCGATCTCTAGTTAAAATGCACTATTTCTATGGTACCATTTCAATATTAGATTACCAGAATACCAAAATATATTTTAACATGATTGAACAAATTTATAAGAAGAATCACTTTTGTTTAAATTATTTAGAAATCTATGAAGTACTTAAATATAAAATCAAAACAATAGCATTAACAATTTCCATTTAATGAGGAATCAATTCAAGTGTTCTTTCAAAATAAATTTTAAAAACAACATTAAATAACTAATAATTAGTTAATGCCACTAATTAAATTAAATAAGCACTATCACAAATAAAACTTCCTGCCAATAAAATATCTACTATTCTAAATCACACTCAAGAACACAAATTTTCTTATTTTTGCATGTAAAACCACATTCTTTTATTTTTCCCGAAAAAGAACAAAATAAAATAGATAAAACCCACAATCAGAATTTTCAAGGCCAGCAATAATTTCAAATAAAAGAGAACAGAAATAAAACACTCTCAGTTACGTGGAGAGGAGGGGGGAAAAATTGCTTTTCTCCGAACGTACGAATTTGAATTCGCAATGCGAATACGATTGTCAGAATCAGTGTTTACAAAACCAAGGTGTGTTTTTTTAATTTCAAATTCAGTGAAAAACACAGCAAACCATTGCGGTTTAATTTTAAACGACTAGTTAAATTTAAATCATTAGAGATAACACTCCAAAAGAGACACAGCATACGTGTTATGCAAAATTGTCTCCTCACAGTAAACAGGATGTATACTGAAAAACGAAACTTTGCGTTTCGAAACTTTAACCTAGCCTACAAATTAAAAAACTTGTAACACTGAAAAGAAAACAAAATAACACTTATCTTAAACATCCGATGACATTCCTTCTTGCCTGAAGAACACAATATCCTTCGTTCTTGCAACGAACTTTAATATGGCGGCTCTAGCCATTTTCATCAATCGGAACGAAGAATCTAAAAAGCGAGCCATGCAATTGCTGTTCCTACGGTGTTGCCCCACGTTGGGCGCCATTTATAAGGCGTATTGACTAAATAACTGTTCAAGGATAGAACGTAAACATCTTTAATCACATATGCCTAACATACAATAATCTCGGGGAGGAACGAAACCTTACATACGCATCACCGTAAGAGGCAGTTACATGACTGAAGCTTTCCCGTGCAGCGGGAAAGACATAAATATGTAGAGGGCGTTACAATCGTAATAACGGGAACAATATATAGACACGTAACGGGAACATGAAAATATATACAGGTGACGGGGACATGATAATAGGACAAACATATAAGATAATTACATAAATGAATAACGCTGGTTACAACTAGTAATTAATATTTAGAAGTTACTCAAATTAGAACTTAGTTGTCAATTAGTAATTGTTAATTATTAATAATTTGTTAATCACTGAGGAAATTGCATAAATTTATTAAGATTTTAACCATTTTCGGTAGAAAAGTTTGACTGTGGATGGGGACTTGAGCCCTCCCCCCCCCCCCCCCCCTCTCCTACGCCTATGGTAAGAGAACGTAACACGTGACAGAGGGGAGGGGGATTTGGTGAATTGTGACAGTTTGTGACATACGGGGGCGGAAGGGAGTCTCAAAAATACGGGGATAATGTGTAATATCATTTATGGATGGGCCCTCATTTAAAATAAACCTTTTGATATTCGGAAACGCATTCAATACTTGAACGTATTTTATTTGTTAGAAGGGACGTAGAAAGCTACAAAATTACATATTTTCATAAAAACAAAATATAAGCCAAAACTAGAATAATTTGTTATTCACAAAAAAAATCAGTTAATACAAATGAAAAAAAAAGTTTTTTATAAATATTTTATTAAAAATGCATACAGTCCTGCCTTTATACCAATGTAAAACATTGTACTAGTTAAAGCGCATGAACCAGAAAAAAGAAAAATACTACCTCTCCCATACCATTTCTCCCGATTAAATGTTCTCAACTGTACGGATATTAAATGTTAGACAGAACCCAGTTTTGTGATCTACAGCCCTCTTTGTGAACGTTACGAGCCCCCGAGAACAATAATTTTGTCTGGGCTCTTTGCCTTCATATCGCATTTTCAATAGAAGATGAGACTCCAAGAGATTTATTATCTAAATATTTTTGTATTTACTTCGTTTTCAATAGGGGTAATTTGTTATCTTTCCTACCAAAAACATTATTAACCGAGTTTCTGCGAAGCATGTAACAAGGGACTCTGAAAGTAGCAAAACGAATCGGAAAAAATGGGGTTGTCATATTAAAGTTGTACAAAGTTATGGTTGCAAACGCTAAAAAAAAGTTACAGGGTAGCTCCTAAAGTGTTTATAGAGCAAACAAGCAAAGTGAAATATTGCGCATGCTACTTATATAAGGTATCACCATTTGTTTAGTTTTTGGGGGTGGAGAGGTAACTATCCCTCCATCAGTTTAATGTATTTTGGGATCCTCGAAAGGTTGATTGTCGTTCCAGTGTGCTATTTATAGATATAAATACTTTGACGTTTGGTTTTGAATGGCTTCGGAAGCTGTAAAATGTCTTCGTTGCTTTTTTGCTAGTATATTTTTAGCATGGAATTGTAGTGAACAATTTTAACAAGTAGTACAAGAAAATAAAATAAAATAATTTTTCGTTAGATATTGTAATTTTATGTAATGCTGAAGTTTATTTGGAATTTCCTAACAATTTAGAGGTTATGTTCAAGTCATATTAACAAAGCGATCTGACACACTTAAAATATTTGTTCAGAAGATGGTTTTCCACATTATTTTATATCGATTGCTTAAATGGAAGCTGAGTTATTACAATTCAATTATCTTACTTCCCATTCTTTTGGCACACCTCTCTAACATGTCTTCTGTTTATAACTTCTTCGCGTCGCTCTGGTGCTACAACGGATAATTCACTGGATTTCGATGCCTGAGGATATAGGTTCGATTCCCGGTAAATCTTGGTTGTAATTGTTGATATTTATTGAAAGTGATTTATGAAGGCCGTCTATGCTTCTAAGCAATTGCTCTTTTTATTTATTTTTACACATTTTTGAGTGCATGTCTTTTGTAAATATGAAACTTATGTATTCGGAGCTATAATAAGCATCGAATGTCATCAAAAATGAATACATTTTACTTATTTTTGAATAACTATTGTTTACAGTGCAGACACCATGTCTATGACTATGGTATTCAAAAGTTAAAGAAGTGGCAATAGTCTGTGGTTGGTACCCTATATAAAAGAATTCTGAGATCATCGCTAAAGAGTTTTGCTGCCGTATGTCCATTTTGCATATGTTTTTCGTTTTGATATTTATTTTTATTAGTCATAAAAAATCTAGATTATCTAATTCCTCAACACACATATCAAGTATATAGGAAAACATATTTATATATGACAACAAAGGATCAGATTACAATAAACAATTTTGCACTTTTTCCTAAAATAATATAATTCAGTCTTAACTTCTTCAGTCTAACTCAGTCTTCTTATTTCCCATTCTTTTGGCAAACCTTTTTAACATGTCTTCTGTTTATAACTTATTCACGTCGCCTTGGAAGTTTAACGGATAAGGCTCTGGACTGCGGTGCCTGGGGAACTGGGTTCGATAACTGATAAATATTGGTTGTAATTGTCGATTTAGACATTAAACAAAGTAAAAGGGAGTTATGAAATCAGCCTATGTAGACTAGCATCTGCTCTTTTTTTATTCATTTTTACTCATTTTTGAGAAGAGGGGAATGATTTCTCGATATAAAGAAACAAGGCTGTTTCCGGCTTAAATATTAATATGCTAAATAAATATTGCACCATTTCTTTTATCTTGTTTAACGATTAAAAATATTCTCAAAATAGAAAAAAAAGCCACCAGAAGAGAAGAGAATTTTATATTTCTCCACATGACTTAAAATCATACTTAAAGACATTAAATTCTTGACTGAAAAATCTTTTATAGATATAAATGTTAATGGGTTTAAATTTATAAGCAGTTGCCCTGAGTAAATGTAGAAACTCGAATTAAATTTTTTTATTCTATTTCTCTAATTATCAGTCACAGCATAACGTTCATGATATTACCATTTCATTCTGTTTACTGTACATTCAAAAATTTATAAAAATTAACTCAACCGTATAGACATGGTTCCATGACACATTTTTTCAGGATATGGAATCAAGTATTAATCGCTTTCATGTCTGGAAATTAGAAGAAATAAAAATAATAAAAATATATATTTATTGATATAATAAGAAGATTATTCTACACTGTTAAAAATAGGTACTTAAAAACAAGTAAAATGTACTATTTTTCGATTACTTTCGATGCTTATCATATTTCCTAGTGCATAAGTTTTATTTTTGAAATAGACATGTACTAAAATATGAATAAAATGAATAAAAAGACCAGTAGATTGCCTTCATAGGCTTTATCAACAAATTTCAACAATTACAATCTACCGGAAATCGAACCCAATGTCTACCTATTGTCGTCCACACCGAGGTTCATTGCCTTATCTGTTGTAGCACCAGAGCGACGTGAAGAAGTTATAAATAGAAGTAATGTTAAAAAGGTGTGCCAAAAGAATGGGAATTAAGATAGTTGAGTCGTAGTAAACCAGTATCAATTTCAGCAATCGACATCAAATAACGTGGAAAACGTCCCTCTGAACCAATATTTTAAGTGTGCCAGGTCGCTTTCTTAAGAGGGTTTGAACAGAAGCTGAGATTGACAATATTAAACCCCATTGCTCATTTTTGCTAAAGTACGATTTCTTAAATTTGAGTTCGTCCCCGCTCATTTACGATACAATTGTACTCAAACAAAAACGAGTACGACCATGTATTCATTTTTAAGCACATTTTTTTTTACAGTGTACACATTTACAAATAGGCACATTTAGATAAGAACGTATTCTACGTCAAATATAAAATTATAACCAATAGTGGGGTGGCAGATGTAATATATTTAGCCTTACTTTAGAAATTTAGCTGAAATTGTTTTTTCATTCGAGATGGGTCAAGTGTAACCCAAATATGACATTTTTACTTGTTGTCAATTTTACATTTAATTTTTTTCAATGTACAGGGGGGCCTCTAAAGTTATACTAAATTAACAAAGTAACGCAATCTAGTAAATTGTTCAAGTTATTATTATATGCTTATAAGGTATCAAATTAAAGGTTTTTTGAAGCAGATAATGAATATATATATTAAAAATTCAGACATACTATTTACAAGGATATATTGCGTCAAAAGTTTTGGAGCTATCATGACATCAGCAATGGTTAAGTATTTCACAATTGATTCAGTATTATTGACCAAAATTGTTCAAGAATATGAGAAGTATTCAGGTATATCTGATAGAAACGATATATCAATGCACTACGAGAAAACTCTTTACTTTGATATGTTCAACTAAAAAATTGCCAATTTCAAGACCCTCTGTAAAATGTATAGGTTTGGTCTATTTGTTCTACAAGCTACTCAAAGTCATTATTGCATAAGTTTGTAACATTTAAGATATTAAATGTTACAAACTTATGCAATAATGACTTTGACACAATGTCCTACAATGCTTTGATTTGTTAGTTTAGTATAACTTTAGAGGCCGTACATTGACAAAATGAAATGTAAAATTGACAACAAGTAAAAATGTCATATTCGGGTTACACTTGACCCATATCGAATGAAAAAACAATTTCGGCTCAATTTATAAAGTACATTACAACTGCCACCCCACTACAACGTTATGCAGACTCATAGTCCAATTTAGATTTATTAACCACTTTATTGTTACCCAATTTATCATACTTTATGATAAATTGAGGTTTTTGGTTAAAAGGAGAAGGGTTGTCAGATATTCAATTTTTTTAAACGTATTTTCGTAGAATATTACTTTTTTCCAATTTCAAGACCCTCTCTAATATGAATAGATTTGGTCTATTTGTTCTACCCGCTACTCAAACTAGAGCCTATATTTAAATTGTCATTTTCTCACTAGAAATTTTTAGAAATTCGAGGGATTAAATAGGCGGTTTTGTTAATATTTTATATACAAATTAGCAGTAACTACACTTGTATACTAGAACTAAGTGTGATATACATATTAAACTCTGTTTATCATCACTCTGAGCCAATTGGATACACAACGATTGTCCAATTGTTTGTTAAAAAAATTATGATACGGTAGACTCTCGATAACTCGAATTTTTCGATATCTCTAAATAAATCGATTTCCCTGCACCTTCATTACTTATTTAATGTAATTTTATCTCGTTAATTCGAAGTTTTTCTTCCTTATTTTCGATAACTCGAAGTTTCCACACAACTCAAAATTTGGTTTTCCTCTCAAAACTACGGATTTTGAAGAAACTTTAATCCTTCTGACTTTTGCTTAGGCTTCCGTGTGGTGTTGATTTGTCGCTGCGAATAATGGCGACAAAACGAAAATGTAATACCTTCTCTATAGAAGATTTTGATGAGAGACCGCTCTCGGAAAAAGATAAAGAATACGAACCTCCTCCAAAGATAACCTTGAAAGAGGCTCTATCTTCCATAAAACCTATGCGTGTATTCATTGAATCGTGGCCGGAAATAAAAACAGCGGCATTTCAAGCAATCGTGCATTTGGAAAATATAATTGATTCCTAATAAAATAGAAATACTCACCAAAAAAAAATGGATAGATATTTTAAATAACGTAGGGTAAGGTAGGGTTGGGTTGTATTTATTTTTTAGCAAAACAGCTTTTTTTATAGGATTTTCGATAACTCGAATTTTCGATATATCGAATTTTTATACACTTCCCTTCGAGTTCGACATATCGAGAGTTGCCTGTATTAAATGTAATATTTTATAAAAAAAATGTTTGTGTATTCAAATAATTAGTCAATAGAATTTTGCCATGATTATTTCAATATAAAGTCTTTATAAATATACGGAAGATGGTGCCACTATCTATATAAATGATTGAATATCCCTCTATCATTATTAACATTCCACTATCCAGTTCTGAGTTATAACGTTCTAAGGAAAGTTTAATTTTGAATAATGTCTATTTTTAAACTACTTAAAGCACGTCAACCAACCGCCAAGGGGGCCAATAGAGACCTGTTATCAATTCGACTGTTATGTATTTTTTAATGTATTTTTCGCGGAAGAGTTTTGGTTCTAATTCAGATATTTGGAAAATTATGATTTTGTTAGATAGGGGCACTTGGGCACCTTTTGAAAAAATATCCGGTTATCCGGAATTTAACTATTCAGAATTTACAATTAACCGGACCGTTTAAAAAAAATATTGATCGATTTCGAAAATTCTTGTTTTGTTGGATAGAAAAAATTATCTTAGATAAAAAAAATGCAAAAAATTGTTGAACTGGCCTTTGTTTATCCGGAAATATAGATTAATTGGTCATTTTTTTAAACAGTTGCTCAGGTTTCATAATGTTTTCATTGTCGGATTAAGATTGTCCAACAATGAAATTTCACTCACCAGTCGTATATTAATCCGGATAATCTCAAAATGTGTATTCTGGGGCGAGGAAAAAGTTAACAACTTGTGAATATATTAATAGAAGGGGTGTGCGAGGGGTGTGCGTGTGGGATGGGGGGAGAGGGGGGGGGGGGGGGCTCCTGGTAAATTAAAAACTGCAAAGGGAAAAATAACATAATATTTAAAAAAATGACTTTAAGAATAGTGCGCTAAAAAGTAAAAAATAATTCTTCATTTTACGAACAAATTGAAAAGTTTAATTAATCTTAATTTTATAGTTATTTTAACTTTTTTAAGTTGATGCTAATTTACAAAAAACATACATAAATTTTGGCGCCGATTTCAAAACATTGTAATGAGTGTGAAATTAATATTAAATAATTCAATTTTTTCGTTAAATTAAGAATTATTTTTACCTTTTAAGCGCAATTTTTCTTTTTTATTTCTTTAAAAATATTTTTTTATCATTGAAGCTTTTAATTATTTCAAATAATTATAAGACATTAATTTATATTAATTGCTTTAACCTTTACTTTTCCTTAATTAAAAAAAAACACGCAATATCTGTTTAAATAAATGAGCGAAAAAAAACATAATAATTTACAACGCACTACGAAATTAAAACACTACAATTTAAAAGAAACATTATCTAGTTTAACACACTTTCAAATACAAAATAATGCTGTACAATATAATCTTCAAAATGTATTTGGGAGTATAAAAAAAACTATCTTGTATTTTCAACATACACATTTATACAACTTCATGTTTTTTTTGCGCTAAATGAAATATTTCTTAGGTATTTACTCTGGGGACATCTATACACCAAGAGATAACAAACGAAATGTCGTAAAGCAATCATGACAACGGCTAATTAAGGGAGTTATAATAAACGTCTGCATTTGTTTACTGTAAACAACTCCTTTAAATCATTTGGTGTAATTTGGAGTGCATACACTATCGCTTTTAATTACTCCGCAGTGGCACTATATCAAAATAATTTATTTCGCAGCTTGCATTATTAACTGTTTTTAATTAAAAAGATAACCAAATTACACTCGGTGGAGTTTGTGAGATATTACCAATTTCGAAATTTAATTGAATTCGGAGTTGTTCTATCTTCCTATAATAGTTTTCCACGTATGTTTTTATTCGATTTGGAATATCTATTAATGAGTTATATTTTTATTTTTCAATGGAACCTAAGCATGTTTTTGACGCTGCGGAGTGGAATGTTTTTTATCTGCTATTTTCCACCGTTATTTTAAATAAACGTTAAGTGTTTGCAAGTGTGTAATTATGAGAAATGGAAACTTTGTTTTTTTCGAAAAAGAAATATGAAAACAATGTTTGGAAGTGTTTTGAGTGGAGTAAATAGCTCATGATAATTTGAAACTATTGTATATTTGCATTGTAAAAAAAGCGCTTAAAAATGAGTATATGAACGTACTTGTTTTTTTTTAAATACAATTGCATCGTAAATGAGTGATGACGTATTAAAATTTAAGTAATCGGACTTTCACAAAATGAATATTATTATTTATTATTGCTAATATCAGTTTCTGTTTAAGCCATCTTAACAAAGCGACCTGATAAACTTAAAATAGGTGTTCAGAAGATGGTTTTCCATATTACTTGATGTCGATTGCTGAAATGGAATTGAGTTATTATAACTCAGTTACTTTACTTTCCATTCTTTTGGCAGAGCTTTTTAACTTCTTCAAGTTGACATGGTAGTTTAACGGATAAGGTTGTGGAGTGCGGTGCATGAGAATATTGGTTTGATTCTCGAAAAGTTTTGATTGTAATTATCAATATTTATTGAAAGTGATTTATAAAGGCAGTCTATGTAGGCTAGCACCTAATATTTTATGAATTGTACTCATTTTTGAGTTAATGTCTTTTTCAAAATTGAAACGTATATATTCGGCGCCATGATTAGCATCGAATGTAATCAAAATGGAAAACATTTTATTTATTTTTTAATACCTATTTTTAACAGTGAAGGGTTTCAATCTTAAGATCCATTACGATAATTACCATGTTTGTCGTCTATATGGAAGTCCAACCTCAGTTATGTTTATAACTTATTCGCGTCGCCTTGGTAGCTTAACGGATAAAACTGTAGACAACGATGCTGCAACCTGGGTTCGATTCCCTTTAAGTCTAACTTGTAATTGTCTATATTTATTGGAAGAAAAATAAAGGCATCCTATGTAGCCAACCTAATACTTTTTTATTCATTTTTACTCATTTTTGAGTACATATCTCTTTCAAAAAAAAAACTTATGCATGCAGAGCCATGGTAAGCATCGAATGTAATAAAAAATAAGTACATTTTACCTATTTTTGAATATCTATTTTTATTATTGTGTTTGTAAAATATTAGCAATAAATCTGTCTGGAGTTGAGCTATATAAATCTGAAAGTACTGAGAGGCCTTAAAATGAATCTCTTTTGTTTAGAGGCATCTTTTAACTGAAACTAATGAATGGAATTAAACCAAATTTCATATTAACCCGCTCACGTTATTTTAGCAATTGTAAAGTTCTGCTCAGCGTTTAGAGTTCTAAATATTTTTTCCTCATCGTGCAATTTGATATTTTTACCGAAATTTCAAAGAGATAGCTCTATTATTTATTGCAAAGAGATAGCTCTAAAGTTGTACATAAAAAATTAGATTTTAAAAATATTGTAAATTGGAGTTTTTTTTATGAGTTTTAAAACTGGATTCATTGATGGAAGACCTGGAGTTCCCTGGACGTGACATCACATCTATGAGCGTTAGAGGGTTAATTATACTAAAAGCATGGAAAGGAGATTTCCGTATAAAAAGTGTTTAGTTCCAAAAATCTCATAGGATAAGCTGGGTTAGCGCCAAAATTCCTCCTATTGTGATATTGGAGCTAAAATGTTTTTAAAGGAAATTTGATTTCTGTGTATTTAATATGACATTTTGATTTCATTAATTTTAATTACAGGTAGTTAGTTCTAAATAGGGAAACTTATTTTATAGCAACCCTGTATATGCTTGACGGATGTATATGCTATATTTAGACACTTCATGTTATGAGATAAAATGTCTAACTTTTCTATCCATTGAAGCGATGTGAGCTAGGGTTCGATCTTGGAGCCTTTCAAATGTTAGCTGATGTATTACCTCTAAAAGCTAGTACTATATCCATGGCCAAGATAGTAGTATCGTATCGTCTACTTGAAGTAACTACCACACACTTATTTCACAAATGAGATTCGGGAGAAAAATGCTTGATATTTTTTTAAAATTTAATATTTTTTTTTTTAATATTTTATCAGGAATAGGAAGAGGATAATGTATAAATAAAAGTAGTGCGAAAAATAAATGACTATGTAACGAAGCTTTTGGTTGGACATAAATTCATTGGATAAAGTGTACATGTAGTTTAAATTGAGTTTTCAGTGGTTAAACAAATCACGTAATTTTTCTGTGTAGTTTTGATATTTTGAAAGAGTTTGAAAGAATCAACTGGAATAAAATCAACTGAAAAATATAAATAAGATATTAAATAACTAAAGGAGTTTTTTTACTCAACACTCTACTCCATTCTTGATTCATATTCCATTCACAATAAGTTATAAGTTTTCTAAGTATCGATTGTAATGAAACCCATTAAACTAACATATTAATTCATAAATATGTTAAACATTGGGACACCTCTACAAACATCTTTAGCTTGGTTAAAAACAAATTTTGCTTGCTTGTATAAATTATATCTTGGTACCCGTAATATTCCGGTCATCAACCACCGTAAATTAGAATGAATTAAGTAAACCGAGCAAGGATGGGATAATCAACGCGAGTAGAGAGAAAATATTTTATCGAAATAATCTATTTTATCGCCAAAATATTCTCTTCTGGAAATAACGTTAGTTACACCGTGACTTATCTTCCAAAATAGTTTCGGCTATAGATAAGTAATGGGATAACTTTGTGAACGCTATAAACTCTAAGCTCGTCTCTAAAAAGAAAACTTCACTTAATATCGATGTATTTTTGTTATATATATATTTCAACAATTTAGAGTTTTTATATTTTCATAGATAAAAATAGTTTTTACGATTTTTATTCAGTACATTAAATATTTTTACATGCTTTTATTTAACTCACACTGTCTGGTGTGATGTGTCCTCAAATCTTGTAACTCAATTTAAACCCACTTCTAATTGTCATAAAAATTTGAAAATTGGCATACATACGTAATCCCGGTGACAATACAATAATTAGCCATAAAATTGTTAATTACTAATTAATTCTAATTAATAATGAATTTTCTTTAAAATCGACAAATCTGGCGAAAGCCGGACTCGAACCCATCATCTACAAAAATTACGTCAGATGAATGCGAGAAAAATTATGCGCAATGATCTGGTTTTGCTTCAACAGAAAAGCTTTCCGTCGCCATTTTGAATATTTTTAAACCAAATGATAGATGTTTATGGTAATAGTTTCTTCTTCAATTTTATTATTGACAGAACTGTCCGCTATTAAACAATTTTGGTTTTGTAAAGCACATTACTAAACTCTGACCTATTCATTTAATTTGCATATAGCGATGTTTATTGCATTAGTTTAATTTTTATGATATATATAGATGAAATAATTTTATTCGTTGAGAAAACAACAATAAGTTTTTAATATGTTTAAAAAAATTATAGTAAATTCCTAGTGTACGGTGCTCCGTTGTCGCCAAGTCCAAAAATTGGCGCCAAGGTCAAAATGACGTTTTTTTCTTGGCGCCAAATCAAAATGGCGGTTTGGTTTGGTTAATTAACGTCTCACTAGAGCTGCACAGTGGGCTATTGGCGACGGTTCGGTGCCTATCTCGAAGGAAAAGACAACGTAAAGTTAACAGGAAAGAAACCTTGTAACACTGAGGCAGTAATAGAAATGGAGAGAATGAGAAATTACCACCCTAATCAAGCCAACTAGCCTTAACTCTTTTTTTGTCAAGGTTGATACATCCATCAAGATTGGCATATATTTCTATTACTTCATTTATCAAGTTTGGTAACTCTTTCTGATCTATCAAAATAATTAAAAAGGTATTAAAATAGTAATATTGTTATTAAATATCTCGTTTAAAAAAATGACTACGTTCTATTTTTGTAATTTAACGTTATGATCAAATAAAGGTAAACTGTTAAATAATTTATTTAGCATGTTAGTAAGTGGAATTAATGTTTGAATAAATATATGCTATAGCCTTGAAATAATTTAAAGAGGTTTAATTATACAAAGCAATGGTAATATACATGTTTATATAACTAAAAAGCAGAAAATAAAATATATATATAAAAAAAAACTTTTTAAAGCACATGCTTTTATCAAATGTACTAAAATGCAAAAAATAACCATTCTATACTTCTTGAAAACTGACTTTTGTAACATTACCTTTTCCTCCACTTGCCCCTTGAATTCTTTTCTCTTCAACTACTTTGAAATATGTTGAATATACTTTTGTTGGAACTGATTAAAATTAAAAGCGTGGGTCGCTCACACATGATATCTAAAACCTTAATGTCTTCTTTTATCATCTTGAAATGTTAAATAATTCTTAATAAATCTTAAATATAATATCAATAATAAGCGCCCCACGCTTTTATTTTTAGTCAGTTCCAACAAAAGTATATTCAACATATTTCAAAGTAGTTGAAGAGAAAAGAATGCAAGGGGCAAGTGGAGGAAAAGGTAATGTTACAAAAGTCAGTTTTCAAGAAGTATAGAATGGTTATTTTTTGCATTTTAGTACATTTGATAAAAGCATGTGCTTTAAAAAGTTTTTTTTTATATATATATTTTATTTGTATTATAACTAACATTTTTAACTTTTACTCATTATTTAAACAACAGTTAATAATTTAAAATAATGTAAAAACTCAACAATTTTTTTAAAATTCCGTTTATTAGATCCTATATATTGTTATCTAGCAATCTGAAATATAATTTAAATATTAGTTAACAAAATCGAAAAAAAAATCAGATATTGCTCTCTCAGAGCATTGTCAGGAAGGTTTTATCATACTAGCAGATTATCGATAAAGAGATTGGTAGTCAAGGAAAAATTTCGTCAACAGAAGGAAGATAACTAAGCTAAACCGCCTGACACAGAGGACCTCCCACAAATGCCCTATATGTGATTTGTTTTATTTGCAAATTTTACACCCATCGGCGCCTAATTTCGTATCGAACGATACCAATTTTATGTTAATCGCGCTATTTAACACTAAGAAAGTCGATTTGTATCCCCCTAATACGTAGCAATTTTTTTATTATCGTGATACATCATTTAGGGGCTTTTTATGACTTTTTATAGGAAAACCTTTTAGACTTAACCCTTTGCACTCCGTTGGCGCCTCTCAGGCGACAACATAACGACTCGTTCTTTTGGTTCCCTGTTCTTTAAAATAAACGAGAACAGCATGATCTTGTGTTTAAAAAAAATCGATATTTTTTTTCAATTCGTTCTTTTGCAGATCCAAGACAGACTAGGTTTCTTTTTTTTTCTATAAGCTTCTATAAGCTTTCTTTTTTCATAAGCTAGGGAAGAGAACATAAGGATGAATAACTGTTCCGTAGAAAGAACGTAAAACGCAAAGAGTTCTTGGAGTGCAAATGGTTAAGGGAAGAGATTAATGAAATTCAAAATATATTTGAAGTTATCATGTTAGTTAGACACTTAATTTATTTGAGTTGTCTCTGAAACTAAAAACATTTTATATAAAAATACAAACTTCTACAATAAAAGTAAAATTCTCAGTATTTTAACACTTTGCACTCCGCGAACACTTTGCGATTTGTGTTCTTTCTATGGAACAGTTATTCCTCTTTACGTTCTTTTCCACAGATTTTTTTTTATAATCATAAAGGGAAAAAAATCCTAATCTGTTTTGTATTTGCAAGAGAACAAGTTGCAAAAAAAATTGATGTTCTAAACACAATATCCTGCTGTTCTCGTTTATTTTAGTGAGTAGGGAAACAAAATAACTGGTCGTTTGGTGCCTGAGAGGCGCCTTACGAGTGCAAAGGTTTAAAATTTAAGCATTGGAGTTAATCCATCAAACAAGGAAGATCCAAAACAAATTTCTCATGTACATTTTTAATTATAAAATTCATTGAAGAAAATGTGTGTCCATAGTATAACTAATGACCTTACTAACTATAGTAATTAAGATTCTGACTTACGAATGGAGTCGGACGAATTAACGACAATTACTTAATCTCTTGTTCTGGTGCTAACAGTACTAATGAGGGGGGGGGGACTAACCAGTTTACAAATGAAAGAATGGGGGAGTTACGTTAATGGTTTATTCTGTTAATGAGTAATTTACGCAGTTGCAAACTCAATCCTCGATCTGCAGGAATTTGAACCTTGATTACTTTCGAAATATAATTATTTCGGCTTTGTAATTACTCTCGTGGTTCCGAAACGTGTTTTGAGTAGTCGAAAAAATTATTTCCAAATGTTTCACCTTACAAATCGTGTAGTATATTCTAAATCGATTGATATCGAGTTAAAACCCATAGAGTTAGAGTGTTCTCGGGTCTTTCTTTTGATATAAGGTAGGGAACCCGAATATCGCCTACGTTCCTAATATAGCCCACCACGGTTTTATTCTTGATTATTGCTGGGGGATATTGCAGGAAATATGAAGCTTTCCCCTTCAGCAGTTGTTTGTGGAAACCAGAATTATATGTGTGGTTTTTACTTTTCTCAGTGAATTTTTGCTGATTTTCGTGTACGGTGAATTAATAAACATGTTTCATTACTTTTAGTATACTTTCAGACCTGTCTTTGTGCGGTCTTTTTCGTGCGATTTTTTTTCGTGCGATTTTTTTTTGTGCGGTATATTGAAATTTCAATGAAATTGGAAAATAATTGATTATCTGGCTACCGAGACATATACAGCGTCTAGTGAAATAACAGTCGTCGCAAAAACTGATCACCGACTAAATGGTAACTGAAATAAAGTCAACTCTAAACGAGTGCGACTGGTATCTTCAAGCGACGAAAGCGATTTTGAACCAGTTTACCACAAGAAAGTTCGCGTATTGTCAGACTATGAAGGATAATGGTTATACGTTTTGAAAAGTTTGGTATGTGTAAAATAAGTACATATGTAAATAAAATATTTAAAAATGTTCGCATGTGTATTTTCTAAATCAGATTCCAAAAGGTTTGGCGATATTCCAAGTAGCTGTCAAGCCTCGTGTCTTGATTTCGTTTAAAAAAGCAATTCCTAGTTATTTGGTAAGGTTTTGAGTTATGTTCTACGTGAGACTTTTTTATGCGGTCCCTATTCACCGCATAAAAAAATATTTTTTAATTGTGCAGCAAAAACTATTTTTTATTGCTACTCGTGAAGTTTTGTGCGATTTTTTATGCGTATTTTTATGCGGTCCCTATCTACCGCACAAAAACAGGTTTGAGTGTATCAATAAGGTTCAAGTGATAATGTTGTATCATTTGAGGCAATGCTATTGACTGTAATAAGCTACATTTTGGTGTAGTTTGTTTCTTGGTAGGAGCCTGCCATGTTTGAGATTTAGGTTGTTCCCCTTATCGTGGAAAGTAAAAAGAATGGTGTTCTCTTTTTAATTTTATTTTTATGTTGTTGTATTTAGGAACAGTGTCAAAAGGTACATTAACTATAATCCTAAAAGTACGAAAAAGCTGTTTTTTAAATTTTTGTCTTAATTTTCACGTTTAATTAAGAACGTATGATCATAACATAAATTAAATTTTATTTCAACCCATTTTAGACGTAAGCGATATTAGGAACATATAGTGGGCGGTGTTAGGAACATACAGTGGGCGATATTAGAGACATATAGTGGCTAATATTAGAGACATATAGTGTGTGATATTAGAGACATATAGTGGGTGATATTAGAGACATATAGTGGGTGATATTAGATACATATAAGGGGCGATATTACAGATATATAGCGGGCGATATTAGGAACATGTAGTAGGCATTATTAGGAACATATAGTGGGCGATATTAGTAACATATAACGGGCGATATTAGGAATATGTGGTGGGCGAATTAGGAACGTATAGTGGGTGATATTATGAAAATGAAGTGGGCGGTATTAAGAACTTATTTAATAGGAAAAATGCGGAGATTGCAAAAGCAACAAACATTTTTGGGTGTGCTATACATATGTGTTACAGTTGTAATTCAGTTTATTTGTGGATGACAGGATAGATAATAGTTTAGAACTATTTTAAGACGAATGGAAGATGGATTGTCCGCTAAATTGTATGGGCGATATTTGGGCCCTATTCCTTAAATCCCAAACCGTCGCCAATAGTCCACAGTACAGTTCTAGTTCGACCTTATTGAAGAAACCGAGAGAAAAATAATAACATAAAACCTCGGTTGCCAATTTGTACGATTAAAGTATTTAAACGACGGGAATTTTAGCTTTGTATGACATCAAAGCACGAGTTTTAAAATAATTTTTTTATAGTTCCAAGTTTTCTGCTGCGCATGAGTAGTTCAATAACTTCTGCTTCGGCATTGTTTATGTTGAAAGTAATATATGATGTCGATTGTATGACATTGTTCTAAGCATCATATACAGTTCTATTTTTTAAAAAATAAGCCCTTTAAAGGCATACATTTTATTTCTTACTTTTTAACAAATTTTATATTTCTGAAAATAAATAATTTAATATTTAACTTTTTAGTTGAAACATCTAGTTAGTCTTTTTAGCAAAGGTTACCGGGTATCGATAAATACTTTTATTAGTATATAAAAGTCCTTTGGGGCTTAAAAAATCCATGTTTTAGAGAAAGAGAATAGTTAGTAAACTATGCCTTTTGTAGTCTGTTTAAATATTCCAGAATAAAAACTTAGGCATTTTTACAGAAACATAAATAATCGTGTTTTATGAAAAGAGTAAAGTGAATTTTTGTTTGCGTTTCATACATCAAAAAAGTTAAACAAATAAATATTTAAAACCATTTTTTTTATATATTTCTTTTATTTTTAGCGGAAAATGTCGTTTATGTTACAAGGGAAGATGCTCTTCTGTATATTTAAACAAAGTGTATACAAGTTAAACGTCTTTTTTTATTCAAGTTGTGATGTTGAGAAACGTTTGAATACAATATTTTATAAACTAGAATTATGAACTTTTATGCTCTTATAAAAAGACTTTACATTTCTTAGGAATACAATGTTTTATGAAATTATTAATATAGGTTACTGGTTAACAAAAGTTGATATTTACTTTTAAAATTTTCTACAAGACATTATACAGTTAAAAAATCTAAATGCATATAGGAACGACACCGTCCCCTGGATTGGGAGATCTCGAGATTGATTCCTGGTTCAACAAAAGCCATCGTGAAATCTCTGTCCTGGTTGAAATGTCCACGCGAGGCCATCGTGGCCTGGTTGGAAAAGAAGTGAACCCGAAATTGGAAGGATTTAAGTTTAGTTTGACCAAAGATTATCTATGATAGGTTTTATTTCAATATTTGACATATCACGTCTTTAAGACCTTCGAGCATGAATGGATTGTAGTAGAGCGAATATGACGTCATAATCGTGAAACCAACATCTCAGACCAAATGGCCTCAGACACGTGACTTCTGTTCAAAATTATGAATTAAAAAATACTCGCTATTGGCTGATGAATTGGGAATGTATTGCCTTCTTTGTGTGAATATATACATAAATTTTTTTTTGTACATAAAAAAAGACAAACAGAGAGTTAAAATAAAATAAATAAAACATAAAAAGATTGTTTTTACTTCAGAGACAAAATAAAATAATTTCGTAACGGAATTCAATTATTTTCATGTATCCATTTATTCATCGCCAAAAAAACCTCTACCTACGACCAAGATCACAAGCCTCATTAACTATCGCTAATTATAAAGCCACCCAATATCTATAATGTGTATTCTACCACTAATACTCTTTTACAAAGAGCTGAAATAAACGTATTAGAATCTATAAGGAAACACTCATTCATTTGGCCTGGTATAGGACCATGTTACTTAGGAAAACAAGTACTTCCTTTGAAAATTGGCCGTATTTCATTCATTAGAATTATTCTAAGCCAAGTTTCGAAAATTGGCGCGGTTGCAACGTATTTAATTCCATTATTGTGTAACTAAAATTGGATAGTGGCTTTTAATTAATTTGCATTTGTGGAAAACTTTAAATGAATCGGTTAATTTGAGAAACGCTTATGATGAAATTACCTATGCATTAAAATGTTATGAATGATAGTTTAAATATGTTACGACGTTTGTGAAACTTGGTAAAATGCATTTAATGAAGTATATCTGGGGATTGATTTAGTTTAATCAAATTATTTTAGATTTTTATAAAATTTGGTAATATCTAATTTTTATGAAATTTTAGGAAATTTTGTATATATAGTTAATACTTAGAAAAAAATATTTTACTCAGCATCTGTTGGACCAATGTTAATGACATTTCAGAAGCTTAGAATAGTAGTTGAGAAGATGATTTTGTTTATTATTTTCCGATTCCATACTCATTATTCTTTATATAGTATTAATACTGCTGCGCAACTTAATTTTTTTATATACTAACGCAGGATATATAATGTATCAAAAAATCGCGTGACTGTGTCGGATCACGGCCAGAAGAGTTGTAAGGGAAACGTAATTTCAACATACCATAAAAACTATGATTTGTCGAAACCGAAAACTTCGCCAACCGAAGGAATATTAGCGTATGTAAAAAACGATTATTTTATGAAAATTTGCTTACAGACTATATTTTTGTGTGGAATAAGATAGCATTTTTGTTACCCATTAGACTTAAGTTTAAGCAACTTTTCTCTCCAATTTCTCCACAATAACACAGATAAATTATTTAATTTTCAAACTTCTTATAAATATTTGCACATTGATTCCTCTACGCGCCGTAATTGAGCCCATTTTATACACAACAGAAACCACTCAGAGCCATGATTTATTCAAGCAGTAAAAACAACGCCAACCCATTACTGGTATGACATTAATTCCCAGCCTAGTGACCCATCATTTATCTAGTCATACATAACCAATCTTCAGAGTATTCTTTTTTACGCCAAGACTAAGAATGGTGTGTTGGCCGTATGTTGTAGTTAGCGCCATTTAAAGATTTTTATTCGGACAAAATTATAAAATTGAAAATAAAAATTGTAGATGTGGTGGTGGGGAAGTGCTTTGGAATTAAATTAGGATATTCTTCATACATTCTTTTTTTTGCGCCATTTTGAAAATTCGACGCCATTTTGGATTTTTTTTGTTTTTAGCTACAACAAAGCAACGAATTGTACTAGATACAAGTTTCGATTTTTAATTAAACTCAATAGTATTAAGTATTAAATAATATTTGTTATGCCTAAATATCGTATTGCCATCAAAATGCTTTGGAACGAAAATTGGAAATTCTTCAAAAATTCTCTTTTGCGCCATCTTGAAAAAATCGACGCCATTTTGGATTTTTTTTGTTTTCGGCTACAAGAAATCAACGAATTATCTTAGAAACAAATTTATTTTTTTAAGTAAACTCAATAGTAGTAAATATCAAATATTATTTGTTATGTCTAAATATCGTATTGTCATCGGCATTTCATGAGTATACCAGGTTTCATTTTGATAATTTTAAGATTAGTGGATAGAAGGAAAACATGCAGTGATTTCAATAACAGTTTTCCATACGACCAACTAACCATAAAAGACATATATTTTAAATACTAGTCCCAGGCGAAGATATATTATACTTATAAGTAATTAGAAATAAAATATATTTTAATAACCGCGATAAAAGTTATCTTCCATTAGCTTTAGTGATATATTTTATAACATGGAATATTTCTTCCCAACGCTTTTCATGGGAACTTCAATGGAAAATAAAAGAACTTTGAAAGGTTTGCTATTTTTTATTATAAAAATCGTAGTTTGTTGATACGCAATACAATCATGAATATATTCAAAATATAAATATAAGATTTTTGGGAAATTAAAGGACTTAAAGATAAACTTTTATTATCATAGTATATAATTTTTTATATAGACGGTTAGAATAGCAATGAATCATCTTCCCCCCCCCCCATCGAAATATAAAATACTCAGTACATACAAGTAAATCTACTTTAAAATGAATTTGTTGTATATATATTTTTCTTCTAACCAACATTAGAATTTACACCATGCCTTATTTTAGTAGACAAGCAAACTACAAACCTAAAAAAAAAAGAAGAGGTACGTAATATAAAAGTTCAGGAATGTACCGTAAATATAGTTTAAATGTATACCATGTTTATAGTTAAAGCTTCTTAAGAATTTATAAGAATTTTAGTTACAAATAACTAGTATATTTTGAGATTCTTCAGATGAAATATGTGTATAGAAGAATTTTAAACAAAAAGCACTATGGAGTTTTTGGCGCCTATATTTAGTTTGAGTTAAAGAATTTTTCTGTCCATAAAACGTTAGGTTAATTTGTAATTTTTATTATTTATTTGAATTTGTAAAAATATTCGAATAGATTCAATAAAAAAAATCAACAACGTTTTTTATTTTGCATGGTTTTGACTATGCATTTTTAATATAAAATATTTCATTTCATTCACTATTGTATGGTGAACTTAGTGTATTAATGTAATATTTCAATTATTATTATTTCACTTATATTGTTAGTAATTATGGCTATAGTAAATATTTTATATTTGACAAATGTTATGTCCAATTATTTGATGTAAGAATGTGTAAAATGTTTTATATTTAAGGTAAATAAATTTATTCTGTTATTAAAACCAATTTTAAAAAAATAATAATTTTTAACAAAACAACACTATAATGAAAAGTAATTTAGATTTATTTGTATGTAATACAAAAATATTTAAGGGAGGGTGGGGTGGAATGAGGCAGTTTTCTCAAAATCAATTAAATCTCAATATTTTTCAATTTACGCAAAAATGGAGCTAGTTAGATTAAATTATTTTCTTCTCCCTATTTTCTATCTCTCTATTGGCTAACACTTATCTTAATTAAAGTTTTATTTTATGCACCATTTGTAACGTTAGCATAACAAGTCAACCTTTAAACTCCGAACACCAGAAAATATTACTTGTACTGTTCACTGATCACGGTTCAATTCTAATTTACTCAAACGCCAAACGTGCGAAAATGCGCAAAGGTTGTTAACCCATCTCGTTGTGTTTACCATGCAAATCAAATCATGCTTTGATTGGTTGCCTTATAATTATAAACCACGGTATGATGAAGCCATCAACATATGAGCTGGTACCCCACTCACCATATATGTCTACTCAACATAATAACATGGTAACGGTCATCTGTTTTGTTAATTGAAATAATGATGCACTACAGCTACACAACGGGCCATTGGCGATGGTTTGTAATAGATTCAGAAAGATATTTGAATGGTTGAGTTAACGGTGGGCTACTGATAACGGTTATCGAACTACCTTGAAATGTGTTAAGTTAGTGGTTAGTAAATAATAAATATGGTAATCATTTTGCTCCCAATAACTGTAGTTCTAGTTTCTATGAGAATTAAATTAAAAAAGGGAAATCATGGAGGTATAAGGATCAAGGAGACGAGGAGCAAATGTTAAATTAAACATTAGTGAATATTTGTTATGAATAAGAACTTTATTTTATAATTATAATCTGCCTATTAAAATGAATATTACAACATATATATTTATCTGTTGCGTTATTTTTCTTATGAAATTTTGGAGTTAACTGTAGTTGGACTTCCATATAGACGACAAACATGGTAATTATCGTAATGGATCTTAAGACGACAACAATAAACTGTTAAAAATACGTATTCAAAAATAAGTAAAATGTAAACCCCTTTTGATTACATTCGATTCTTATCATGGCTCGAAATATATGTATTTCAATTTTGAAAAATACATTTACTCAAAAATGAGTACAATTAATATAAAGAGTAGGTGCTAGCCTACATAGACTGTGTTCATAAATCACTTTCAATAAATATTAATAATTACAATCAAGACTTAGCGAGAATCAAACCAATATTCTCAAGCACCACACTCCACAGCCTTATACGATAAACTACCATGGCGACTTGAACAAGTTAAAAAGTTGTGCCAAAAGAATGGAAAGTAAGGTAACTGAGTTGTAATAACTCAGTTTCCATTTAAAAAATCAACATCCAATAACGTGGAATACCATCTTTTGAACAAATCTTTTAAGTTTGTCAGGTCGCTTTGTTAAGATGGCTGGAACAGAAACTGAGATTGGCATTATTAAATCACGCTGCTCATTTTTGCGAAAGTACGGTTGCTTAAATTTAAGTACGTCCTCGCTAATTTATTATGCAATTGTACACAGTAAAAATTGTGCTTATAAATGAGTACATGGACGTTTTTTTTTTAAGTGCAATTGCATCATAAATGAGAGATGGCGTACTCAAATTTAAGCAACCATATTTTCCAAAAATGAGCCATGTAGTTTAATATTGATAATCTCAGCTTCTGTTCAAGTCATCTTTACAAAGCGACCTGACAAACGTAAAATATTTGTTCAGAAGATGATTTTCCGCATTATTTGTGTCGATTGCCTAAATGGAAACTGGGTTGTTGCAATTCAATTATCTTACTTCGCATTTTATTTTGGAGAATTTTATTTTTAACATTACTTCTGTTTACAACTTCTTCGCGTCGCTTCGATAGCCGAACTGTGGACAGCGGTTCTGCAGACATGGGTTTGATCAGTGTCGGTTTGATTCCAAGTAAGTCTAAATTGTAATTGTCGGTATTAATTGAAAGTGATTTATGAAGGCAGCTTATGTAGGTTAGCATCTGCTCCTTTTATTCATTTTTACTCATTTTGAGTACATGTTTTTTTTTCAAAAATGAAACATATGTATTCGAAGCCATGATAAGCATCGAATGTAATAAAAAATGAGTACATTTTACTAATTTTTAATACCTTTTTTAAACAGTGTACTTACGAGTAGGTTCAGATACTCATTTTTTAATTACCTTTTCATATTACCAGCTTCCCTCGTTTCGGACGGTTTTCTCCCCACCTAACATTTCATCTCCTCTAAACATCTAATCTCAGCTTCAGTTTCTTGTTCCATCAAACCATTCCCCAACTCATCAGGTTAACCAGCCAAGAAAAATATTACTTAATTAACCACAGGAAGTTTTCATTAAAAAAAAACACCGGGAAAAACACAGGATTTTACAAAACACGCAAAGTATGAAATAAGCTTCTTCTACAAAATGAAAGGGCTTTGTTTGTCCTCAGCAAACCCTGCCGAGAGATTGCCCTCCCACTTAATCAAGCGCGGTTAATTGAAGGGTAAACCGTAGACATAATCAAGAGCTCCAATTTTTAGAACTTCAAAGCCGGAGATATTACGGGCGGGAGAAGCTGGGTGGATTTTATTAGAAGCGGAAAAAAGGATGGAGGGTCGCTTCCTAATAGAAACACTCTTGCTTTCCTGAAGGGAAAATAATGAAGTTTGGGTTGAAAAGTAAATATCAGACTACCATGAATCCATTAACTAAGTAATGGAAGATGGTAAGAATATTTTTAACTTGCTACGAATAGTTATTTATTTCTGTTCGGGATTTTGGTTAGTAAACATTTTAGTGTGATATGCAAAGAAATGTATTCTTTGGAGGATTGCTTTCAATGGCTCGTTTTATGATAATGCATAGCAATCGAATCAGTGAGTGGGAAAGGGAATGCGTATTCATTAAATTTTAATGGAATTAATTTCTTTTGTATTAAAATGGCAATTTCTTTTTATTTTAACTATTGTATATTTCCAGGATGGTTGGGAAAAGCTCAGTAGTAGAAAAGGTCATGATTTTTTTTAAGATTAAATGAAATTGTAGCATTACCTAAAGAATAATAATAAAGAAATATTGAATGTGTCAAAAACATTTTTTACTGGAAAAACTAAAAGCAAATTCAGTTAATATTAACACTTTGTTTAAAAGTAGGGTAATGTGTGTGAAATTGAGTTTTGATTTTCAAAGTAAAATTTATCTCAGTAATAAAATTCAAAAATAATAACTCTTTTATAAAAACTTTCTATTATTTATTGGAAATATAATTGTATATTTTTATTTAATTCTAAGGTTTATAAATATTTTTTAAAAAGTGTTGTTTTCGGTTCTTCCTTTGATTCTAATAGGGGGGGGGGGGGGAATAGGTATTTTTTAACCGACTGACTGCGCGTCAACCAAAACTTTAAAATAAAACCGCCAAAAACTTTTAATGAAAACCGCCAAATCGCGCGACAAGGTGAGAGGTTATCAATTTGACTGTTATGTATTTTTTATGTATGTTCGCGCAAGATTTCTGTTCTAATGCAGATATTTGGACAATTTTTTTGTTGGGTATAGGATGTTTCACTTGAGCGTGTTTTTGAAATAAATATTGTCCGATTTCGAAATTTCTTTTTTGTTGGATAGAAAAAAATCCACTTATTCAAAACTGCAAAAAAAATAATCGGTTATCCGGCTGTTATATATCTGGAAATATCGATTAACCGTAGTTTTTTTAAACGATTTATTCGATTTCTAAATATTTTCAGTGTTGAATAAAGATTGTACAACAAAGACATTTCATTCACCTAGCATTTATTGGTATGGACAAGTATTTTTTAACACTGTACATTGCGCAGACAAACAGTGAGTACAAGTTGTTACTTGAATTTCTTGGTGAATAATAGCATAGAGCGATGCCCCCTGCTAAATAAATAATTAAAAAAAGGAAAAACAAAATAATCTTAAAAAAAAAAAAAAAAGACTTAACGGAAAATGCGCTAAAAAGTAATTTTTTTTTATTTTACGAACGAATTGAAGAAATTGAATTTTTTTAATATCACTTTTATACTTATTACAACTTTTTGAAGTTGGTGCCAATTTATAAAAATCATACCTAAATTTTCAAAGTAAAATTGAAATATAATCGATAGTAGATCGATAGTATCAAAGTAAAATTGCATCGATATCAAAAAGTTGTAATAAGTATAAAATTGATATTAAATAATTCATTTTTGTTCTATTCGTTCGTAAATTTAAAAACTATTTTTTACTTTTTAGTTATATGGAATTTTTTGTGCAAAAAGGCATCATTATTTTTTTAAAAAGTAAAATTAGAAACTTGCATGAAATAGAATCAATAAAACATTAACTCTTAACTTAGTATATTTACCTATACCTACCTTAAAATACCTATTTTTAACTGTGTATCGTTCACGAATGAGTCAGGATTTCTCTTGAATAACAGTGTTATAATAGTTTAAAATAAGCGTCGAATGTACTCAAACATGAGTACATTTTACTTATTTTTGAGTATCTATTTTTAAAAGTGTATATCATTAAAAAAATACCTACCTAGAATATTTTTCTTTAAATTCATGAACAAATAACATAATTCACTACATTCATGTATATCTTGAACTCATGGCTCCGACGAGTCAAGGGAGCCCCAGTTGCTCAGTTGATAAAGGCGTTCAGTTACTAATCAGAGGATTGGTGGTTCGAATCCGTGAAATGGACTTGGCATTGAAAAGTAAAAAAGTAGTGATCCTTGCGATCGGAAGGTTGCCAACTTCGCTACGAAAATACTAGAAAGTCGTCCAGAATATCCAACAAATTATACTGGCGTGTATACGGGACTGGTGCACAATAAATCTGATCGGGGTCCAAAGTCCCGACGTCTGTTGAAGGCGTTGTGTGCCAGTTCAGGTGTTTCCTCGTCATCTATGACCATGGTTCTAAAATAACGAGGTGCATGTATGAATGTGTGTGTGTGAATGTGTATGTGTTCCCGGGTCTTTCCTTCGAGATTGACCCTGAACCGTCGCCAATAGCCCTCTGTGCAGCTCTAGTACGACGTTAATTAACCAAACCAAACCGACGAGTCATGGCTCTTGAAGTCATGGCTCCGTCTGATATTTTAATTGAAATTATACTGATTTTCAATTAAAATATCAGACGGTTTTACTACTTTGGGTTGCACCACTGTATAAGGGTATTTAGAACGAGACTTGAATCATTTAGGAGCTTGATTCAACTGGGCACTATAAAACGAATAATCGCCAGAACGTGTTTCGAGCCATGTTCAAGTTGAACTAATGACATTCTTTTCCACTTCGTGTTTAAAACAATTGAGTGCTTTTGAGTGCCCTGGGTATTTCAATTTTATGGAAACAATAAAGAGTCATTCGTGCACGGTAAAAAAAAGTACTTAAAAATAAGTACATGAATGTACACGCTTTTCTTTGAGTACAATTGAATCATAGATGAGAGATGACGTACTCAAATTTTAGTAATCGTATTTTCGTGAAAATGAGCAGTGTGACTTAATATTGCACATCTCAGCTTCTTTTCAAGCCATCTTCACAAAGTGACCTGACATACTTAAAATGATTGTTCAGAAGATGATTTTCCACACTATTTGATGTCGATTGTTTAAGTAGAATCTGAGTTATTACAACTCAGTTATCTTACTTTACATTTTTTTGGCACACCTTTCTAACATTACTTCTGTTTATAACTTTTTCACGTCGCCCTGGTAGCTTAAAGGATAAGGCTCCGGACAGCGGTGCCTGTAGATTTGGTACGATTCCCGGTAAGTCATGGTTGCAATTGTCTATATTTATTGAAAGTGATTTATGAAGGCAGCCTATGTAGGCTAGCATCTGCTCTTTTTATTCATTTTACCCATTGTACTTATTTTTAAGTACATGTCTTTCCCAAAATTGAAACTTAGGGATTCGGAGCCATGTATTCAAAAATGAGTACATTTGACTTATTTTTGAATACCTATTTTTAACAGTGTACACAACACGTTTATATTATATTTGTTTATATTATATATGTAAGGTTCTAATGCACACTTCAAGTGAAGTAGCTATTTCTCCATATAATTTCTAAGTATATATAATGTCTGCATACCACTGAAACAAAAATGTTGGTAAACAAAATTTTAACATTCCGAATATTATTTTAAAAGAAAATTTAAAGTATATTTAAGTTGTGTTTAATTTCAATCCTTTTATATATTTACATTATTTAGTTTCGAATCATAATTTATGATATTTATATAACGATATTAATATAACGATATTATTACTTAAATAACTTATAGTAGTTATAAAACCAGTATCATAATAAAAGCCATAGTGGTAATTTTCATACTTTTAAATTTATACTACTGATAACATAATTTAATATTCCTTACTTTCCTATTGATTAATGGAATATCAACCATTTATTTATTTCAAACTGATAATAATTTTTTGAGAATATATTTTTGTATAGTGTTATGAATAAAGAAGCCATATATTTATGAATATGAGCTAAATAAATAATACTTATTAGATCAGAAGATTTTTTTTTCTGAAGTAATTTTTATTTACAAACAATGGGATTTCATGTTACCAACAATTTATGAAAATAATAATCACTAGAAATAATAAATGCCAGAAAGTTTGTGGGATTCATGGGTAACTGTTTAAAGGGCTCAATATTTTAAAAAGCTAGTAAGTAATGTTATTTTGCTGAATTTCTTGGTTTAATACAAAAGTGAGCAATTCGGTTGGTTTTCCGAGTAATCTGATTACACTAATATAGTAAAATTTCTAATCCAACTCGACTTCTTTGCTTCATAAGAATTATAGTTATTATATTTTACTTTCTATACTGACTTCTGACGTTCTATTTTTAATCGTTTTTAGGATAGATTTTTACAGCTTATTTTCAGACGTAAATCATGTTTTATATGTCTATCTTGCTATCATGTAGTATATGTAAACAGCTTAATTTCGTTTTGAAGTAAATATTTAAGTGACATTCAATAATAAAAGAACATATTTTAAATAGTGATTTTATATTTTTATCGTCTGCTTATGTTACTATAAATGATATTTTTTTTCAAAAATAAACTTTAAATTATCATTTTAAATGGGCTGAAAATTATTATTCTAATGTTTTTCTGTGTGTTCAATGTTCTCGCTTATTTTATCTCATTTATTCGAACAAACTCGACACTCTTTTTTTGTACAGAACTGAACTGAACAGAATTTTCCCATAACTGAATTTAAAATGGGTTTCGAAAATTTCAATTATAATTTTTGAAATATTTAAATAACTTAAATAAGTTTTTTTTTCTATATCTTCCACTTCCACTCATGATATTCGTAAAATATTTAAATAAGTTTGCTTTTGAAATTTCTTTAATAATTGAAGTGAAGTTAAATATTCATGTTTTACATTTCTTAGAATAAATTTCCTAAAGCTCATACCATGTAGAGAGAAAATACTTTTCATATTCTGCTAATTAGATCGCCAATGTAAAGGGTATTCAAAAACAAAAATTCATCAGCTTTTTTTTTATTTAATATTTTATGTTTATAACTTGTGCTAACATTTTCTTCAAGTTTTAATGAAAATAGCTAGTCTTAAAAGAAGCTTACTATTAATTGCTTTTAGGTTGTTCCTTTCGTTGTTGCTTGATAGAGTTCCTGATAGGATATAAAATCTTATCTTTAATTAATTATCTGATATGGTTTCACTTCCGAAATGCGCTCCTTTTAAAGATTTTTTTATTCTTTACACTTACCGAAAATTTTAATTTGTTATTTTTAATCATTTTGATGTTCATTAAAGTAGTTTGCTATTTTGCGTAGCTAATTATTCGAATTTATAAATCTTGATTAAAACGAAATTTTTGGTTATGGGAATAATGTTCTATTTTTCTTTACGCGCTTTTATCCAATTTTACTTTTTAAAGTAAAGTTAAATGTGTGTGTTCGTGTGTTTATTCGTGTGTGTGTGTGTTCGTGTTTGTGCGGGTTTGTGTGTTTGTGTGTCTGTGTGTATTCGTGTGTGTGTGTTCGTGCGTGTGTTTGTATTTGTGCGTGTGTGTGTATTTGTGTGTGTATTTGTGCGTGTGTGTGTATTTGTGTGTGTATTTGTGCGTGTGTGTGTATTTGTGCGTGTGTGTGTATTTGTGCGTGTGTGTGTATTTGTGCGTGTGTGTGTATTTGTGCGTGTGTGTGTTCGTGCGTGTGTTTGTATTTGTGCGTGTGTGTATTTGTGCGTGTGTGTATTTGTGCGTGTGTGTGTATTTGTGCGTGTGTGTATTTGTGTGTTCGTGTGTATGTGTTCGTGCTTGTGTTCGTGTTCGTGTGTGTATGTTCTTTCTCATACACAACACACATTCTCGAAAGACTATACAATATATTTTATTATTATTTACATTTATTAATGACAATATGTTTTTTTTTTGTGGAAACAACATTTATGTTTCAAATCTATGCACTATAACAAAATAGACTCAATCTATCTTAAATTATACGTTTAATGAAATGTTGTTGAAATTGGGTAAAATAAAAGTGTATGGCTCTCATATAAAATAACTACTTTACGGTCTAATAATATGCGAATTAATTTCACGGTAAGATGTAATATACATAAAAGTATTTGAATAAAAAATACTTTTTATGCCCTTAATAACATTATTATTTTTGTAAGTATATTTTATTAAGCATCAACCGATCAGTGTCAAATACACCCGAAACCTCCAACAAGCCGCAGAAGAAAATCTTAGAATTTCTTAACGTTGCATATTTTGTCATAACTTTGCCAGATCAGAAGGTATTTGATAAATAAGGTTCAATGACTATATTAAGGCGATTTAATTATACAGGATGATTGCAAAAGAATATCACGCCGTTGAAAAGCTACATCTCCGCACCCGAAATACTTAGAGCGCCATTCTCATGTCATTGTGAAGAAAACATTCTGAAGTAGTTTGGTTGGCAAGAGATGATGCTAGGAGCTTTCTTCATCACACTTTTGATTTAAACTATTGAACTTGAAAAGGCCCACTTTTCCACTATATTGATAAAACCATCGTATTATACTCCACCCATGTGCTTCGTATTGTCGTCTCAAGACGAACATGCAATAAACAACAAACTATCTTGCAGTGCAATGAGAGACCAACCAATTAAACTTCAGAATGCTTACTTCACAATGATAAGTAGAATGACGCTCTAAGTTGTTAGGTTGCGAAGATATATGTTTTCAAAGTTGTGATATTCTTTCAGATATTTTCCCTTTATTTCTTATTTAATATTTATGTCTTACTTAAACATTATTTTATTTCGCAATTGCCAACGGAAAAAATGAAATAATTCATTATGGAAACCAAATAATATAAAACTAAAAGATTCACAGATTTTTTAGGAATTAAATTACAGTCACAACAACAATAATAATGAAACCAATATTCATAATTGTAGATATTATTTATTGTTTACCCATAGAAAATTATAATAATTATATCCCCCCCCCACAAATCATTAAAATACCTTCAGATCTCATTAATCAAATGCAATTATTGCATTTAATTTTAATTGTAATGGACTGTTTTCTGGATGAAATTGTTTTATAATTATTTCGTTGTAATTTCATTATATAAGTTTCAAACCACTAAAAGAGAATATCTAATCATATTTTTTATAAAAAATAAGTTACACGTTCAATTATCTAATTTTGAAGAATTAAATTAACATTCTATAATTATTTGACGTATTTTCTTGAAAAATAATGGTATTTAATTGTATACGTTCATTAGTTAAGTTAAAGCGTTTAGCTAGTGGTAAATAAAACTGGAAACTTTCTCTTTCTTATGAGACTAAAGGGACTTCAATTTAAAAATTTTAAAGAATATGTCTTATACGAATTGTCTTGAATAAAAGATAAAACCTTGAAGCTTCTATCAAAATATTAAAAAAAAAGTTTCCTCGTTTCGTTGCTACTTAAATATGTTACAAATTTAAATAATATATAAGTTTTGTCTAGGCAAAATTTAATGTATTGCCTCACAGAAGTTTTAAGGAAAGCGAATGTTGCCAAAAAGAAATGAACTTGTTTGACTTTAAAGCATTCTATTTAAAATAGGTTTCTTCTATGTATGTGTAATTTTCTATAGTATCAGTTTTATTTAAAGATAACTGAAAATTCTGCTTGGACAAAAATGATTAGGTGAAAAAAAATATCCTAATCTCATATAAATTAGGTTTTTGTAAAATAAGAAACAGAAATCGTAAAAATTCGATTCCTTGTTTAAACTCATCTTTATGATCCGCTAGCTGAAGTGCAAGGCGTTGCCCGGGAAAAAACTGGATGATATTTTTATATAATTCCATTAAGTTCAGTTGCGCGATATATTTATTAATTTGGTGAATGTTGTTATTGATTTAGTGGCATTTTATCGGTTTGGCAACATTTTTAGCTATTTGGCTACATTTTTATTGATATAGCGACATGTTAATCTATATGGTGACATTTTAGGTATTTGGCAATATTTTATTATCGATTTGGCGATATTTTTATTGATTTGGCAACATTTTTTTATCTGTTTGGCGACATTTTTTTTTATCTATTTGACGAATTTTTTTATCTATTTGGCGACATTTTTTATTCATTTAGCGTAAAGTTTATTTATTCGGCGGTATATTGGCGATGTTTACTAATCAGCCAATCAGAAATGCATCGTTTATCCATCGTCATAGTTAGCTATGTAAGATATGTTACGTGGTTGAAATATTACATTGTTACAGTACTGCATTATTATAAATAAGTTTTATTAAGAAGTCAATGGGATTAAGCGGGTTAAGGGGTGGGAAAGGCGAATGTGGTTGGTTGTTCGAAATTTCATGTAAATGGTGACCTTCCCCTTGCTTTGAAGGTCAAGTGTGCAAAATTTCATCAAAATTGGAATAAAATTGTAGATTTGAATAAAGTACACAGCACTTATGGGAACTCTTCTTTATACATAGAGATATATTTATATTTAAATTGTAATGGTTTACCACATGTTAAGGAGTTTTAAGTCATTGTACGAACAATAATCAATTGATATGTAATATTTCTAAGGTGCCTTTTGAAATTTTCAATCAAAATAATTTTTTTGCGTATATTTTAAAATTATTTCGAAATTTATGAATGGATATTTTAATATGTACTCTAAAGTCTCATAGTTAAATATTTTACAGGCAAAGTTGAAAAATCTATATTCCAACTTCACTATTACCTAAATATGTCTTTCCCCTTATTTTGTATTTCATTTGGGACTTGAAGGGGAATTTTATTTTATTTACAAAATTGAAGATTGTTTAAGAATAATCTGATCAAATGAAAATGTTAATGAAAAAAGTATTTTTATTTAGGATGAAAATTTAAGTAAAATATTATTTTATTCGAGTTTAGCTTTAGAAATTTTTTAAACAGAATATATTTACTTAATCGAGAAACTTTATAAAAATTGCAAATTACATTTATTTAACTTACAAAAAGGAGAATAAAATGGAGAATTAAAGCATTTATTTGAAGATAATTAGAGAGAATTTATGAAAAGTAATACAATTTTTTTTATAACTCTCACGACGATGTTTTAAATAAATATTTGTAATTCTGTGAAAGGTTTATATGATTTTTTAATATATAAAATTAATTTTTCACCATGAAGAAAATTTTATCATTTTTTGAACTTTATGAACTATGTTTTATAAATGAAGAGATTTAGTTCATTTGATATTATTCTTTTGAAATCGATGGGCATTTGTTCTTCATAAGCAGATCACCGTCGTTTCCAACAGCAAAAGCAATAAAATCTTTGTCTTATGAGCGATTCGAACTAAGGCCTTTATTGTCCAGCTTTGTCTTTCCATTAGAAACGTTTTCGACGATATTGATTAAGGTCAAAATGCATAAATTAAATTTAAAAAAATTCTACAACGAGTAAAAGTAAGTAACGTTATTTCTTTGAATCAAATGTTGCTAAAAATTTAGACATACTAATTAATTTTTAATTCAAAAGTTTCCCTTCTAATTAAGCTATTTCTATTTGAGCCCTTTAGTTTCAAAACAAGCTAGATCCATTTTTATAAATTTTACAGGAGACGTTAAAAACGATCGACAGCCACGTACTTATGAATAAATGACTTTGAATTAATTTTTAGACTATATTCAGGCACATTTGGTCAATATCGGTTTGTAAGGTGAGGTAGTGCATTGAAAACTTGTACAAAAATATTAAAATAAAAACAATTTGGCAAAAATGTGGATCTATATGAGTTTGAAATTATAGAGCTCATTTGTGATATTTTTAAATAGTAATAAATACTTTTTATTAACTAGTAAGAACAATATTAAAAATATTCTACGTATCAATAAATTTTTTACATAAAATCAGATTAAATAAGGATAGTAATGTAGACCTAAAATGAATTGTAAATACGTTAGAAATGATAATATTTTCGAGCAGCATTTTTCTGTTATGTAATTTTTCGATCGGGCGTTCAGTTATTCAATACCAATTATCATCATACACAGTTTTATGTATGAACTAAAATTATACATAATTTTTATATTGATATCTGACGAAATATAATTGAATGAAAAAAGTTTAGTTTAAAATTTGGTTGAATACCCCTCCAAGTTATCTTTAAATAATATTATTCTCTGCAGTTTTTTGTTTTTTCTTGAATTAGTAATTTCTTTTTAGTTATAAGCAACCTTTTTCATTAGTGAAATAGAAAATTAAAGAAAAGTTTTCTGATATTATGTGTGATTATTTTTCTATTAAAAATTGAAAATATTGATTTTTTCGGATAAAAGGATCGATGGCACGATCTTTTTGACCTAAATAATTTAATATAAAAAGAGAGAAAGAAGAATCGTACATTTTTATTATGTCACTGATGAAGATTATACTGGAATATTTACTTATGGGGACTTTATTTTTCGTAATGGTATCGCCAGTCTTTTAATTAATACACAGCAGTTCTTACATTCACAAAAATAAAATAAGTTACAATATTTTTAAATTATGTCATTGAGCTGTTATTTAAAGTGATCTCTATTAGAATAAAGAACATTAAAAAAATTAATTCCTTGTGTACACAAATATAATTTAAACCATTTTGCAAAAAAAGCAACGTTTTACTGAGCTGTTAAATTTTTATAAGCTCGAAAGTTAATATTGATTTAATTTGAATATTTTCCTTTTCTAAAATTTCTTAAGAATGTGTTGATCTACGTACTTCATAGTTTGGGATACAACCGTTTAAATAGCAAAGTTCAAAGTTTAACCCTCTGAAGGTCATAGATGTGGTATCACATCCAAAAATCTACAAATTTTCCATTTTACAGTATTTTTGAAATTTAAAAGTTTTAGGTACAAGTTACGAGCAATCTCATTGCAATCAATTACAAATTAAAAAAAGTTATATAAAATATTAGACTCAGGAAAGAGCCGTTAAACCTACAAACAATTAAAACAATTTTACAATTGCCAAAATCGTTAAAGCGTTAGTGGGTTAATTCACAGTTCATATTTTACGAACTTTCCCAAACCTTTTTCTCCGTATTCTCACATATTTTCCATGGTTCCCGATCGGCCGGTCGGAATAACGTCGATTCCGTTATCAAGGGGTTTCGAGTTAATTTCTTCACGAAATGTCCTTACGTGGGTCATGGTGTGGGAATTTAAAAAGTATGTTGTAAATTCATAGGTAGTCCTCATCATTGAACAATTACTTTACAATTACAAGTGTTTCCAGGTTTTTAATTCTGGATTAATCCCGACCCATCGCCAACACCCCATTGTGTAGTCCTAGTCCGACGTTAATTCAACCTACAGGTTCTCATTTCAAGTGCCACCCACCGCATAAACAACGTATCCCCTTACTCTATGTACTAATAACAGATCGATCACAGCTTGGCGAACTTTTATTTCACTCACTTTGAGAAAACTTTGAAAGAGAGCCTCTCCGCCCAATTCGGGGCATTTGGCGGAATAGCGCCAATCCCTTCGCCGACTACCGTTAGTCTGTCGCCGACTCCCGGACTCCGTTCTTCACCGCTAGTCTGCTTTCGGGAGCGGCTGCTTTTGTGTCCAAAGTGAGACAATAACAGTGATAATAACAATGCACCCGCTGTGGAATCCGAATACCATAGAAAGTGTACCGGTACTTTGGGACATGTTACTGCAGCACGGATCCGAATAGGAGTTTAGAGTGGTGCCGGTGGTTCATTTCATTAATTGACAATTTTTTTTTGTCTTGGAAAACTGTTATTAGGAAAAGTTGCCAAGAAGAGAAAGTTTACTGGAAAGGGAAGATAGCGATTAACTTTCGTCGCTCGTCGATTTTTCGTTAGATTTGATATTTCGCTTTAGAGTTTTTTTTTTGCGTTTTGGTCGTTCGGAGTTATGGATTCACGTCGAAGACTTCAGTTGGTTGGACTTCGGGTCGTTCTGCATCTTCTCTTATATTCAGGTGAGAGAGATTGATTTCTTTTTCTGAATCCTGATTAGTCATGGTCATGTTCAAGGATGCACAGTGAAGGATTTAACTTGATTTCAATTGCTAGGACAATTTACAAAATACCAATAACCATACACCAATTAAAAATACTAGTTAAAAATATCAATCGCTTGATAATTGGTAATATATTCATATATTGGAAAAAATTGAATCCCAAAATATAAATTAATGTTTTTTTAATGAATTTATTCTTACGATATTTATAGAATATTTAGTTTTAATAAATA